>VZQC01010896.1:1093049-1178018 GCA_009823505.1 Rhizomys pruinosus
AAAAGATTTTTTTTTTTTTTGGTGTTTTTGGGACAGGGTCTTCCTGTAGCCCCAGCTGTCCTGGAACTCACTCTGTAGACCAGGCTGGCCTTGAACTCACAGAGATCCGCCTGCCTCTGCCTCCCAAGTGCTGGGATTAAAATCCTGCACCACCACGCCCAGCGATTGATTTTTTATATGTATGAGTGTTTTGCCTGTTTGTATGCAAGTGTACCACATGCAAGCCAGCAGAGGTCATCGGGTCCCTTGGAGCTGGACTTACAGGTGGTTGTGAGCCACTATGTGGATGCTCAGAACTTGAACCCAGGTCCTCTGCAGCAGCAACCAGTACTCTTACCACTGAGCCATCTCTCCAGTCCCCACAACCAACATTTAGCCTGTCATTTATGAAAATGAACCAAAATCCTGCACAGTTTGCTCACATTTTCAGAGCCTGGCACTGTGGCCACACTGTCCCTTAATCTGTGTCCATTTCCTTTCTTTGTTTGCTGAAGGTCTTTGAAACAATGTTGCTTTGTCTCTCTCCCTCCCTCTCTTCTGGTGCTGTATACTAGGTTCGCAGGTATGGCAGCAGTCTGTAGCCTCGACCTTGGACACTTACCTTGTTGTGGAAGACCTTAGTCCTGGGTGCCCTTATCAGTTCAGAGTCAGTGCCAGCAATCCCTGGGGAATCAGCCTTCCCAGTGAACCCTCAGAATTCGTGCGCCTCCCGGAGTATGGTAAGTTCCAGCAAGCCCTGGACAACCAGGCAGCAGAAGCCAGACAATGGGCTACTGTCTCAAAGTCACTGGCATCTCAGACCCCCATGGGAAGGGATCTTAGAATGGCACAGCAACTTCTGTAAAGCCTCCTTTGAAAGGCCAGATAGAATGTATCAGTGAAGTATCTTGGGACCCATACTGGGTCAGCCATTCTTCCTGACCCTGGGCCTTCTGGGGTTCCTCAAGAGACCTGATAAGGACTGGCAGGACTCATGTGTCACAGGGTGCCTTCTGGCCTCTTCTGAGACTTCTTTTTTTGGTGCCTGTTCTCCCCTGGGACCCCCTGGCAGGCATTCAGTTTCCCCCAGCAACAGGACCAGCTGTGCTCAACAACTTACAATGGGGAGAGAAAAGCAGTCCACACAAAAGAGCTCTCTGCCCGATGGACCTTTGGTACCCACCTTACCCTTCCAGAATTTCTTTTCCGACAAGAATCTAATTCATGGGACTGGAGAGGTGGCTCAGCAGTTGAGCACCGACTGCTCTTGCAGAGGATTGGAGTTTGGGGTTCGATTCCCAACATCCACGTGGCAGCTAAGAACCATCTTTAAACCGGGCTTGTTGGCACAATCCTTTAATCCTAGCACTTGGGAGGCAGAGGCAGGCGGATCTCTGTGAGTTCAAGGCCAGCTTGGTCTACATATTGAGCTCCAGGCCAGCTGGGGCTACAGGGAGATCTTGTCTCAAAAAAAGAAAAAAAAAGAATCTAATTCATGTAGATTCAATAGGAAATTAACTACGTCACACTGTATAACTAGTTAGAAATGGACCTTTTATGTACATGGTTCTTATTTGCCCTCATCTTGCTCGATGACCCACTTTGCTCACAAAACCCACCATGATCCTATAGACATTTCAAAAAGAGGAAACCGGGCTGTGGGGATAGCGCAGCCGTTAAAGGCTGAGGCTAAGAACCGCAAAAAAAAAAAAGAGGAAACCTGCTGACCTAAAGAAATCCCAAAAACTTTTTGGCCTGTTCACAGAAGTGTCCTGTATGTGTTGGGGACAGGAGAGGATCAGGGTGGGCAGCTCAGTGTACTTACAAAGGGGAAGACCTGTGTCTCTGTAGATTAAAAGAAGTCTGGATAGGGCTGGAGAGATGGCCTAGCAGTTAAGAGCACCAACTGCTCTTGCAGAGAACCGGGTTCAATCCCCGGCACCCACCTGGCGGCTGAGAACCATCTTTAACTCCAGATCCAGGGGAATCTGATGCCCTCTTCTGACCTCCACGGCATTGCACAATATGGGCGCACAAACCTATGTGCAGACAGTACACTCATACACATAAAAATAATAAAATAAATAAATAAATAATAAATGAAGTCTGTAGTCCCCAGAGGGCTTTGGTGCTCTGCAGCGCCCCTCCTGGTCAGGAAATGGATCCAGCCCTCTTCTGCACCCCGGCCCCATGGCCAGCCCAGTTAGTTGCCTCCCAGTGACCTTTACTTGTTCCCACAGGCCTGCAACTCCCTGGGAAACCTTGGCCTTGGGTCTCTGTGTCGTCAGAATTCAATATGGTACAACACCAGGTTGTGCTTTGGGCAGGCTGAGGGTCAGTGTCCGGTCAGCAGAGCTGAGTTGTTGGTGTGGCTCCTTTCTTCCCAAGCCTCTGACTCAATCCAGCCTGGGGTCATTCATCACTGTTCTCATTTTACTGTGTTTGAGACTTGGTCCCAGCAGATAACACAAACGTATGTTAGCATGTATGCTTGTATGTGTGAAAATGAGCACATCATACAAGGCAAGGCTGTCAAAGAATCTGTTGTGAGTGCAGTTCTGTCATCCCGGATGCAGGGTACGCTCCTGTAAGCCCAAGGGCAGCAGAGCACACACCGGAAGCACTTGCTCCTCCTTGGCCTTGTGGGTGGCCCCTGTTTGCTCTCCCTGAGTCCTCCCCACAGCCCTGGGTCTCCTTGGCTTTTCCAGTCCTCCTTTTTATGTTTCCTACCAAATTTCCAATTTGAAAAATGCTCTGTTGTTGTCATTTTGAGACAGGCTCTCCCTATAGCCCTAGCTGGCCTTCAGTTTACTATGTAGACCAGGCTGGCCTCAGTCTCACAGAGATTCATCTGCCTCTGCCTCCAGAGTGTAGGGATTAAAGAAGTGTACCACCATGCCAAGCTATTTTCAATCACATGTTCAGGTGCTGGGGTGTGTGCACATGGGTGTGCAGGCCCACAGAGTCCAGAAGAGTGCACTGGTCTCCTAGAGTTATAGACAGTTGTGAGCCACCTGACCTGGGTGCTAGGAATTGAACTTGGGTCCTGTGTAAGAGCCTTAGGGACTTGTAGCTGCTGAGCCATCTCTCCAGCCTCTAAATTTTTTTTTTAATTATTTTATGCATACGAGTGTACTGTCTGCATGTAGGTTGGTGCACCCGTGTCGTACAATGCTGAGGAGGTCAGAAGAGGGTGTCAGATTCCCCTGGAACTGATGTTAAAGACAGTTCTTAGCCGCCATGTGGGTGCTGGGAACTGAACCCCAGTCCTTTGCAAGAGCAGTCGGTGCTCTTAACCGCTGAGCCATCTCTCCAGCCCCCCACCTTTTTTTTTGAGACGGGGCCTCCCTTTAGTCCCAGCTGGCCTGGAGCTCGCTGTGTAGACCAGGCTGGCCTTGAATTCACAGTGATCCTTCTGCCTGATCACGTTTTACCTTTCTGTAAGGAGATGGCGGAGGATGTCTGACTCTTCCATATCAGTTTTCCCTCAGGCTTCTTTTACATAACGCTCCGGGGAAGCGCAGCCTCTCTCCATTGGGCAGCCTGCATATTTAGAGAACGCCCTTGGGATGTGCTGGGGTTATGCTGCAGCCCCTCCGTGGATCTTTTCTTTATTCTCATGTGATATGTGCGATGTCATACATGATTTCTCCCTCTCTCAAAGATGCCGCTGCAGATGGTGCCACCATTTCCTGGAAGGACAATTTCGATTCTGCTTACACTGAGCTGAATGAGATTGGCAGGTAAGGACCCCAGCAGCCTCGCAGCGGGAGAATGAAGTGAATTGTTCCTTTCTGGAATAGATCCATTCTCTCTAGAGTAGGAAAGCAGCTCGTAGTGTGTATTCTGTGTGTATTTGCTACTTTTCATTTTTTTTTAATTATTTATTTATTTATTTTTTATGTGTATGAATGTACTGTCTGCATGCAGGTCTGTGCACCCGTGTCGTGCAATGCCGCAGAGGTCAGAAGAGGGTTTCGGATTCCCCTGGAACTGAAGTTAAAGATGGTTCTTGGCCTCCATGTGGGTGCTGGGAATCGAACCCAAGTCCTCTGCAAGAGCCGTCGGTGCTCTTAACTGCTAGGCCATCTCTCCAGCCCAACTTTTCATTTTCTTACTGAAGTTGATGCTTACTTCATTGACACTCAGTTTTTTCCTCTTTTCTGATATAAGAATGGAAGTCTCGCCGAGCGTGGTGGCGCACGCCTTTAATCCTAGCACTTGGGAGGCAGAGGCAGGCGGATCTCTGCGAGTTCAAGGCCAGCCTGGTCTACAGAGTGAGCTCCAGGCCAGCTGGGACTAAAGGGAGACCCTGTCTCAAAAATACCAAAAAAAAAAAAAAAGAAAAAGAATGGAAGTCTCAAATTTTTTCCTTAAGGTACAATTTTAGTTACATTTCCTTATTTTAATATATTTTCATTATCATTGTTTCTATTTTTTCAACTATAATTTTTTCTTTGAATCATTTTAAATTTTTTTATTTTTTGTGTATGATTTTGCCTGCATACATGGAAATGCACCATATATGTGCACATATGTGACCCAAGGAGGTCAGAAAAGGGCATCTGATCCCCTGGAACTGGAATTAAGGATGGGTGTCAGCCACCATCTGAGTACTGTGATCTGAACCTGGGTCCTCTGCAGAGCACCCAGTGCTCTTAACTGCTGAGCCACCTTTCCAGCCCCAGTCTTTGAACTAATAATAATAAGGGGAAAATGCTTTAAATGTGAATGAGATTTTTAAGTGTCTGAGTTTTTAAATTATCTTTGTTACTGATTTCTAACTTAATTGCATTGGATCAAAAAGCTTTCTCAGACTTGTTCTGTGGGTAGATCATGGTCAACTTTTTTAATAAAAAGTTCCATGTATTCATTCCTTCTTTTTTAAAAAATCTTGTTCTTTTTAAAAATTATTTATTTTTTAATTTATTTATTATTATTTTCGTATGTGTATGCATGTACTGTCTGCATGTAGGTTTGTGCACCCGTGTCGTGCAATGCCGCGGAGGTCAGAAGAGGGTCTCAGATTCTCCTGGAACTGGAGTTCTCCTGGAATTGGAGTTACAGACGGTTCTTAGCCGCCACGTGGGTGCTGGGGATCGAACCCGGGTCCTCTGCAAGAGCAGTCCGTGCTCTTAACCACTAGGCTATCTCTCCAGCCCCTTTATTATTTTTATGTGTATGAGTGTACTGTCTGCATGTAGGTTTGTGCACCCGTGTCGTGCAATGCTGAGGAGGTCAGAAGAGGGTGTCAGATTCCCCTGGAATTGGAGTCAAAGATGGTTCTTAGCCACCATATGGGTACTGGGAATCCAAATCAGGTCCTCTGCAAGAGCAGTCAGTGCTCTTAACTGCTGAGCCATCTCTCCAACCCCATTCATTCTTTTTTTAAAAATTATTTTGCTTATTAGTAGGGGAGTGTGCATGCTATAGCACACATATGGAGGGCAGGGGACAACTTTGTAGAATTGGTTATTTCCTTCCACCTTGGGGTTGATCTCGGGTTGATAGGCTTGCAGGACAAGCGACTTTACCTGATGAACCATCTTGCCATCCCTCTTTTGATTTATTTGAGACAAGGTCTCACTCACTATGTAACAAGTTCAAGGCCGGCCCCAAACTCTCCATCCTCTCACCTCAGGCTCCTGAGTATTTGAAATTCTAGGTATGTGCTGCCATGTCTGGCTACATATGTTCTAGAGAAGAACGTATGATCCCTCATTGTTGAGTATATGTCAATACATATGTCTATGTCTTAAACCCACTGAATATTTTCTAGGTATTTCTGCCCAAATACCTTACCACACCATCTCTAACTCTATCATGCTTAGTATATCCTCAAAAACAAGAACAAAGATATAGTTTTAACAAAATAAAAAGAAAGATCTATCTCCTACTTTACAAAATAGTTGATTGAAAAAGAAAAACAGTAAAAATAAAAAAAGAAAAGAAAAACATCTTTCCTGTGGATTGGTTGGTCTCAGGTGGCTTAGGCGAGAGGTTTTTGGGTAGATATTTGTCCCTGCCTGCAGGGGCATGTAACGTTAGGTACTCGAGGGATACCCCAAAACCTGTGGAGATGAGCGAGAGAAAAGAACGAGACTTTGCAAGGAGGTTGTCAAAGTCTGATTTATTGAATTATGACAGCAGTATATATTTGGCAAAAGGCGGGAAGAATCAGGAAGAGGGAGGGGGTGGATGGTGGCTCTTGTAAAAGTTAAAGTTTATCGGGGCTGGATGAAAAAAAAAAAAAAAGAATAGAAAGAAATATTGTAAATGAAATGGCACACAAAAGCGCAATAAGAAAGTAAGGAAAAAAATAAATTCAGGAGCCCACTGTTTTTTTTTTTTCTTTTTGTAATTTTGAGACAGGGTCTCCCTTTAGTCCCAGCTGGCCTGGAGCGCTTCTAGGTAGACCAGGTGGCGCTTGAACTCACAGAGATCCGGCCTGCCTCTGCCTCCCAATACTGGATTAAGGTTGTGCGCCACCACACCTGCCCGGCTAGGAGCACTTTCTTTTTTTTTTTTCCTATGCCCATCCATTTGAAAGGAGCCAATTTTTAACAGGAGTCTTTCTGTATTTCCGAATGGGGCTTTCCTTTTGTGTCCACTTCCACTCCCCGCATAGAAAGGCTTAGGACGCGGAGCCTGCCATGTCTCTGAAACCTCCGCTGGCACTCCAGCTTAAGCTCGGTTTCACTCTTCCTCTTCAGTTTCATTGGCCATTGCAATGGCTGTATGTCTTTCCTTCTTTAAAACATGGATGGTAAAACAAGCACAGGGCTGAATTCATAGGTCAGGATTTCTTTTTTTTTTTTTTTTTTTTTTGGTACGTTTCAAGACAGGGTCTCCCTGTAGCCCAGCTGTCCGGGAACTCACTACTTAAGACCACAGGCTGGCCTTGAACTCACAAAGATCCGCCTGCCTCTGCCTTCCCAATGTGCTGAGGATTAAAAGGCATGCACCCCCATGACCGGCCCAGAGTCCAGGATTTCAATCCTGGCATCCGTCCTGGCCTTACTTGGTGGACGTCTGTCTGAACCTGAACCTGAGTTCTTTTTGATTGGGAAATCCATCCAGAGTCTATCTCATTCATGTAAATAACATTTGAATGGCATCTAGGACACTGTAGAATACTGAGAGCATCACCACCATCATCATCACCACCATCATCATCACCACCATCATCATTCCCATATGTTTCCTTTCGCCTTTGCTTTTCCTGTTCTTTGCACAAGGAAGACAGGGAGTTGACCTAAAGTTCGTCTTTGCTGAAAGGTCTTTAAGGACAGGCAATGAATTACGTTGAGACTCACAGACGTCCAGAGAGGATCTTTCGTACTTCATGGGGGGGGGGCGTCAGTGAGCCATGGCAATATCAGAGGTCTGTTTCTTGCGAGGCCCCTTTAACGTATACATCTATGGTGGGTGGCAATTGATAATATCTGTTAGGAGCTGTAAGCCTGCTCGTAAAGAGTTACTCTGAAATAGCTTCAGAACTGTCTCCTAAGGTGCAGACGTGCAGAGAAGCTTCCTACACCTGCATACCCTGATGTTCTGGAGGAACCTATCATATGCAAAATTATTGCCGGAGCCAGCAGCCCCCGGAGGAAGCTTATCACGGACAAAAATCCTCTGCCTGCGCAAGCATCAGCCCCGATAAACTTTAACTTTTACAAGAGCACCATCCACCCCCTCCCTCTTCCTGATTCTCCCGCCTTTTGCCAAATATATATTAGGCGTCATAATTCAAAATAAATCAGACTTTGACACCTCCTTGCAAAGTCTCGTTCTTTCCCTCGCTCATCTCCACAGGTTTGGGGTATCCCTGCGAGTCCTAACGTTACATGCCCCTGCAGGCAGGGACAAATATCTACCCAAAAACCTCTCGCCTAAGCCACCTGAGACCAACCAATCCACAGGAAAGATGTTTTTCTTTTCTTTTTTTTTATTTTACTGTTTTTTTTTTCAATCAACATTTTGTAAGTGAGGAGATAGATCTTTTCTTTTATTTTGTTAAAACTATATCTTTGTTCTTGTTTTTGAGGATATACTAAGCATGATAGAGTTAGAGATGGTGTGGTAAGGTATTTGGGCAGAAATACCTAGAAAATATTCAGTGGGCTTTAAGACATAGACATATGTATTGACATATACTCAACAATGGGGATCATACGTTCTTCTCTAGAACATATGTAGCCAGACATGGCAGCACATACCTAGAATTTCAAATACTCAGGAGCCTGAGGTGAGAGGATGAGAGTTTGGGGCCGCCTTGAACTTGTTACATAGTGAGTGAGACCTTGTCTCAAAATAAATCAAAAGAGATGGCAAGATGGTTCATCAGTAAAAGTCGCTTGTCCGCAAGCCTATACCAGATCAACCCCAAGTGGAGAGGAAATAAATTCCTAAAAGTTGTCCCCTGCCCTCCATATGTGTCTATAGCATGCACACTCCCCTACTAATAAGCAAAATAATTTTTAAAAAAAGATGAATGGGTTGGAGAGATGGCTCAGTCAGAGTTAAGAGCACTGACTGCTCTTGCAGAGGACGGTTTCGATCCCAGTACACATATGTGCTAAGAACCATCTTTGACTCCCAATTCCAGGGGAATCTGACCACCCCTTCTGACTCCTCACATGTGAATCGACACGGTGCACAAACCATACATGTAGACAGTACACTCATACACATAAAAATAATAAAGGGGCGGGAGAGATAGCCTAGTGGTTAAGAGCAGGACTGCTCTTGCAGAGGACCGGGTTCGATCCCCAGCACCCACGTGGCGGTCAAGAAACCGTCGTAACTCCAATTCCAGGCAGACTCCAGTTCCAGGAGAATCTGAAGAGACCCCTTCTGACCTCCGCGCATTGCAACGACAACGGGTGCAGCAACACCTACTAGCAGACAGTACATGCATACACATACGAAAATAATAATAAATAAATTAAAAAAAATTAAATAATTAAAAGAACAAGATTTTTTTTTTTAAAAAGAAAGGAATCGAATACATGGAACTTTTTATTGTAAAAAAGTTGACCATGATGCTACCCACAGAACAAGTCCTGAGAAAGCTTTTTTGATCCAATGGCAATTAAAGTTAGAAATCAGTAAACAAAGATAATTTAAACTTCAGCCACTTAAAAATCTCATTCACATTTAAAGCATTTTCCCCTTATTATTATTAGTTCAAAGACGGGGGGCTGGAAGGTGGCTCAGCAGTTAAGAGCACTGGCTGCTTCGGCAGAGGACCCAGTTCAGATCACAGTACTCAGATGGTGGCTGACACCCATCTTAATTCCAGTTCCAGGGGATCAAGATGCCTTTTCTGACCTCCTGGGTCACATATGTGCACATATATGGTGCATTTCATGTATGCAGGCAAAATCATACACAAAAAAGAATAAAAAATTTAAATGATTCAAAGAAAAAATTATAGTTAAAAAATAGAAAGCAATGATAATGAAATATAAAAATAGGTAAGAATGTAACTAAAATTGTACCTTACAGGAAAAAATTTGAGACTTCCATTCTTTTTTTTTTTTTTTTTTTGGTATTTTGAGACGGGTCTCCCTTTAGTCCCAGCTGGCCTGAGCTCACTCTGTAGACCAGCCTGGCCTTGAACTCGCAGAGATCCGCCTGCCTCTGCCTCCCAAGTGCCTAGGATTAAAGGCGGTGCGCCACCACAGCGCGCGAGACTTCCATTCTTATATCAGAAAAGAGGAAAAAACTGAGTGTCAATGAAGTAAGCATCAACTTCAGTAAGAAAATGAAAATTGTGGCTGGAGAAGATGCCTAGCAGTTAAGAGCACCGACGGCTCTTCAGAGAGGATTGGGTTTTCGATTCCCAGCACCCACATGGAGGCCAAGAACCATCTTTAACCTCAGTTCCAGGGGAATCCGAAACCCTCTTCTGACCTCTGCGGCATGGCATGACACGGGTGCACAACCTGCATGCAGACAGTACTGCANTTTTTTTTGTCTTTTTGAGACAGGGTCTCTTTGTAGCCCCAGCTGTCCTGGAACTCACTCTGTAGACCAGGCTGGCCTTAAACTCACAAAGATCCTCCTGCCTCTGCCTCTCAAGTGCTGGGATTAAAGGCGTGCGCCACCACTCCCGGCTCATACAATATTTCTAAATCAGGTTTATGCCTGTTCCCCCATCCATGCCCCACCCCCGTACTCATGCATTCTGCCATACATGTTAAGTCCTGTCTTGTATCTTTTTCTCATGTCTTTTTTTTTTAACTTTTCTGATGCAGCAGTTTATTGTCTGGGTAAGTTCTTTGAGCAAGTCTTTTTGTTGCTGTTGTTCCCTTTAATGTTTTTTTTCTCCAAAAAGTTCTGGGATCGCGGGCTCTATCTCAGTGTCTTGAGTCCTGGAATCACGGGCTTATTACCTTTTTTTTTTTAACAAAAGGAAGAGTTTATTTGAGCTTCCGAGTGACAGTTCCAGGGAATTAGAGTCCATTGTGGTGGGAGGCCACAGGGCTGGAGCAGAAAGCCGAGGTTCACATCTCGCAATGAGTAGAGGAAGTCCTGAATTTTCAAAAGCCAAAACAAAAACTCCTAAACACTCTCCCATTATCTGAAACTGTTTATATACATGAATTGAGGAGCCAGGAAACCCCAGAAAAGCCCGGGTCTTCATCAAGTGCGATAGAAGATTTGCTATATCTTTCCACCAAAGAACTGTATCTGTGTCTTGGCACCCGCCTCCGTCATCACCATTCTGAGAAGTACAGGAATCCTTTCCAAAGAAGGAGGAGACTGTAGCAAGTAAGGACATGGCACACCTGCTCCTGTCTATGCTCTAGTGGTGGCAGTCAAGCTGACAAGTGCAATGAATAAAGCAGAGTTCTGTCAAGAATGAGTAAGTTAACAGCCAGAGACAGACACTGCACAGGCATTGCACACAGATGGGATTACGACAGAATGTACTCAGTGTATTTGCCTGCTCACAACACTGGAAGATGCCTTTGCCAGTAGGTTGCTCATCACAAGAGTGCCAGACATGGGGGTGTGATTTCTGGCAACTCCCATGCCTTCTGAAGGAAGGGTTTTCTGTGCTGTGAAACACATAGAACATAGAGTACAGTACTTTGCCCCACAAGACTGATCCTGCAGTTGATATTGTGTGAAACCTGGGAGGGTAGTCTTTGGGGGTTCTCAGAGGCCAATGGTAATTTTTGGTTGGGGAGCCAACTTGGGGTGGGGGATTTCACCTGGGCCTTTACTCTTTAACTATATAAACATATATCTGTATCTCTGTGTCCTGGCCTGGGGGTGGGGGCACAAGTAGAATTTGCCAAAAGCCAACAGTTTATCTTACTATACTTCACAAAGCTTCTAAAATGTGAAAAGTTTACCTGGATTGCAGAAGCCCATTGGTTTTTTTCATATATTTAAATAAAATCTACAAACAAACAAAAAAGAAATATGTGAGACTAGATATAACCCCCAAAATGATAAAATCAAGTTCCCAGCTGGTACTAAACGAAGTTGGTTCCATTGCCTGGATGCCCCCATTGATTCCTCCTTGAGACATGCATTCATTATTAATAGCTATGAGTTAAGCCATTAAACATATTCTGGAACTAGTGAGCAAGCTCAACAGTTAAGAACACTTGCTGCCCTTGCAGAAAAATCTGCATTCAGTTCCCAGCACCGACATGGTAGCTCACAACCATCTGTAACGCCAGTTCCAGAGGATCTGGTGCCCTCTTCTGGCCTCCTTGGGTATAGACATGCATGTGTTTACACATACATACATGCAGGCAAACACTCATACACATAACTTTTTTTTTAACCTAACGATTTTTTACAGGAAGATTATTTTTCTGATTTGTCAAGAGTAGTCAATGTGGTTTTTTCTCTTCATTTCCAACTATTTGAAGCTTTTCTTCTCTCTTTAAATACAGTCTCATTTTTTTGTTTTTGTTTTTTGAAACAGGGTCTCCCTTTAGTCCCAGCTGGCCTGGAGCTCACTCTGTAGACCAGGCTGTCTCATACTTTTATAACATCATTTAACATTTTTGTGTATGAACAGAATGGATGTAAAGCATGGAGGTTCTCCCATGAGACACATGAATGATGTCTGAGCCAGGGTCATAGAATTCAGTCAACTTCCTCATCACACCTAAAACTTAGAATGTAACAGGTCTATATGACCATCCTATTGAAAGAGCTCTCTGGCAATTAAATTTTATGTAAAAAAAAACATGGTGTTGGGGCCAGAGTGGGAGTGCACACTTTCGATTCCACCACTCAAGAGCCAGTTGAAACTTTGTGAGTTCAGGTGCAGCTTGGTCTACATAGTGAGTTCCAGGACAGCTGGGACTACAGGGAGACCCTGTCTCAAAAACAGAAAAAAAAAAAAAANCTCCAGCCTTCACACGGACTCCAGCCTTCACACGGACTCCAGCCTTCACACGGACTCCAGCCTTCACACGACTCCAGCCTTCACACGGACTCCAGCCTTCACACGACTCCAGCCTTCACACGGGCTCCATCCTTCACACAGACACCAGCCTTCACATGGATTCCAGCCTTCACACGGACTGGCCTCCAGAAGTAGACAGCCAGGACAGCTCTCATCAGAAAGTTGGAGGCCCTTCCTCTGAGGGTCTCGCCAGCCCTAGAGGAAAGGAGGAAAGGAAGGAGTACACGATGGTCATGGAGGTGTCCAGTTAATTTCTCCACAGTAGAGTAAAAGTTAGCAGGCTCCCCCTAAACACACATTCAGAGCTTCCAAACAGCTTTTCAGTCCTGAACTTTTTTTTTTTTTTGAGACAGGGTTTCCCTATAGCCCCAGCTGGCCTGGAACTCACTTTGTAGACCAGGCTGGCCTTGAACTCACAGAGATCCACCTGCCTCTGCCTCCCAAGTGCTAGGATTAAAAGTGTGTGCCACCACGCCCAGCCCAAAGACGGTTCTTAGCCGCCATGTGGGTGCTGGGAATCGAACCTGAGTCCTCTGCAAAAGCAGTCGGTGCTCCCAACCGCTGAGCCATCTCTCCAGCCCCCTAGTCCTGAACTTTTAAAATGAGTCAACTCCTAATGCTAGGCAAGAGGGAATGAACCCATACGGCCTTTGTGTCCTGCTGATGGGAGCTAGAGTCCCTGGGTGAAACAGAAAAAGCAGTTACCCAAGGATCCTAAAGAGCACTCGGCGGCAGAGGCAGGTAGATCTCTATGAGATGGAATCCAGCCTGGTCTCCATAGCAAGTTGCAGGTCATCTGGGGCTACAGCGAGATCCTGTCTCAAAAAGAGCAGTAATAATAATAATAATAATAATAATAATAATAAAGTTGAACCTAAAGATCAACGAAACCACAAAGCCATTGGTAGAGTTTTCTCTACTTCCTTTTTCCTCCCTCCCTTCCTTCCTCCCTCCCTGTCTGTCTGTTTCCTTCATTCTTTCCTTTCCTCCTTTCCTCTTCTCCCTCCTCTTTATCTCTTCATCTTTGAGCAGAGAGTGAACCAAATCAGAGAAGTGCGTAGCATGCACTGAGAACAATAACACCAAGAAAAGACCACATTTCTGGCCAAGGCAAAGGGAAAGAGGACCCCTCTGAGCAGGGAAGGAGAGTTGCCTGGTCCCTCTGTCCCTGTCTACCCCAAGGGCAAGCATGGGAGACTGTATGATGAGGCAGGAAGCTAACTCTGAGAAAGTCCTATCTTTCTGGCCAGATGGATGAAAAAGAGGATCATACAAGTCAAAGCTTGTGGAGATCTAGATCAAGAAAATGAAATGGATCCCTGTGGGGCGCTGACCCCACGGCGGTTGAACAGGCTGAGAGGGTGCTGCATGGGGTTACTCCAGTAACATCATGGTTCCATGTCAGAGGGTACAAATCTGTTTATTCTATGCAACAGCTTATGTAGGTCTGGGATGGGCAGCCCCTACGTCACATGACATCACCTCCTGGTGCCCAGTCTTAGACCTCCATACCATCATATGTCATCCCAGCTCATGGGAGTATTCAGAAAGCGACATGTAGACAAACAAGTCAGTTCATGGCATCATTTGGCAGATTGTACCTGCACATAGACAATATATGCCTGAATCTAGGACTGCTGTCCACAGATCCCCTAAATCCTGAAACACACAAATTCTCAAGGGTGTCGAAGCTGTACAGATAAAAACATACCCAAAGAAATATAACAAGGCTTTGAGAACTAACTATTGCAAATCGCCCCCTCGGTCACCTGGAAGTGGGCATGTAGTTGCAGACTAACCTTTGAGAGATGTTCCTGTGGAACATATCAAAATGCATGGTAAACACTTTAGCAGCTGCTCTAGCAACGGAAGCAGCTCCTTTGGAAGGGGGGCCACAGTCTGAAGCTAACCAATCGATCTGCCAATTAAAGCCTACACATAAATATAAAGTCTCTGGCCGTGGTGCTGTACATCTGTAGTCCCAGCACTTGGGAAGCAGCAACAACCGATCTCTGGGAGTTGAAGGCCGGCCTGGTCTACTGGCCAATAAGTTCCAGGCCAGTCAGGGATATACAGTGAGGTCATGCTTCAAAAAAGAAAAGAAAAAACCCAAACTATAAATACAAGGTTCTCCAGAGAGTTCTAACAAGACCCAAAGTCTCATAGCATAACACTCAAAATTTCCGAGATATTATCCAAAATTGTTCAGCATAGCAAAAAAAGAGGAAAATCTAAAGAAGTTTACAGAGGAAAAAAAAAAAAACCCAATTACCAGCTCTGAGATGATTCTCTGTTGTAATGAACAGAGAACTTAAAGCTGCCAATTTTAACCATCTCCCATGAGGTAAAGGCAAGCACTCCTGAAAATGATTGGAAAGATAGAAGATACTGGCAAAGGAATAGACATTAACTTTAAAATGGAAATTCTGGGTCTGGAGAGATGGCCTAGCGGTTAGGAGCACCGACTGCTCTTGCAGAGGACCCGGGTTCAATTCCCAGCACCCACATGGCGGCTGAGAATCGCCTTTAACTCCTGTTCCAGGGGAATCAGACGCCGTCTTCTGACCTCCATGCCATTGCACAACACGGGTGCACAAACCTACATACAGACAGTACACTCATACACACAAAAAATAATAAATAAAAAAATTTTTTTTAATTAAAAATGGAAACTCTGGGGCTGGAGAGATGGCTCAGCCATTAAGAGTGCCGACTGCTCTTGCAGAGGACATGGGTTCAATTCCCAGCACCCACATAGCGGCTAAGAGTCATCTTTAAGCTGGGCGTGGTGGCGCATGCCTTTAATCCTAGCACTCGGGAGGCAGAGGCAGGCAGATTTCTGTGAGTTGAAGGCCAGCCTGGTCTACAGAGTGAGTTCCAGGCCAGCTGGGGCTATAGGGAGACCCTGTCTCAAAAAAGACAATAAATAAATAAATAAATAAATAAATAAATAAATAAATAAATAAATGGNTGCAGTACTGTCTGCATGCAGGTCTGTGCACCCGTGTCATGCCCATGCCGCAGAGGTCAGAGAGGGTTTCGGATTCCCCTGAACTGCAGGTTAAAGATGGTTCTTGGCCTCCATGTGGGTGCTGGGAATCGAAAACCCAATCCTCTCTGAAAGAGCCGTCGGTGCTCTTAACTGCTTAGGCCATCTTCTCCAGCCCCACAACTTTTCATTTTCTTACTGAAGTTGATGCTTACTTCATTGACACTCAGTTTTTTCCTCTTTTCTGATATAAGAATGGAAGTCTCGCGCGCGTGTGGTGGCGCACCGCCTTTAATCCTAGGCACTTGGGAGGCAGAGGCAGGGCGGATCTCTGCGAGTTCAAGTTCAAGGCCAGGCTGGTCTACAGAGTGAGCTCAGCCAGCTGGGACTAAAGGGAGCACCCGGTCTCAAAACTTACCAAAAAAAAAAAAAAGAAAAAGAATGGAAGTCTCAAATTTTTTCCTTAAGGTACAATTTTAGTTACATTCTTACCTATTTTCCTATATTTTCATTATCATTGTTTCTATTTTTTCAACTATAATTTTTTCTTTGAATCACTTTAAATTTTTTTTCTTTTTTGTGTATGATTTGCCTGCATACATGAAATGCACCATTTATATGTGCACATTATGTGACCCAGGGAGGTCAGAAAAGTGCATCTGATCCCCTGGAACTGAATTAAGCATGGGTGATCAGCCACCATCTGAGTACTGTGATCTGAACCTGGGTCCTCTGCCGAAGCAGCCAGTGCTCTTACACTGCTTGAGCCACCTTCCAGCCCCCCGTCTTTGAACTAATAATAATAAGGGGAAAATGCTTTAAATGTGAATGAGATTTTTAAGTGGCTGAGTTTAAAATTATCTTTGTTTACTGATTTCTAACTTTAATTGCATTCATTGGATCAAAAAAGCTTTCTCAGGGACTTGTTTGTGGGTAGCATCATGGCTCAACCCTTTTTTAATAAAAAGTTCCATGTATTATTCCTTTCTTTTTAAAAAAAAAAATCTTGTTCTTTTTTCAAACTTATTTAATTTTTTTTAATTTATTTATTATTATTTTCGTATGTGTACTGCATGGTACTGTCTGCAGTAGGTTTGTCTGCACCCGTTGTCGTGCAATGCCGCGGAGGTCAGAAGCGGGTTCTCAGATTCTCCTGGAACTGGAGTCTCCTGAATTGGAGTTACCGACGGTTTCTTGACCGCCACGTGGGTGCTGGGGATCGAACCCTGGTCCTCGCAAGAGCAGTCCTTGCTCTTAACCACTAGGCTATCTCTCCCGCCCCTTTATTATTTTTATTGTGTATGATGTGTAACTGTCTCATGTATGTTTGTGCACCGTGTCATTCAATGTGAGGAGGTTAGAAGCGGGTGTCAGATTCCCCTGGAATTGGGACGTCAAAGATGGTTCTTAGCCACATATGTGTACTGGGCATCGAAACCGGTCCTCGCAGAGCAGTCAGTGCTCTTAACTGCTGACTGAGCCATCTCTCCAACCCCATTCATCTTTTTTTAAAATTATTTTGCTTATAGTAGGGGAGTGTGCATGCCTATAGAACCACATATGGAGGGCAGGCGGACAACTTTTAGGAATTTTTTATTTCCTTCTCCACTTGGGGTTGATCTAGGTCATCAGGCTTGCTTGGCAAGGACTTTTACCTGATGAACCATCTTGCCATCCCTCTTTTGATTTATTTGTAGGAGACAAGGTCTCACTCACTATGTACAAGTTCAAGGCCGGCCCCAAACTCTCCATCCTCTCACCTCAGGCTCCTGAGTATTTGAAATTCTAGGTATGTGCTTCGCCATGTCTGGCTACATATGTTCTAGAGAAGAACGTATGATCCCTCATTGTTGAGTATATGTCAATACATATGTCTATGTCTTAAACCCACTGAATATTTTCTAGGTATTTCTGCCCAAATACCTTACCACACCATCTCTAACTCTATCATGCTTAGTATATCCTCAAAAACAAGAACAAAGATATAGTTTTAACAAAATAAAAAGGAAAAGATCTGATCTCCTCCTTCAAAATCGTTGATTGAAAAGAAAAAACAGTAAAAAAAAAAAAGAAAAGAAAAACATCTTTCCTGTGGATTGGTTGGTCTCAGGTGGCTTAGGCGAGAGGTTTTTGGGTAGATATTTGTCCCTGCCTGCAGGGGCATGTAACGTTAGGCACTCGAGGGATACCCCAAAACCTGTGGAGATGAGCGAGGGAAAGGAACGAGACTTTGCAAGGAGGTGTCAAAGTCTGATTTATTGAATTATGGACCCTATATATATTTGGCAAAAAGGCGGGACGAATCAGGAAAGAGGGAGGGGGTGGATGGTTGCTCTTGTAAAAGTTAAAGTTATCGGGGCTAGATGCTTGCGCAGGCAGGGATTCTTTGTCCGTGATAAGCTTCCTCCGGGGGCTGCTGGCTCCGGCAGATAATATTTGCATATGATACGGTTCCTCCAGATACATTCAGGGTAATGCAGGTATGTAGGAAGCTTCTCTCACGTCTGCACCTTAGGAGACAGTTCTGAAGCTATTTCAGAGTGAACTCTTTACGAGCAGGCTTACAGCTCCTAACAGATATTATCAATTGCCACCCACCATAGATGTATACGTTAAAGGGGCCTCGCAAGAAACAGACCTCTGATATTGCCATGGCTCACTGACGCCCCCCCCCCATGAAGTACGAAAGATCCTCTCTGGACGTCTGTGAGTCTCAACGTAATTCATTGCCTGTCCTTAAAGACCTTTCAGCAAAGACGAACTTTAGGTCAACTCCCTGTCTTCCTTGTTTTTGCCCCCCCCCAAGAACAGGAAAAGCCAAAGGCGAAAGGCACACATATGGGAATGATTTGTTGGTGGTGATGATGATGTTGGTGATGATGATGGTGGTGATGCTCTCAGTATTCTACAGTGTCCTAGATGCCATTCAAATGTTATTTACATGATGAGATAGACTCTGGATGGATTTCCAATAAAAAGAACTCAGGTTCAGGTTCAGCAAAGGTCACCCAAGTAGGCAGGACGGAGCCAGGATTGAAATCCTGGACTCTGGGCCGGTCATGGGGGTGCATTGCCTTTTAATCCTCGCACTTGGGAAGGCAGAGGCAGGCGGATCTTTGTGAGTTCAAGGCCAGCCTGGTGGTCTTAAGTGTGAGTTCCCGGACAGCTGGGCTACAGGGGACCCTTCTGTCTTGAAACGACCAAAAAAAAAAAAAAAAAAAAAAGAAAATCCTGGACCTATGAATTCAGCCTGTGCTTGTTTTACCACCATGTTTTAAAGAAGGAAAGACATAAGCCATTGCATGGCCATGAAACTGAAGAGGAAGAGGAAACCGAGCTTAAGCTGGAGTGCCAGCGGAGGTTTCAGAGACATGGCAGGCTCCGCGTCCTAAGCCTTTCTATGCGGGGAGTGGAAGTGGACACAAAAGGAAAGCCCCATTCGGAAATACAGAAAGACTCCTGTTAAAAATTGGCTCTTTCAAATGGATGGGCATAGGAAAAAAAAAAAAAAGTGCTCTAGCCGGGCAGGTGTGGTGGCGCACACCTTTAATCCAGTTACTTGGGAGGCATGGGCAGGCGGATCTCTGTGAGTTCAAGCCCACCTGGTCTACAGACACGCTCCAGGCCAGCTGGGACTAAAGGGAGAACCCTGTCTCAAAAATACAAAAAAAAAAAAAAAAACAGTGGGCTCCTGAATTTATTTTTTTCCTTACTTTCTTATTGCGCTTTTGTGTGCCATTTCATTTACAATATTTCTTTCTATTCTTTTTTTTTTTTTTTTTTTTTTTGTCTTTGAGACAGGGTCTCTTTGTAGCCCCAGCTGTCCTGGAACTCAACTCTGTAGTCCAGGCTGGCCTCACACTCACAAAGATCCTCCTGCCTCTGCCTCTCAAGTGCTTTGGATTATTAAAAGGCGTGCGCCCACCACTTCCCGGCTCATACAATATGTCTCCATCAGGTTATGCCGTTCCCCCATCCATTGCCCCACCCCCGACTCTTGATTCTGCCATACATGTTAAGTCCTTTGTCTTGTATCTTTTTCTCACGTCTTTTTTTTTAACTTTTTTCTGTATGGCACGCAGTTTGATTGTCGGGGTAAGGGTAAGTTCTTGAGCAAGTCTTTTTGTTGTGGTTGTTCCCTTTAACGTTTTTTTTCTCCAAAACAGTTCTGGGGATCGCGGGCTCTATCTCAGTTGTCTTGAGTCCTGGAATCACGGGCTTATTACCTTTTTTTTTTTTAACAAAAGGAAGGTTTATTTGAGCTTTCCGAGTGACAGTTCCAGGGAATTAGCGTCCATTGTGGTGGGACGGGCCCCAGGGCTGGAGCAGACAAGCCGAGGTTTCACATCTCGCCAATGCGTAGAGGACGTCTGAATTTTCAAACGCCCAAAACAAACAAACTCCTAAACATCTCCCATATCGACAACTGTTTAATAACATGAATTGAGGAGCCCAGGAAACCCGAAAAGCCCGAGGTCTTCATCAAGTGCGATAGAAGATTTGCTATATCTTTCCACCAAAGAACTGTATCTGTGTCTTGGCACCCGCCTCCGTCATCACCATTCTGAGAAGTACAGGAATCCTTTCCAAAGAAGGAGGAGACTGTAGCAAGTAAGGACATGGCACACCTGCTCCTGTCTATGCTCTAGTGGTGGCAGTCAAGCTGACAAGTGCAATGAATAAAGCAGAGTTCTGTCAAGAATGAGTAAGTTAACAGCCAGAGACAGACACTGCACAGGCATTGCACACAGATGGGATTACGACAGAATGTACTCAGTGTATTTGCCTGCTCACAACACTGGAAGATGCCTTTGCCAGTAGGTTGCTCATCACAAGAGTGCCAGACATGGGGGTGTGATTTCTGGCAACTCCCATGCCTTCTGAAGGAAGGGTTTTCTGTGCTGTGAAACACATAGAACATAGAGTACAGTACTTTGCCCCACAAGACTGATCCTGCAGTTGATATTGTGTGAAACCTGGGAGGGTAGTCTTTGGGGGTTCTCAGGGGCCAATGGTAATTTTTGGTTGGGGAGCCAACTTGGGGTGGGGGATTTCACCTGGGCCTTTACTCTTTAACTATATAAACATATATCTGTATCTCTGTGTCCTGGCCTGGGGGTGGGGGCACAAGTAGAATCTGCCAAAAGCCAACAGTTTATCTTACTATACTTCACAAAGCTTCTAAAATGTGAAACGTTTTACCTGGGATTGCAGGAAGCCATTTTTTTTCAATATTTAAAAAAATCTTACAAAAACAAACAAAAAAGAATATGTGAGGACTAGATATAACCCCCAAAATGATAAAATCAAGTTCCCAGCTGGTACTAAACGAAGTTGGTTCCATTGCCTGGATGCCCCCATTGATTCCTCCTTGAGACATGCATTCATTATTAATAGCTATGAGTTAAGCCATTAAACATATTCTGGAACTAGTGAGCAAGCTCAACAGTAAGAACACTTGCTTCCCTTGCAGAAAAAATCTGCATCAGTCCCGCACCGACATGGTAGCTCACCAACCCTCTGTAAACGCCAGTTCCAGAGGATCTGGTGCCCTCTTCGGCCTCCTTGAGGTACAGACATGAATGTGTTTCCACCATACATAACTGCAGGCAAAAACACTCATACACATAACTTTTTTTTTAACCTAACGATTTTTTACAGGGAGATTATTTTTCTGATTTGTCAAGAGTAGTCAATGTGGTTTTTTCCTCTTCATTTCAACTTTGACGCTTTTTCTTCTCTCTTTCTTTAAAATCCAGTCTCATTTTTTTGTTTTGTTTTTGACACAGGGTCTCCCTTTCGTCCCAGCTGGCGGCGCTCACTCTGTAGACCAGGCGTCTCATACTTTCTATAACATCATTTAACATTTGGGTATGAACAGAAATGGGATGGAAAGCATGGAGGGTATCCCAGGAGAACATGAATGATGTCTGAGCCAGGGTCATAGAATTCAGTCAACTTCCTCATCACACCTAAAACTTAGAATGTAACAGGTCTATATGACCATCCTATTGAAAGAGCTCTCTGGCAATTAAATTTTATGTAAAAAAAAACATGGTGTTGGGGCCAGAGTGGGAGTGCACACTTTCGATTCCACCACTCAAGAGCCAGTTGAAACTTTGTGGAGTTTCAGGTGCAGCTTGTCTTACATAGTGAGTTCCCGGACAGCTGGGACTACAGGAGCCCCTGTCTCAAACACAGAAAAAACCAAAAACAAAAAGACAGAAAAAACAAATGAAAGAGTGACATGTGACCCAGGCAACCAGAGAAAACTCAGTGCCGATCAGTCCTCGGGTCAAATGAGAGCCAGTACAACTGGCGGTAGGAGCCCCAGGTACCAGCAGCAGCAAGTCCTCTAGCACGCACGACGAGTTGCTGCCATTTGAAGAGTTGGAGCGAGCCCTCTGAGAAGGACTTCTGTCCCAGGAGGGATGCTGGGGGAGCCGTCACCCTAACTGGAGGCCAGCCCTGCGCACAGCTCCCCCAGCTTCAGCCATCTATATGGTCGTCCTTCCTCACCAAGGAAAGGGGCAGCCACAACATCTCTGTTCTCGTTTGTCTTCCATTGCTGTAAAAAAAAAAAAAAAAAAAAAAAAAACTTGGGGAGGAAAGGGTTTATCAGCTTACATCTCTGGGTCATAGTTCATCATTGAGGGAAGCCTGGGCAGGAGCTCAAGTCAGGAACTCAGGGCAGGAACCGGAGAGTGAGCTGAAGCACAGGCCTGGAGGAATGCTGTTCACTGCTTGCCCCCTGGGCTCATGCCCAGCCTGCCTTCTTATATGGTACCCACAAACCACCTGCCCAGGGTGGTTACCATCTCATTGTGGGCTGGGCCTCCCCACATTGCCTGACAATCAAGGACAATACTCCACAGAGGGCCACAGGCCAGTCCATGGAGCCAATTACCCAACTGATGCTCCCTCAACTAAGGTGTGTCACTTGCCACTAAAGCTATCCAGCACAGTATACTATGTCTGTGCAATGCCCTCCCTCAGAGCTCTCCAGCACAATCTCTATTCTTGGGGCTACAAAGACACATGAGGGCGGTGGAATCAGAATGAAAACAGGGACATAAGGATAGAGAAAACAGGGACATAAGGCTGGAGACTGCAATCCAGCCTTAACACGGCTCCAGCCTTCACACGGACTCCAGCCTTCACACGGGCTACAGCCTTCACACGGACTCCACCCTTCACATGGACTCCAGCCGTCACACGGACTGCAGCCTTCACACGACTCCAGCCTTCACACGGACTCCAGCCTTCAAACGGACTCCAACCTTCACATGGCTCCAGCCTTCACACGACTCCAGCCCTCACACGGACTCCAGCCTTCACACGGACTCCAGCCTTCACACGGACTCCAGCCTTCACACGGACTCCAGCCTTCACATGGCTCCAGCCTTCACATGGCTCCAGCCTTCACATGGCTCCAGCCTTCACACGACTCCAGCCTTCACATGGACTCCAGCCTTCACACAGGCTCCAGCCTTCACACGACTCCAGCCCTCACACGGACTCCAGCCTTCACACGGACTCCAACCTTCACATGGCTCCAGCCTTCACATGGCTCCAGCCTTCACATGGCTCCAGCCTTCACATGGCTCCAGCCTTCACACGGACTCCAGCCTTCACATGGACTCCAGCCTTCACACGGCTCCAGCCTTCACACGGCTCCAGCCTTCACACGGACTCCAGCCTTCACACGGATTCCAGCCTTCACACGGACTCCAGCCTTCACACGGACTCCAGCCTTCACATGGACTCCAGCCTTCACACGACTCCAGCCTTCACACGGACTCCAGCCTTCACACGGACTCCAGCCTTCACACGGATTCCAGCCTTCACACGGACTCCAGCCTTCACACGACTCCAGCCTTCACACGACTCCAGCGTTCACACGGCTCCAGCCTTCACACGGACTCCAGCCTTCACACGGACTCCAGCCTTCACACGACTCCAGCCTTCACACGACTCCAGCGTTCACACGGCTCCAGCCTTCACACGGACTCCAACCTTCACATGGCTCCAGCCTTCACACGACTCCAGCCCTCACACGGACTCCAACCTTCACATGGCTCCAGCCTTCACACGACTCCAGCCCTCACACGGACTCCAACCTTCACATGGCTCCAGCCTTCACACGGGCTCCAGCCTTCACACGACTCCAGCCTTCACACGGACTCCAGCCTTCACATGGCTCCAGCCTTCACACGGACTCCAGCCTTCACACGGACTCCAGCCTTCACACGGACTCCAGCCTTCACACGGACTCCAGCCTTCACACGGACTCCAGCCTTCACACGACTCCAGCCTTCACACGGACTCCAGCCTTCACACGACTCCAGCCTTCACACGACTCCAGCCCTCACACGGACTCCAGCCCTCACACGGACTCCAGCCTTCACACGGATTCCAGCCTTCACACGGACTGGCCTCCAGAAGTAGACAGCCAGGACAGCTCTCGTCAGAAAGTTGGAGGCCCTTCCTCTGAGGGTCTCGCCAAGCCCTAGAGGAAAAGGAGGAAAGGAAGGAGTACACGATGGTCATGGAGGTGTCCAGTTAATTTCTCCACAGTAGAGTAAAAGTTAGCAGGCTCCCCCTAAACACACATTCAGAGCTTCCAAACAGCTTTTCAGTCCTGAACTTTTTTTTTTTTTTTGACGACAGGTTCCCTAATGCACCAGCTGGCCTGGAACTCACTTTGTAGATCAGGCTGGCCTTGAAACTCACAGAGATCCAACCCTGCCCTCTCCCTCCAAGTGCTAGGATTTTTAAAAGTTGTGTGCCCACCACGGCCCACGCCCCAAAAGATGGTTCTTAAGCCGCCATGTGGTTGCTGGGAGGAATTGAAACCTGAGTCCTCTGCAAAAGCCGTCAGTGCTTCCCAAACCAACTGAGCCATCTCTCCAGCCCCATAGTACTGAACTTTA
Source organism: Rhizomys pruinosus (assembly GCA_009823505.1). Taxonomy (NCBI): domain Eukaryota; kingdom Metazoa; phylum Chordata; class Mammalia; order Rodentia; family Spalacidae; genus Rhizomys; species Rhizomys pruinosus. Next base: position 1,117,393 of record VZQC01010896.1, read on the forward strand.
AATGAGGTCCAACTCCTATTGCTAGCGCAAGAGGGACTGAAAACCCCCATACGGCCTTTGGGTCTTGCTGATGGAGCTAGAGTCCCTGGGGAAACAGAAAAACGCAGTACCCCAAAGGATCCAAAGAGCACTCGCGGCAGAGGCAGGTAGATCTTATGAGATGGAATCCAGCCTGGTCTCCCTAGCAAGTTGCAGGTCATCTGCGGGCTACAGCGAGAGATCCTGTCTCAAAAAGAGCAGTAATAATAAGAATAATAATCAGAATTAATTAATAAAAAGTTGAACCTAAAGAATCACAAAGAAAACCACAAGCCATTGGGAGTAGAGTTTAGCTACGTATTTTTCCTCCCTCCCTTCCTTACTCCCTCCCTGTCCGTCTGTTTCCTTCATTTCTTTCCTTCCTCCTTCTCTTCTCCCCTCCCTTTATCTCTTCATCTTTGAGCAGAGAGTGAACCAAATCAGAGAAGTGCGTAGCATGCACTGAGAACAATAACACCAAGAAAAGACCACATTTCTGGCCAAGGCAAAGGGAAAGAGGACCCCTCTGAGCAGGGAAGGAGAGTTGCCTGGTCCCTCTGTCCCTGTCTACCCCAAGGGCAAGCATGGGAGACTGTATGATGAGGCAGGAAGCTAACTCTGAGAAAGTCCTATCTTTCTGGCCAGATGGATGAAAAAGAGGATCATACAAGTCAAAGCTTGTGGAGATCTAGATCAAGAAAATGAAATGGATCCCTGTGGGGCGCTGACCCCACGGCGGTTGAACAGGCTGAGAGGGTGGCATGGGGTTACTCCAGTAACATCATGGTTCCATGTCAGAGGGTACAAATCTGTTTATTCTATTCAAACAGTATGTAGGTCTGGGCTGGGCAAGGCCCCTACTTCACCATGACATCATCTTCCAGTGGCCAGTCTTAGACCTCCATACCATCATATGTCATCCCAGCTCATGTGGTATATTCAGAAAGCGGGGCATGTAGACAAACAAGTCAGTTCATGGCATCATTTGGCAGATTGTACCTGCACATAGACAATATATGCCTGAATCTAGGACTGCTGTCCACAGATCCCCTAAATCCTGAAACACACAAATTCTCAAGGGTGTCGAAGCTGTACAGATAAAAACATACCCAAAGAAATATAACAAGGCTTTGAGAACTAACTATTGCAAATCGCCCCCTCGGTCACCTGGAAGTGGGCATGTAGTTGCAGACTAACCTTTGAGAGATGTTCCTGTGGAACATATCAAAATGCATGGTAAACACTTTAGCAGCTGCTCTAGCAACGGAAGCAGCTCCTTTGGAAGGGGGGCCACAGTCTGAAGCTAACCAATCGATCTGCCAATTAAAGCCTACACATAAATATAAAGTCTCTGGCCGTGGTGCTGTACATCTGTCGTCCCAGCCACTTGGGAAGCAGAAACAAAACCGATCTCTGAGTTGAAGCCGGCCTGGTCTACTGGGCCACTAAGTTCCAGGCAGTCAGGGATTATTACAGTGAGTATTTTATCAAAAAAGGAAAAGAAAAAACCCCCCAAAACTATTAAATACAAGGTTCTCCAGAGAGTTCTAACAAGACCCAAAGTCTCATAGCATAACACTCAAAATTTCCGAGATATTATCCAAAATTGTTCAGCATAGCAAAAAAAGAGGAAAATCTAAAGAAGTTTACAGACGGGAAAAAAAAAAAAAACCCCAATTACCAGGCTCTTGAGAGGATTCTCTGTTGGAATGAACAGAGAACTTAAAGCTGCCAATTTTAACCATCTCCCATGAGGTAAAGGCAAGCCCTCCTGAAACAATGATTTGGCAAGATATAAGCTACTGGCAAAGGGAAAACATTAACTTTAAAAGGAAATTTCTGGGTCTGGGCTGGCGAGCTGGCCTAGCGGTTAGGAGCACCGGACTGCTCTTGCATGAGGAAACCCGGGTTCAATTCCCAGCACCCACATGGCGGCTGCAGAATGCCTTTAACTCGTTCCCAGGGGAATCTGACGCCGTCTTTGACCTCCATGCCATTGCACAAACACGGGTGCACAAACCTAATACAGACATTACACTCATCCACACAAAAAAATTAATAAATAAAAAAAAATTTTTTTAAGTAAAAATGGAAAAACTCTGGGGCTGGAGAAGATGGCTCATCCATTAAGAGTGCCGACTGCTCTTGCAGTACCGGACATGGTTCAATTTCCCAGCACCCCAATAGGGGGAGGTGCCTAAGAGTCCCCCTCTTAAGCTGGGCGTGGTGGCACATGCCTTTAATCCTAGCCCTTCGGGAGGCAGCGGCAGGCAGATTTCTGTCTGCGTTGAGGCCAGGCCTGGTCTACAGAGTGCGTTTCCAGGCCAGCTGGGGCTATAGGGAGACCCCTGTCTCAAACAAAGACAAAAAATAAATAAATAAAATAAATAAATAAATAAATAAATAAATAAATAATGGAAACTTCTGTGAGTGAAAATAGAGTACCTGAAGTTTTAAAAATCCACTGGATGTCTGAACAGCGGGATGTAGAGGCTGGAGGAATCAGTGAAGTTGAAGATAGAGAAATATGTGGAAAATAAAGAGGAAAGATATATTTTTCACCTTTTTGAGACAGGGTCTCCCTGCAGCCCCAGCTGGCCTAGAACTCACTCTGTAGACCCGGATGGCCTTGAACTCACAGAGATCGCCTGCCTCTGCCTCTGCCTCTGCCTCTGCCTCTGCCTCTGCCTCTGCCTCTGACTCTGCCTCTGCCCTCTGCCTCTGCCCTCTGCCTCCTGAGTTGCTGTGCTTTAAAGGTGTGCCACCATCACCCCCGGTGAGAAAAGATATATTTTTTAAATGGAGAGAGAGAGAGAGAGAGAGAGAGAGAGAGAGAGAGAGAGAGAGAACGAACTATTCTTCAGTAGTCTAGCCGATGGTAAGTTGCCCTTACTCCGTTAACTACCCCCCCTCCATGCCTATGCCAGCAAGCCTAATTAAATAGTGGGACATCAAAAGTGACATGAAAGTAGGATGAAGAGGCTCGGTGGGATGGGGAAGGAAGTGTGGATAATGGGAGAACAGGCTCAAACTATATATCTATAAGCATGAAATTAGGAAGGAAGGGAGGGAGGGAGGGAGGGAGGGAGGAAGGAAGGAAGGAAGGAAGGAAGGGGAAGGAAGGAAGGAAGGAAGGGAGGGAAGAAGGCAATTGCACAGTCCTATGGGAATGTCAAAGATATAGCATCTACATTGGCACTTCTGAGGGAGAGGAAAAAGTGTCTTGTGTAGAAAAAAAAATTTCAAAGAAATAATGGCTGAAAATGTCCCAAATGTCATGAAAGAAACAAGTTTATGAAAAGGTTCAGTGAAGCCTAAAGAGAATAAACTCAAAGAGAACACACTGGAATCAAATTGAAAGCCAGCAAAAAAATGAAAATCCTAGCTGGGCATGGTGGCACACGCCTTTAATCCCAGCACTCGGGAGGCAGAGAGGCAGGCAGATCTCTGAGAGTTTGAGGTCAGCCTGATCTACATAGTGAGTTACAGGCCAGTTGGGGCGACAGGGAGACCCTGTCTCAAAAAGACCACAAAATAAATTAAAAAAAAAATTCACTTTTTTTTTTTTTTTTTTTTTTTTTTTTTTTCTCTTGTTTTTTTGTGTGTGTTTTATAGAAGTATATTCTGCTAAAAAAAAAAAAAAAAAAAAAAGAAAAAAGAAGTATATTCTGTTCAGAAAAGAAAATTAAACCTGTGGTTGATGTTCAAAATAGCAGAAAAATATCTTGGCTTTAAAAGTTATATTACCAGCACTCGGGAGCCAGAGGCAGAGGCAAGCAGATCTCTGTGAGTTTGAGGCTTGTCCTGGCTACATAGTGAATCTAGACCAGCTGGGTCTACAGGAAAATCCTGTGTAAAAAAAAAAGATATTAAATACATTATATGAAATTCTCAATTAATAAAAATATTTTTTTAATTCTGAAAATTTATATTAATTTATCATTTGTATATCAAAGAGCTCTAAGATACTAAGGAAGGGAAAATGGGCTTCCTGAATAATCATATTATAATTAAAGACATAGGAATTTTGGTATATGGGTGGAGGGCATGTATGCATATTTTAGAGCAATATAAAATTAAAAAGGAAAAATGTGAATTCTGAAATATGATTTGGAATTAACATATAGTTTATTTTCAGACGTCATAATTTTGTTGTATGTGATATATATTTGCATATTTTGGAGCAATACAAATTAGAGGGGACAACACCAACAAAAGGACTGGGACAAAGAACTGACTGAAACAGTAAAATTCTCCCCCAAACAATAAACCTCTGCATAGAAAAACTTTAAAAAGACTCAGAGGGGCTGGAGAGATGGCCTAGCGGTTAAGAGCGCCGACCACTCTTGCAGAGGACCTGGGTTCGATCCCCAGCACCCACATGACAGCTGAGAACCATCTTTAACTCCAGTTCCAGGGGAATCCAACACCCTCTTCTGACCTCCTCGGCATTTGCACTACACAGATGCACAAACCTACATGCAGACAGTACATTTGTACACATACAAAAATAAATATAATTTTTTAAAAAGACTCAGAAAATGATACAAGACATGTATGGCAGAATGCATGAACTCGGGTGGGTGGGGGTATGGAAAGAGGAATGAGTCTAAATTGGACTGAGAACTATATGAAATGCACAAAACTTCAATAAAAATGTTTTTAAAATAAGTAAATAAATGAATAAATAAAAACATAGGAAGGATTTTGAATACTGGCTGATATTCTTTATCCAAAATTCTTGGGATCAGAAGTGCTTCTGCACTAAAGACTTGGGAAGGGGATAGTTACATATATGCATACTGAGATGTCTTGAGGATGGACCTGAGTGTAACTGAAATTCTTCTATATTTCATGCACCTGCATTTTTTAAATTTTTATTTATTTATTTTTATGTGTATGAATGTACTGTCTGCATGTAGGTCTGTGCACCCGTGTTGTGCAATGCTGCGGAGGTCAGAAGAGGGTGTCGGATTCCCCTGGAACTGGAGTTACAGACGGTTCTCAGCCGCCATGTGGGAGCTGAACCCAGGTCCTCTGCAAGAGCGGTTGGCGCTCCTAACTGCTAGGCTATCCCTCCAGCCCCCATGCACCTGCATTTTGACTGTGATTCATCACAGGACATCAGTGTAGAACTTTCCACAGTGGCTCCCCATCCATACTCAAAAGTGTCAGATTTGGGAGCTTTGGTGATTTCAGATGTTTGGATTAGAGGTGTGAGATAGTTCTGTCTCAGCAATGCACACAGAACCTAGTATATCCTCCAATAAAATGACACCCAGCTGACTGATGAATCTTGGGCAACGGTTCCCTCTTTGTTTTTGCAGAGGCCGTTTTTCAATTGTGAAGAAATGCATTCACAAAGCTACCCGCAAAGATGTTGCTGTGAAATTTGTGAGCAAAAAAATGAAAAAGAAGGAGCAGGCTGCCCACGAGGCTGTCCTGCTGCAGCACCTGCAGCACCCCCAGTACATCACCCTCCATGACACATACGAGTCCCCCACATCCTACATCCTGATTCTGGAACTGTGAGTACCGGTGTTCTCTCCCTAGCATGGCCACCATCCTTTTGGGTTACTCATTCCCCACAAGTGGACAAGTCACATTTCATACAGTGCTATATGATCTGCCCGGTGGTACATACCGATACTCTTTCCCCTCCCATTTTATATAACGTGGTTCTCATTCTATAGAGTAGGAAATCAAGGATAAAGAAGGTCTTTAAAGCCAGCTCCTTAAAACTAACAGTGGAAAAATGAGCTTTTAACCCATAGATTCTCTATTTTTAGATTTGTTTTGTTTTGTTTTGAGACAAGGTCTCCCTGTAGCCCCAGTTGACCTGGAATTCACTCTGTAGACCAGGCCAGCCTTGAACTCACAGAGATCCACCTGCCTCTGCCTCCTGATTAAAGGCATGCGCCACCACACCAGGATATTTTTATATTCTTTTTAAAGTTTTGTTTTATTGTTTATATTTATAGGGTACAATGTTTCATTGTGTGTCTACATTGTATAGTGATCAAGTCAGAGTATTAGCATGTTCATCAACTTAAGCATTTGTCACTTGTGGTGAAGATATTAAAAATCCTCTCTTTTAGCCATTTGTAATATATTAACACCTAGTTTGATTTTGTTTGGTTTGTTGTTTTAGTTTGGGGAGGGTTTTTTGGTTGGCGCTTTTGTTGTTTTGTTTTATTTTGTTTTGTTTTAGTTCAAGACAGGGTCTCCTTGTAGTCCCAGCTGGCCTGGAACTTACTGGGTAGACCAGGCTGGACTCAATCTCACAGATATCCACATGCCTTTGCCTCCTGAGTGCTGGGATTGATGGTGTGTACCACCACGCCCAGCGACTTCTAGCATTATTAACTATAGTTACTATACGAAGCAGTAGATCATTAGAACTCGTTTCTCTTATCTAAGAGTAAATTGTCCCATTTCTTACTCCAATTTTCATTTTCTTTGTCTTATGGACTCTTGGGCCAGGCAGAAGTTTAGGAAGACCATACTGATGATAAGTTGATTGACAGGAGGAGTGTGTCCATCCATCTGCAGCCACAACATCCCTGATCTACCATCCTGTCATCCTAGGATGGAACTTTACCTTCAGAACATTCCACTAATTGCAGATTATCTAGATAACTAAGATGAAAAGATGTAGCTCTTGGGGCTGGAGTGATGGCCCAGTGGTTAAGAGCACTGACTGCTCTTGCAGAGGACCTGGGTTCAATTCCCAGCACCCACATGGAGGCTAAGAACTATCTTTAAGCTGGGCATGTCTAGCCTGTGTCTCACTCTGGGGAATTAGAATCTCAGTTGCTTGCAGCAGCAACCCTTATGACCACAGGAGACTCACAGCAGTGCAAGACTCAGCACAGGGCTCAGGCCCTCCTGCCCACGCATTTTTCCTGAATACCACATCCATCCAAGGACCTTCACGTGCTCACAGCAACCCTGTCTAATGCACAGTCTCTAGCATTTACCATGCTATAGTTAGCAGATTGTTCATCTCTCAGTCTTAATTGTTAGACTTTTAGCTCCTTAAAGATAAGAGCTACATCTTTTCTTTTTAAAAATTTTTTTATTTAGTTATTTTATTATTTTATTTTATGTGTGTGTGTGTGTGTGTGTGTGTGTGTGTGTGTGTGTTTTGAGACAGGGTCTCCCTTTAGTCCCAGATGGCCTGGAGCTCGCTCTGTAAACCAGGCTGGCCTTGAACTCACAGAGATCCACCTGCCTCTGCCTCACAAGGTCTGGGATTACAGGTGTGCACCAGCACGCCTTTCTAGTGCTCCCAGCTCTACCCACATGCCCTGCTGTCGCTCCTTCCCCTTGCCCAGCCCTCACAGTGAGGCAGCTCCTGTTTCGCTGTTGATGTTGCTGTGGCAATGGTGTGCTTTAGGAAATCCAAAACCCAGAGCATTTCCACGATTTGCCTGCAGCCACCAGCTGGTAAGTGGCCAACCGGGACCACATCTGGTTATAACTGACTCTACATATCACATTCTCAGTCCATCTGGAAAAGTTGGAAACCGGTCAGAAGTCAAAGAGGTTAAAAGGGAATCAAATATACAAAGGAAAAACTTTACCTCCTTCATATTTCTCCCATCTAAAAATGGTAAAAATGCTTTGTTAAAACATGGCAGCGCTTGGGAGGCAGAGGCAGGCAGATCTCTGTGAGTTCAAGGTCAGCCTGGTCTACAGAGTGAGCTCCAGGCCAGCTATGACTAAAGACAAAAAAAAAATCAAAATAATATTTTTGAAGTGAGGTTATATGGTTTCTTTCTTGAAGCTTACCACATTCATAACTTGACTTAAATAAGCATGTGCTGCGAAATTGACCTTCATTAATAAGACAGCTCTTAGAGCTTTTAAAGCTTTGTACATGGGTCATATTTATGTTTCTCTCCAAACATTGTCTTGTGTTCTCCCTGTTTTCAGCATGGATGACGGCCGACTCTTAGACTATCTTATGAATCATGATGAGCTGATGGAGGAAAAAGTAGCTTTCTACATCCGAGACATCATGGAAGCCCTGCAGTACCTTCACAACTGCAGGGTGGCGCATTTGGACATAAAGGTAATAAATGAGTTAGTAACCATTACAGCAAAATAGTTGGACCAAAGTGCCAGGCCCGAGCCTTGAATGCAAATTGAAATTCTTGTCTACTTAAATTACCGCCATATGACTGACTATATGACTATTAAAACTAGGGCCAGACATGATGGCGCACACCTTTAATCCTAGCACTCGGGAGGCAGAGGCAGGTGGACCTCTGTGAGTTCAAGGTCAGCCTGATCTACAGAGTGAGTTCCAGGCTAGCTGGGGCTATAGGCAGACCCTGTCTCAAAAAAGAAAAAAAAAAAAAAAAATACTAGGTTGTCAGCCTACTTTAGTACATTATTCATGAATAAATGAGAACACACAAGAGGTACAGTGATATCTGGGGTAAGGAAAGGTAGGAAAGCTTTAACTACATAGTTTAATTTAATTTAAAATTTTTTATTTTATTTTATTTTTTATGTGTATGAGTGCACTGTATGTAGGTTGATGCACCCGTGTCATGCAATGCCTCAGAGGTCAGAAGAGGGTGTCAGATTCCCCTGGAACTGGAGTTAAAGATGGTTCTTAGCCACCCCATATGGGTGCTGAGAATCGAACCGAACCCTGGTCCTCTGCAAGAGCAGTCAGCGCTCTAAACCGCTGAGCCATCTCTCCAGCCCCACGGGGGGTTTCTTACATGCACAAGATTTACCAAAGATTAGCAGAGCCATGTCTAAGCTAGAAGAGTCAAAGCAGAGACTGAACGTGCCTCTCTTCTCCCTGCCTTCCTCAATCTCTGAATCCTTGCAGCCTGAAAACCTACTCATTGATCTCCGGATTCCAGTCCCTCGAGTGAAGCTCATCGACCTAGAGGATGCTGTCCAGATCTCAGGTCACTTCCACATCCACCATCTGCTAGGGAACCCCGAGTTCGCTGCTCCAGAAGTGATCCAAGGCATCCCTGTCTCCCTGGGCACAGACATCTGGAGCATTGGGGTTCTGACATACGTCATGCTGAGTGGGGTCTCCCCCTTCTTAGATGAGAGCAAAGAGGAGACGTGTATCAACGTGTGCAGGGTGGACTTCAGCTTCCCGCATGAATACTTCTGCGGCGTGAGCAATGCGGCCAGGGACTTCATCAACGTGATCTTACAGGAAGACTTCCGCAGACGGCCCACCGCAGCCACATGCCTGCAGCATCCGTGGCTGCAGCCCCACAACGGCAGCTACTCCAAGATCCCCTTGGACACGTCCCGCCTAGCTTGCTTCATAGAACGCCGCAAGCACCAGAATGATGTGCGGCCCATTCCCAACGTCAAAAGCTACATCATCAACCGGGTAAACCAAGGGACATAGCCTTTCCCCGGTCCCCAAGGTTTCACATAGAAGCGCAGTGTGAACCAAAGCAAAACTGAATGTCTGTAAATAACTCTGTTCATCATTTCATTTAAGAGGTGTCCTCTTGAACCTTGTCTGTGGTTAACGCAGGGTCTGGGCATTAGTAAAAGTCACCCCATACCCAGGGGCTTTCCAGAAGGTCACGTTGAAGAAGTAAAGATGCAGAGTTGCAGAAAGTATTAGAAGAAAGGACAAGGATAACAAGAATATTGTTATAAAAATTTAATTGTACATTCCAAAATGAGTTTTTAAGTGATCAAACCTTATGCTCACTGTGAGACGTATCGTAGGGTTCTGAATTCACTGAAAATCTAAGCAAAAAGTTCTATTTAACAGAGATGTCAACTATTCTGGTTTAGATAACTTAGATATAGTTTCTTAACAGGATACATATACACATACAGTATAATAGATCCCATTCAGGTTTCAGAGTTTTATAATATAGAGTTCTATATGAAATCAATCACAAGTAACTTTGAGTGCACCCATTAACACAGTAATTTATTTACCGAAGCATTACATTATTTTGACTAAGCACAATTAGATGACAAGTTTTTTAGAGCATTTTATAAATCTTGTATAGAAGTCTTTTATCAGAACCTGTATATTAAGAGAAAGCAATGTTACTCCTTTTGCGATCTGTGAGGGAGAAGATTTTTTTTTTCTCACAATCATGAGTTGTTTGAATAAAATAGGTTCTGTGTATGAAACACTACCCCTGGAATTCACTGGCGGCTCAGAATTCTTCCAGCAGTAAAGCCTGCCAGGAAATAAGTCCAAATCTAGTAAGAGTCGTGGGGTTATTTTTATGTCTACACCTGGCTTGAAATAGCTAAACAAATATCACAGGTTCATTCAAAAGGGCAAATAGAAACCTTTCCTCTGGTTCCTGTGAGCAATGTATTAACACTTTCTGATTTCTTAGCTATAGAATACAGTTTTCAGAAAGTTGGCTTGATATCTAACCCCTCGTGAAGCTTAGGGGTGCTTAACAAAAGGAGGCAGCCATAGAAGCCTTTTAAAGGCCTGCTCCTAAGTCCTTTTTGAAGCCATGACCCATCACTCTAACACAGCATGGAGTTTACCGTGATTGCAATACCTAGTACTACCCAGCTGCGGACACTTCTCTGGACTAAAAGGACTAAATGTATTTTGAGGCCAACGCTGCTTTCTGGTGTAGTCTCCATACAAGATGATTAGTAATATAGTCTCCATACAAGATGATTAGTAACTGCCCATTTTCTTCTGGTGCGGAACAAAGTGGGCATTTTGTGTTGTTGGGGTTTTTTTTTTTTTTTCATTTTCTTCTTTCTTGTGGGGGGGGCAGGAGGAATTCTTGTTTTCTTTGTACACAATCCACCTTTGTTTTCTAGAGTGTATTTTTAAAAATTGCTTTTATGCAAATAATATTCTAAAACTAGAACTCAAGTGTTTATTCGAATGAGGTTCAATGTCATCGTGTCCTACTAGTGGGACTGAGAAAATTAAAATCATGTAGCACAAAGTGCAAGCAGAAAATTAGAAAGGGGAGATAGAATTGCAAATTTAAATTTAAAAGAAATGGTCTTAACAGTCTGAACTTTAATATATAAAAATAGTCCCAAAGTCGAAATGCAGAATTAAAAATACTCATCATTTTTTTTCTACTAGTTTCAAAGTCAGATTATTCATCTGCCCTCCATCTTATCCTGTCTGAGATTATAGATGAATAAATTAGTAAAAAGTACAAGCAATAAGACTAGATAGCACTTAGTATTTTCGGGATTAACCAAATGCGTGGAACCCGACTCTGACTGTATAGTTTCCTTGTCTTCGAGTGGCTCTGGGTCATCACAGCTTGCTAACCCTCCATATTCTTCACTTAAACCATGGTGTGTATATATAAAACTATATGATACATATTTTAAACATGCTTACTGAAGCTTTTTTTAGTAAACATGTCTTTATTATGGAATATAACCTAAAAGAAGAAGGTCTGGGCCAGAGAGTTTGTTGTGGGCTAGAAGGTTCCGAGGATTCTGATACCTAGAAAGTATGGTCTGCTCAGGTCTGTTCTGACCACTGTGGTTGACTTGAAGGAAGAATTTCCTGCTGAGTTCCGAATTCTTATGACAGGCTAAGAGTTTCTGCTGAAGAAGGACAGAGCCTAGGACAGTGGTGCTCAGATGCCACAGGAGAACATTATGTTGCAGGATGGGTGGGTGACACAATGGCGGGCAGAGCGAGAGTTTTCACAGCCCCCTTTGTGTCAGAATTGGGGTGATCCAGATGTGGGGCTTCATGGAATTCCCTCAAGTGCAGGGAGACAGGAAAGGAGGGACAGAAGGAAAAGTAGTGTGGTTTTGTTAACTGCAGCCCAAGTACAATCGTCAGACTGTTTAAGAGAGGTCCTAGGGAAAGGAAGAGTATTCAGTGCAAGTTGGTAAGCAAAGGAAACGAACCGGGGGGCTTCCTAGCTGCAGAGTGCCTGGTCTCTCCGCAGGACCCACAAGGCCTTGGTTCAAGAATTCTCCAGAGCAATCTGGAAATAACAAGAAGTCCCGGAGAGGGGGCTGGGAAATGTAGTTTCTTGAGGGCAACTGTGGCTAGAAAAGAAGAATCCGGGACCACTCTCTTGTGCCTGTTTTGGAAGAGAGGTTTATTGCTAAGAGAGAAGAAAGAAATGAGAAAACAGCCAACCTCTACTGCGACTACCACAGTTCTTAGTGAGAGTGAACTTCCAGCCGAGCCCAGGATAGCAGTTCTGGTTAAAGCCAACAGTTTTTTGCTTGGCTTACATTCATTGTTTAGGATGTAGAAAGAACTCTTTTGTTTTGTGTTACGAGGGTGGAGAACAACAAGAAGGAAAAGAGCGGGGTCACCCATGATCACTGGTGAGCAGCATAGTCATTACTGCACCTTTTACATTTGTTTCAAATGAAATAGATTCATATCCACTTACAGCTGAATGTGGGAAATTTTAAGAAAAAACTTGTAATGTTGGATGTGTCCTTCAAGTCTCTCCCAGCCATAAGCAACCTTCGGGGGAGGAAGGAGCCAGAGGAGACCACTAGCTTCGCTGCTTCGTGCTTCATGAAGCTTTTATAAATAGTAGTGCCTTTCAGAGGTGGGAGTGGGGGATGAAGAAGTTCAATTGCATTTACATTTACTGATATTGCAGTATTTTTTTTCTTAATTTGAAGATATATTTTAAATGAAAACATCTGAATGTAGGATGGGACCAGGAATTCTTGAGGGTCATCCTCTGCTATTCCACATTCACCCTTTCTTACAGAAAGTCTTTGTTGTTTTCGGCCCCAAATGTCCCCACTGATAAACCTAGAAGTGGGGGAGGGGGGGCGAAGAGAACATTAATCTCAGAAGAATGGCGGGAGAATTGTCATAGTTGAGACATCTATAAAATATTTTGATTTTCTTAAAGTGCTACACACTGCCAGTACTAAGAGTTGTATTGATAGTAACTTAGAACATTCCAGTCATCAATAGTCATGTTTTTAGATACCATTTACAAACTCATGAGGTTAAACGCTGTAAATTGCTTTTAATTGGAAGTTCTGGGTGCTCCTTGTCTACATGTTATTTGGTCTTACCCTATAAATGCCATCATTTAAGAGCTTGTCTACAGAAAGGATTAGGAGAACTGATGAGGTCTTAAATGTCCATGAGATGTTTTCTCCAGTATTCTTACAGCAGGTGTGAAAACTACGATGCCTTCCAAGACAAACAGGACCTTCTCCTCCCAAACTTTACACTCCAGTAAAAATAGGCAAAGAACCCAAACAGCTACTTTCCTCACGGGGAGGACAGATTTGAGAATCCAATGTCCTCCTATATCATAATTCATTTCTTTAGAGTCTCACAAGAATCTATGAGAAGAGGCAAGTGAAATGCATAGGTGTGGAGTGGATTGGACTGTTGGTTCTGGGAAGACATGCTTTGGCCCAGGCCTTTCAAGAGTGCTGTATCTGTTGTTCTATAACCTCCATGTGTATGGGTCACTCATTACTTTTTTTCTTGCCTATCTGGAAGGATATGGAAATCTGAATTTGTGAGGCTATGAGAGAAAAAATAGGATATAAATGAAATGGTGGTTATTTTTATGCATTCTAAAACTTTCTTCCCTGCACCTGATAGAGGAGACAATACTTTGAACATAAAGGATCTCTGTAGTAGAGCAAAGGTACACTCATCGCATCCTTAGTGTAGCCCATGAATTGTGCTAGAGGAGTTTGAGGAATTGAGACTGTAGTCCTTTCTCTCCTTGGTAGCATTCCTGTGGAGTCTGGGTTAGGCAAACACAAGCTTTCAGTGGATTTATTTGTAAAAGCACTTCATGATTTTTCTTCACTATTTAAAATCTAAAGATCTTTTGGGAATGAATTATTAGACCCCCCCCCCCGGTAGGCCAAAGGAAGAACTCACATGTACTCCATCAAGAAAAAAAGAAGATACTGTGATAATAATTGTTTTCTGAAAACAAGGGTTTCAATTGTGTGATTAATTCCCAAGAGCTCAAAAAGGCTGAAATCTGTCCATAAAACTAACGGTGTTAATAGGAAATGTTATTTCATGAAAACTTCTCCACAGAAGTAGAATACAACAATATATGACCATATTTTTATAAAAGGCATTTCCCTCACTTTTGATATAAGGTTGAAGTCAGGGAAGAAGAACAAAAAAGCCATTCTAAGATAGTATTTCATCTTGAAATGACATTAGTTAAAAGCCTAAAATTATTACTCTCAGGCTATCGTGGATTTTTTTTAAAGCCTGTTTACTTAGACATTCTAAACTGATCAGGTTTAGTTTTCTTGAATAGAATGATGAAAATTACAAAATGACCAACAGAACAGTTTAGTCAAATAACTTACTTCAGTGAAAGGGAGAGGGGTAGTGGAAAAGTGCAAGTGGCAATCTTCGAACGCCAACTCCTGGTGATGAATCCGTGAACTTGCCAACCTAGGGACAAGAGTTCCAGTCATTCCCCATTTCCATCCATAACTAAGTCCACATTCTGGAGTACATGAGACCATTACTGCATTACTGTGACCTCAAAGACTGTGGCCATAAATTCCGAGTTAACAAAACATGCATCTTCTTTACCAGCTTAAGCCATATCTGTCTCACCTCTGTTTGACTTTTTTTTTTGAACCCTGGTGCTTTTAATTCTGCTTCTGCCAAACTTCAACCTACTCTATGGGGAAGGTGAGTCAAAGTAGAGGTTAGGACAAATATGGAGACTGAAAAACTAAACATACCCTGGAGAACGCAATTTATGCAGAGAACATTAGTGATCGAATGCAAACTGTTGGAACATATGAATATATGTACATCTGTACATGTATATAGTGTAAAATATGTATGTATATGTTATTGCTCATATGCAGAAATCTTTCCATTTGAAGATAGCCCAGGTGGGTCAGTTTTTCTAATGGAACACCCCTTAGGGCAATTCAAAACCATCAGGGCTAATACATGGGTAATTCTATTGACAGGAGAATTTATTTGCTGTCTTTTGAAATCCACACAGCCAAACTAATAACAAAGTATGAAGCACAGTGGGTCCATTATTTATGCTATTATTTTTACCAGGACTCAGACGTATATATTTAAATTTTTTTTTTTTTTGGTCTTTTTGAGATGGGGTCTCCCTTTAGTCCCAGCTGTCTTGGAACTTACTATATAGACCAGGCTGGCCTTGAACTCACAGAGATCTGCCTGCCTCTGCCTCCCAAGTGCTGGGATTAAAGGCATGTGCACCACCATGCCTGGCTTTATATTTATTTATTTATTTTTGTTTTGTTTTTCTTTCTATATTTTTGAATTCTTAATAGCTGGTTTGCAAACTGCATTAGCACCTGTTGGTTTTGAGTGATCCCCTCCCCCCCAAGTCTTTTGAGAATTTGTGGTGGGCTTCTCTGACCATTGAGATAAAAGACCTTATCCATAGTGGACAGGTTTCCCCATAGGGACCATTACACATATACATATAAATACATACTTCCATCAGGCTTGTTACAACTGATTTAAAATCACTCCACAGTATTGATAAATAGCTCTATATTTTCAAGGTGCAGAAGAATCCCACAGCCTTAATTATTTCAGTGTCTTGCTGGTCTGCCTTAAGCGTATCTTCTGGATTTTTTGGTTGTTTTATTATTTTTAAATTTTTCTGCAGTTGTTAATTTTGTATGCACACAATGTCTTTTTGTAAAGGTAGTTGTAAATATTTTATTTGTAAGTCAGAATCGCTCATGTGTAATGCTGTAGAGTGATGATCTGCTGTCTTGTTATTACTACTGCAGTAAATGTTATGTTATGGATGAAACTTCAAAATGTACATTTCACATGTTATGCATTCCTATAAATATACTATACTGAAGATACTATTTCTGGTCACTTCTTTCTCTTAAAAATTTTTTATTACATTTATTTGTGTGTGTGTGGATGTGTGTACACGTGTGCTACAGTGTAAGTGTGGAAGTCAAAGGTCAACCTGCAGAAGTTGTCCTCTCCTTCCACCATAGGATCCTGAGGATAGAACTCAGGTGGTCAGGCCTGATGGCAAGGACGTTCACCCACTGAGACATCGTCTCTGCCCAGTTGCCTCTCCCTCTCTGCAATGAAAACTTCTGTTCAAAAGTTTAAAAAAAAAAGGATAATTTTTTATCTCTTTTCCCCCAAATAGTTGAAGCCTTTGATGAAAAAAAAACAAAAAAAGAAACAAAAAAACAAGGGCTGGAGAGATGGCTTAGTGTTTAAGACAAAGGTCCAGTAATTCCAGGTCCTGAGGTTGCTATGCCCTCTCCTGGCCTCTGTGGGCATTGCATGACACAAGTGTAGTTAAATACAAACAAGGCAATGCACTCGTACACATAAAATATAAATAAAATAACCAAACCAAATCACAACCAACCCAACCAACAAACAAAATCCATTGTTTGCCTAGCAAGATGCTCAGTGGGTAAGGCATCTGTTGTCAAGCTTGAAGATCTGAGTTCTTTTTATTTTTCGGTCTTTTTGAGACAGGGTCTCCCTGTAGTCCCAGCTGTCCTGGAACTCGCTCTGTAGACCAGGCTGGCCTTAAACTCACAGAGATCCGGCCTCGAACTCACAGAGATCCGCCTGCAGATTCAATGGCCTGCTGGATCTCACAGGTCTATACATACTGCTATGTACTACAGCCATCTGGGAGAACATAGTTCAAAGTATGCAAGATGCAAATGAGGTTTATCCATAATACACTGTCATTTAACAGCACATGGAAATGTGTGAGTTTGCCAGTTTGCCAAGAACAAAATATTTTAACATTTGACTTTTTTTTTTTTTTTTTTGGTCTTTTTTGAGACAGGGTCTCCCTGTATCTCTGGCTGTCCTGGAACTCACTCTGTAGACCAGGCTGGCCTTGAACTCACAAAGATCCGCCTGCCTCTGCCTCCCAAGTGCTAGGATTAAAGGCGTGCGCCACCACGCCCTGCGATAAATTAGAATTTTAGGCCCTGGGTGTGCCGGGCACAGTGGTGGTGCACGCCTTTAATCCCAGCACTCCGGAGGCGGAGACAGGCGGATCTCTGTGAGTTCAAGGCCAGCCTCCACACAGAGAGCTCCCCAGTGCTGGGATTAAAGGCGTGGCCAACCAGGCCTTTAAAGCCTGGAGCCCCAGGTACAGACTCCACGCTAGCCGCTGGAAAGGGCGGCGGAAGAGGCGGGACTTCTAGTGGCGTCATCGAGACCGCGCTCCTGGGCGTCCAGAGCGAACTGAAACGCGGGAAGATGGCGGTCGCCAGCGAGGCTATGGTGGCATTGGTGACGGAGCTCTACGACGTGCAGGCTTTCAAGTTCGGAAGTTTCGTGCTCAAGAGCGGACTATCCTCTCCGGTCTACATCGACCTGCGGGGCATCGTGTCCCGACCGCGGCTCCTCACTCAGGTACCGTCCGGGAGGGAGCGCGCGGCTGCGGGTGGCGGGAAAGGGCGCCGGGCGGAAGCCCGCCGCGCTGCGGGCGTGGGGTCGCCTCGGGACCGCGCTCTGCACGCAGCGGCGCGGACACGTGCTGTGCGGGAGCCAGGAAATCCTCCCGGGCTCTGTCCGGCACTGAAGTCCTTGAGTGCATCTGTGTGCGTAGCCCCGGAAGGAGCAAAGGAAAAGGGGGCGGGGGCACCCAGAACCGGTCAGATGTTGGGGAGAACTTTGGCTTTAGAAAGGAGGACTCAGCTGAGTGTCCTTGTGTGGCCAGGTGTTTTGTTTGGACCCGTTTGGGGTTTCTAGCCCAGTGCTTCTCAGACCCTGAGTGGATCATCTATAGATCACCTGGACGTTTAGTGACCCTGCAGTGTCCTTTTTAGTGACTCTCAGGTATGGCCTCGAGAGGATGCACTTCTGACAAACCTGCCAACTGAAACTGCAGGTTACATTTAGAGTGAAGGGAGCCATGTGCAGTCCGAGAAAGCCTTGCTATTAACTATGTGAGTGCACAGCGTTGTGAACTGTTTATTACATTTATTTTGTGAGTGGGCATGTATGTGCCACGACAGTCGTGTAGACAGGCCACAGGACAACTCGATTTTCTTCTCCGTGTGGGTCTGGGGGATTGAACTCAGATCCTCAGGTTTGAGGAAGAGCCTCCTCCCGTGCCCGAAGTTTCAAATCCAGATAGCACTCCGGAGATGGAGGTAGTTCAAGGTCATTATACTCAGCCGCATAGTTTGAAGCCAGCCTGGGCTGTATGAGAACCTGTCCCAAAAGCAAACAAACAATCGAATAGTCATGTGTTACTAGTGGCTACCATGTTGGTTAGAAGAACTGTAGAATATTTCTGTCATCATGGGAAATTCTATTAAGAAGATATAACGGGGGGCTGGAGAGATGGCCTAGCGGTTAAGAGCTCCGACTGCTCTTTCAGAGGACCCGGGTTCGATCCCCAGCACCCACATGGCGGCTTAGAACCGTCTGAATCTCCAATTCCAGGAGAACTCCAGTTCCAGGGGAATCCGAGACCCTCTTCTGACCTCCGCGGCGTTGCACGACACGGGTGCACAAACTTGCATGCAGACAGTACATTCATACACATACAGAAATAAATAAAATTAATAAAAAAAAAAATTTAAGAAGATATAACGGGGCAAAGGCAGGCAGATCTCAGTTCAGGGCCAGCCTGGTCTACATAGTGAGTTCCAGGACAGCTGGGGCTACAGGGAGACCCTGTCTCAAAAAGACAAAAAAAAAAAAAAGTCATCTGGTACATGACAAAATTGCTTTTTGGTGTTAGGTCGTGGTGATTTCATATGACTTTCAGTGGTTAGAGATTAAAGACATTGAAACCTAACTATGACATCTGTTGGTGTGAATAGGGGTTCTCAGTGTATGTACTCCCCAGAAAAGCTATAAAATGCAATAGAATATCTGCTAACCTCTAAATCCCTGGGGAATAAGTGATATTTGACTAGTTGTATGTGCAGATAGACAATTGGAGAGAAAAGGTAGCATTTATCTCACTAAGAAATTAGTTCCTAAAATATACTTTTTGCTTCTGTTAAAATCTGTACATTATGTTTTAATTGCATGTTCACTATATAACACAGAAAAACTTAAATTTATTTTTATTTTCAGTGTATGGGTTTTTTAACTGCATGTATGTAAGCAGACATATGTCATAAAATGCACACAAAGGCCAGAAGATGGCATCAGATTCCCTGGAACTGGAGTTATAGACAGTTGTTAGCCACCATTCAGGTGCTGGGGATTGAACCCAGGGCCTTTGGGAGAACACCTCCATGCCCTTAACCGCTGAGCCCCTTGAAAAACATTTTTTTCGATTTACTGTTTTTTTAATTTACTATTTTTTTAAATGTGTATGAGTGTTTTGTCTGCATGTAGGTAAGTGTACCTCTGCACACAGTGCCTGTGGAGGCCAGAAGAGGTCATAGGATCCCCTGAAACTGGAGTTAAGGAGCACTAACCAGTCGTGTGGGTGCTTGTAAGTCCAACCAGTGCTCTTAACCACTGAGCCATCTCTCCAGCCATGAAAAAAAAAATTACTTTAAGCCAGGCATGGTGGTGCACGGCTTTAATCTTAGCACTGTGGGAGACAGAGGTAGCAAATCTCTGTGACTTCAACGCCAGCCTGCTCTACATGCAAGTTCCAGACCAGCTGGGACTACAGGGAGACCCTTTCTCAAAAAGACCAAATAAAACTATAGGTTGGGGTTGAATGGGAGTATGCATTCTGGCATTAAAATGAATGTGATTTATGTGGGAAAGAGTATAAACATGTTTACACGGGGCTGGAGAGACGGCCTAGCGGTTACGAGCGCCGACCGCTCTTACAGAGGACCCGGGTTCGATCCCCAGCACCCACATGGCAGCCGAGAACTGTCTGAAACTCCAACTCCAGGAGAACTCCAGCTCCAGGGGAATCCGACACCCTCTTCTGACCTCCGCAGCATTGCACAACACGGGTGCACAAACCTGCATGCAGACAGTACATTGATACACATACAGAAATTAAAAAAAANTAAAAAATTATATTTTTGCTTCTTTAAAAATCTGTTTTAATTATTTTAATTGAATGTCACTTTTTATAACACAGAAAAACGTAAATTTATTCTTTCAGTGTATTGGGTGTTTTTTAACTGCATGTATGTAAGCAGGACATAGTAAGAAAAATGCACACAAAGGCCAGAAGAGGCATCAGATTCCCTGGAACTGGAGTTATAGACAGTTGTTAGCCACCATTCAGGTGCTGGGGATTGAACCCAGGGGCCCTCTTTGGAGACACCCATGCCCTTAACCATGAGCCCCTTGAAAAACATTTTTTCGATTTACGTTTTTTAATACTATTTTTTAAATGTTATGAGTGTTTTGTCTTGCATGTAGGTAAGTGTACCTCTGCCACAATGCCTCTGTGGGAGGCCAGAAGAGGTCATAGGATCCCCTGAAACTGGAGTTAAGGAGCACTAACCAGTCGTTGTGGGTGCTTGTACGGCCAACCAGTGTCTTAACCACTGAGCCATCTCTCCAGCCAAGAAAAAAAAAAATTACTTTAAGCCAGGCATGGTGGTGCAGGCTTTAATCTAGCACTGTCAGAGACAGAGGCAAATCTCTGTGACTTCAAGCCAGCCTGCTCTACAGCGCAAGTTCCAGACCAGCTGGGACTACAGGGAGACCCTTCTCAGCAAAAAGGACCAAATAAAACTAAAAAAAAAAAAAAAGGGGGGGGGGCCTGAGGATTGCCTTGGTGGAAAGGTCCCAGGTTCAATACACAGCACCCACATGGCAACTCCCAACCTCCTACTCCAGTTCCAGGGGATCCAGCGCCCTCTTCCGACCTCTGCATGCTAGGCATTGCATGACACGAGTGCACCCAGCTACAGGCAGACAATACACTCATACACATAAAATAGAATAATAGGTTGGGGTTGAATGGGAGTATGCATTCTGGCATTAAAATGAATGTGATTTATGTGGGAAAGAGTATAAAACATGTTTACATGGGGCTGGAGAGATGGCATAGCGGTTACGAGCGCCGACCGCTCTTACAGAGGACCCGGTCGATCCCCAGCACCCACATGGCCAGCCGAGAACTGTCTGAAACTTCCAACTCCAGGAGAACTCCAGCTCCAGGGGAATCCCGCACCCTCTTCTGACCCCGCAAAAGCACTGCACAACACAGATGCACAACTAACACATGAGCAAAACAGCACATACAAAATAAAAAAATAAAAAAAAAAAAATTAAAAAAAAAATGTTACACAATAGACTCTCTACTCAGGAGACCCTTAGACTTTTTCAGAAAATAGAACCAGCATGACAGAAGTCTGGGGACCATCTCTCATCTTCAGGATGGATCATTACTTTCCCCAACACATTTCATGTTGCCTTCAGGTCCTGAACCTAACGCAGTAGGTTCATGTTTCTGTTTGTGTTTGTAAGCCAGGGTGGAAGGTTGTAGTGTGGATGTAAATCTGTGGCTGAATATTTTTCCTTCTGAGATTATATCTTCAAACAGAATTGTTTGGTTGATTTTGAGTGATATGTTTATATTTTGGGGTTTAATGGGATTTGGGGGCGGTGGAGAGATGGCTCAGCAATTCCATTGGCTGTTCTTGCAGAGGACCCAGGTTTGTTTCCCAGTACCCACATGATTGCTACCAAGCATCCAACACCCTCTTCTGGCCTCCACTGGTGTTGCTTGCATGTGGTGCACTTACATACATGCAGGCAAAACATTCACACACATAAAAATTGAAATTTAAGATCCCCCCCTCCATTAGGTTTAGATTTACTTCCCGCTGGGTTCTTCTTTAACGCTGCAGGACTCACACAGCATTTTAAGTGATGGCACTAATGGAAAGTTTTGGTTTGTTTTCCTGCAGGTTGCTGACATTTTATTCCAAACTGCCCAGAATGCAGGGATCCATTTTGACACTGTGTGTGGAGTGCCTTATACAGCTTTGCCTCTGGCTACAGTTATCTGTTCAGCCAATCATATTCCGATGCTCATCAGGAGGAAAGAAACAAAGGATTATGGTAAAAAGTAGCATAATCCCCCGGTTACTGTGTGACCTGTCATGGGATTTTGTTCTTCTTTTGGTAGTTTTTTTGGAGGTGATGCTTTTAGAGTTGTCTGATTGTTCTTAGAAGGCCTGTAGTTAGCACCTGTGGGATTTAACTGTTGCTGTAAATCACCTTAGAACATAGGCCTGAGCAGTATTGCATGTACTGCATGCCTTGAATCCCAGCTCCCAGGAGGCAGGGACAGGACCTCTTGAGTTCTAGGCTTGCTAGGGCTACAAGGAGACCCTATCTCAAAAACAAAAACAAAAAACCCAAACAAAAAAACAGTAGACTACTCTACATAGCAAGCTCCAGGCCAGCTGGAACAAAAGGGAGACCCTGTCTCAGAAAGACAAAAAAAAAAAACAAACAAACTTGAAAATGAAACTAAAAATATCAGGGTAGAGTCATACTTACTGATACTCAAGAATTAATGGACTTTTTTGTTTGTTCATTTTATGTTGACGTGGTAGTACTTTGTTATTTTGAAGAAATTTTTCATTTGTTTTTGTTTTGGATTTTTGAAACAGGGTCTCCCCTGTAGCCCTGGTTAGTACAGAACTCAATGTGTGAACCAGGCTGGGACTGAAGGTTGCATCACCATGCCTGGCTATTTGTTTTCCAGAGGCAGAGTCTCACTACACTCACTGGCTGGCTTGTTTATATCTGGCTGGTCTCAGATATGTGCCAGTGCCCCTTAGTGCTGAGATTACAGACATGAGCCACATCTGTATGTTTTCATCTTTTGGGGAGGAGGGTTTCCCTGTAGCCCCAGTTGGCCTAGAACTCACAGACATCCACCAGCCCCTGCCTCCCAAAGTGCTGGGATGCATGCACCACCACACCCACCTGAATTTGTTTATTTTAATTTATATTTTTAAAAGGCAAATTGTTTGGCTGATCTCGAGTGATGAATTTATAATGGACTGTTGATAGAAAATGAATGATGCAGTTGGTGACGCTGGTTTATTCTGTTTTCCATAGCTGTTCAAGTGATCTTGCTTTAAGGAATACCACATTTGTTCAGGAAAAACAAAAAACACTCTAATATTTATTTACATTACAAAAATTGTTAGTTTTGCTATATAACGACATCAAGCAAAGCATTTATTGTGGAACACTGAAGGAAGAATCAACAGAAAGTAGCTTCAGAGTAGATGGTCATAAAGTGAGATTTTGATCTTCTAATTTCCTGAGTAGATCCAAGTTTAGGCCCCAGATACATCTTTAGTTGGCTCAAACATAATTAGATTTGATGTATATGGAAATAAAAATCAATAGAAATTTTTCTTTTCTAGGTACCAAGCGTCTGGTAGAAGGAGAGATTAATCCAGGAGAAACCTGTCTGATCATTGAGGATGTCGTCACCAGTGGCTCCAGTGTTCTGGAAACAGCTGAGGTTCTTTGGAAGGAGGGCCTGAAGGTGACCGACGCCATAGTGCTGTTAGACCGTGAGCAGGGCGGCAAGGACAAGCTACAGGCTCACGGGATCCGTCTCCACTCGGTGTGCACACTGTCCAGAATGCTGGAGATTCTGGAGCAGCAGAAAAAAATTGATGCAGAGATGGTCGGGAGAGTGAAGAGATTCATCGAGGAGAATGTTTTCACAGCAGCTAATAATAGTGGTTTTCTCCCTCTCAAAAAGAAAGCATGCAAAGAACTCAGCTTTGGTGCACGGGCAGAGCTGCCCAGGACCCACCCGGCTGCCTCAAAACTTCTCAGGCTCATGCAAAAGAAGGAGACCAATCTGTGTCTATCTGCTGACGTTTCAGAGGCCAGAGAGCTCCTGGAGCTGGCAGATGCCCTAGGACCCAGCATCTGCATGCTCAAGACTCATGTCGATATTTTAGATGATTTCACTCTGGAAGTGATGAAGCTTTTGACGGCTGTGGCAAAACACCATGAGTTCTTAATATTCGAAGACAGGAAATTTGCTGATATAGGAAACACAGTGAAAAAGCAGTACGAAGGTGAGTGTATTCAGAAATTTCCAAGAATCAAATTCCCCTTAAACTGCTCCACGTCTGCCCTAGAACAGTATGAGTGCACCCAGGGCTTCTGTCTCAGCTCTGCTTTCGTCCATTCGTCCTGCTCTCTTTGTTGACTTGTCTCTTCACTGGGGTGTGAAACCCTTTCATTTGCTGGCCTGGGGAAGGCACCTGCTCTTTGGAGCATGAGGTTAAACTCTAGTTAAACATCTTGGACTGAGATCTCTGTCCATTCTCCTAAGGAAAATGGGTGAGCTGTATTAGAAAAAGGTGTGTGAGTTCTTGGCAGGCAAAGTGTTAGATGTTGGCCCTGGCTGAAAAATTATAGATAAAAGAAACAGCAAAAACAGTAGATGATATTTTCAGCAGAAAAACTTCTGTTGATATACATACCTTTATTTTTTCAAAGCCAATTTTTATTGAAGCTTTGTGCATTTCATACAAAATTACATACCTTTTATTTTAATTTATTGGCTTTTTTTAATTTGAGGACAGGGTCAGGAACTTTATACAGTGCAGGCTGGCCTTGAACTCACAGAGATCCACCTGCCTGTGCCTCCCTAGTGCCCAGTGCTGGGATCAAAGCCATACCCAATTCACTTTTGTTTTTATTTTTTATTATTATTTTGGGGGGTATTTTTGAGAGAGGGTCTTCCTGTAGCCCCAGCTGTCCTGGAATTCACTTTGTAGACTAGGCTGGCCTTAAACTCACAGAGACAGCCTGCCTTTGCCTCCCAAGTGCTGGGATTAAAGGCATGTGGCACCATGCCCAGTTGGTAAAAAAAATTTTTTTTTTTAATTTTTATTTTATTTTCGAGATACTCATCCTATAGCCCCAGCTGATCTGGACCTCACAGTGTAGACCAGGCTCCCTTATGTGGGTTACAATGCTTAGTCCTACTACCGATTCTTCATGTACATTTCTGGTGTTAGAAATATGTGGGACTGGAGAGATAGCCTAGCAGTTAAGAGCGCCAACCGCTCTTGCAGAGGACCCGGGTTTGATCCCCAGCACCCACATGGCGGCTGAGAACCGTCTGTAACTCCAATTCCAGGAGAACTCCAGTTCCAGGGGATTCCGAGACCCTCTTCTGACCTCCGCAGCATTGCACGACACGGGTGCACAGACCTGCACGCAAGACAGTACATTCATACACATAAATAAAAAAAATAAATAAAATAATTAAAAAAAAAATATGTGGCCATATTATACTGTTCGTTTGTTTTTTAATTTATTTAACTGTAACACATATTTACCAATATTACTTGATAGAAGTATCTTTGAAATAACTTTCTATGTCTTTGTTTTTGAGACAGGGTCTCCCTGTCGTCCTAGCTGGGCTGGAATTTGCTATGATCCCACTAAAGTGTTTTACATGCTTGGCTGCTTCGTTAACTTGTTACTAGGAGATCGTTACATATTGTAGTTGGTTGGTTGGTCAAAAGGTTGTAGATTTTTTTTGTTGTTTGGAAATTACCCATGTCTTTTTTTATTCCTCCTTAGGTGGTGTCTTTAAAATAGCTTCCTGGGCAGATTTGGTCAACGCCCACGTGGTGCCAGGCTCAGGGGTTGTGAAAGGCCTAAAGGAAGTGGGCCTGCGCTTGCATCGGGGTTGTCTGCTCATTGCAGAGATGAGCTCTGTGGGCTCGTTGGCCACTGGGAACTACACCAAAGCAGCTGTAAGTAATGGGGGAGGCAGAACTGTGACAGTACGTGTTCTAAGTAATGGGGAGGCAGAACTGTGACAGTACATGTTCTAAGTAATGGGGAGGCAGAACGGTGACAGTACGTGTTCTAAGTAATGGGGAGGCAGAACAGTGACAGTACGTGTTCTAAGTAATGGGGAGGCAGAACTGTGACAGTACATGTTCTAAGTAATGGGGAAGAGAGAACTGTGACAGTACGTGTTCTAAGTAATGGGGGGGAGGCAGAACTGTGACAGTACGTGTTCTAAGTAATTGGGGGAGGCAGAACTAACAATATATGTTCCTGCGCAAGGAAAATATCTTCATCTGAGGCCCCCTTGTAATTCAGCTATTAATGTGAGCTAGTTGTTAATGGCATTTTATGTCTTGTAGCAGGTGGTTTGAATTGTGCTCCAGGTCATTAAGAGCCATATTTACCTATAGCTACTTTTAAGATGTCTTCATCTCACCATGAGTGAAAAGTGAAGATGGTTTTGGTTTTTGGTTTTTGTCTTTTCAAGACAGGGTCTCCCTGTAGCCCCAACTGTCCTGGAACTCACTCTGTAGACCAGGCTGGCCTTGAACTCACAAAGATCCGCCTGCCTCTGCCTCCGGAGTGCTTAGGATTAAAGGCATGGGCCACCACACTTGGCAGAAGGCGTTTTTAAGACTTAGTTTTAAGACATAGTTTTTCAGAATCTCCCAGGTGCAGCCCACATGACATGACTCTCTCTTATCACTGTAATTGGTGAGAAAAGCTAACAAGTCCAGCTGCATTGTTCCAATATTAAAAGTTCTTAGAACATTTGTCCAGCATGGGTGAGGTCCTGGGCTTCATCTTTAGCTCTGCACATAAAGTCCTTATACCATACTTGTTAAGACCCTTGTCCATTCCAAACACCAGTTGCAAAAAAAGTGAAGTGGATAATTGCTTAGTTAAAAAGTTGCTCTTCGGGGCTGGAGAGATGGCTCAGTGGTTAGCACCGACTGCTCTTGCAGAGGATTTGGGTTCAATTCCCAGCATCCATGTGGTGGCTAAGAACTGTCTTTAAGCTGGGGCATGTTGGCACAAGCTTTTAATCCTAGCACTTGGGAGGCAGAGGCAGGTGGATCTCTGTGAGTTCAAGGCCAGCCTGGTCTACAGAGTGAGTTCTAGGCCAGCTGGGGCTACAGGGAGACCCTGTCTCGAAAAGACCAAAAAAAAAAGAAAAACAAAAGGAGCTATTAAAAATAAAGACTGGGGCTGGAGAGATGGCCTAGCGGTTAAGAGTGCCGACCGCTCTTACAGAGGTCCCGGGTTCGACCCCCAGCACCCACATGGCGGCCAAGAACCGTCTGAAACTCCAATTCCAGGAGAACTCCAGTTCCAGGGGAATCCGACACCCTCTTCTGACCTCCGCGGCATTGCACGACACGGGCAGACAGTACATTGATACACATACGGAAATAAATAAAATAAAAATAAATAAAGACTAAGCCAGAATTTAAACCCTTGGACCCGTGTGGTGGGAAAGAACCAACTCTCAGAAGTCGTACTCCACCTTCACCTGCATGCCATGGCCTGTGAGCACCTGGACATACGACGCAACTAAATAGAGCAAATGTCTTCCTAGTTAATAAGTTTTTGGTTTGTTTTTTTTTTTCAAGATCTATTGCTTTATTTGTTACCTATTAAGTTTTTCACGGTAAATAAGAGAAATGCAACAAGATAAGCTAGAACTCACAGAGATCTAGGGGAGAGATACAACTTGTCTAAATTAGATATGATGTAGAGCACCAACACCAGTGACTGCAGCGAAGCTGATCCTGATTTTAGTCTGAACAGACTCTTTGATGGTTTACTTCCCATAATAGCAGTTTTATAGGAAATTCTTTTTTTTCAAAGCCATGCTTTTATTGAAGCTTTGTGCATTTCATACAAAATTCCCCAATCAAATTTAGACCTATTCCCCCTTCCTTGCCCCAAGGACTAGTTAATAAGTTTTGACTTGGGTTGATTTTCTGTGATCGTTTTCTTTTAACACAGCCTGTTAAATTCCGTGTAGGTCGACATGGCGGAGGAGCACTCTGAATTTGTCATTGGCTTTATTTCTGGCTCCCGAGTAAGTACAAGACCAGAATTTCTTCACTTGACTCCAGGAGTTCAGCTCGAAGCAGGAGGTAGGTCTGTTCACTGGCCACGGATCTGCCCAGTTGCCTTATCACCCATGTCAGCCAAGTCAGATGTTGTTATGATGTTGCTGAGAACATGCTATCTCGAACAATGCTGACAAGCCATTTGGCCTGGTGATGTTGTCTTTGTATTTGCGTGACAACTTGCAGTTTAAGGATAGAAATTTAGACAACTACTGATTTTTGTCCAGAAAACTGATAAAGTTAGTATTTCCTGGTTGGTGTTCTGAATGTACTGCCTAAAGAAAGTATTCTGTATGCAAGACTGGCTGACTCTGGGATAAACTGTAAACACTGTTAGAGGACTTCGTGCCAGTGTCTAGCTATGGTTTTATTTTTGTATGTGTATGAATGTACTGCCTGCATGTAGGTTTGTGCATCTGTGTCGTGCAATGCCGCAGAGGTCAGAAGAGGGTATCTGATTCCCCTGGAAGTGGAGTTATAGACGGTTCTCAGCCACCATGTGGGTGCTGGGGATCGAACCCGGTTCCTCTGCAAGAGCAGTCAGCGCTCTTAACCACTAGGCCATCTCTCCAGCCCTAGCTATGGTTTCTAAACTTTCAACACTTTGAGAAATGCAGTTGAGGGGCTGGAGAGATGGCCTAGCGGTTAAGAGCGCCGACCGCTCTTGCAGAGGACCCGGGTTCGATCCCCAGCACCCACATGGCGGCTGAGAACCGTCTGAAGCTCCAATTCCAGGAGAACTCCAGTTCCAGGGGAATCCGAGACCCTCTTCTGAACTCCGCGGCGTTGCACGACACGGGTGCACAGACTTGCATGCAGACGGTACATTCATACACATACAGAAAATAAATAAAATTAATAAAAAAAAAAAAAGAGAGAGAGAAATGCAGTTGTAAAGGAAGAAGCTATGTTACACAGATAGGTGCATTTAAAGGCTGAGTTTAGGTCAGTGGATGGGCTACATGTTTTGCATGCATGAGGCCCTGGGCTTGGTCTCCAGGAGCACTACCCCACTGTTGGCTGTTCAGAGATGCAGGCATTGTGAACTGGGAGGGAAAAGGAGAGAGACGGCCCAGTGATCCAGAAGATTAATTTAAGATTAAAACATGGTATCATTGTGTCTTAAAAAAAAAAAAAAAAAAGGGTTAGGATGTGAGCACTTGCAAGGATTGTAGTAGAAAAAGTCATGGTCAGGTTAGATGTAAGTGTTCTTCACTTATCCTGACATCTCTGGTTGATTCTATGAGTCCAGTCACCTCCTCTGTTTGGAAAGCAGAAATATATTTTATTGAACCTGGTCAGATCCTCCTATCTCAGGAGTCATATACGACCCTTCCTGGTTTTTTGCATTATGTTAAGTAGCTTCTGTTTCTCTACAGGAGATCATCTTGGCCAGCAGTACAATAGTCCTCAAGAAGTGATTGGCAAACGAGGCTCTGACGTCATCATTGTGGGCCGGGGCATACTTGCAGCGGCTGACCGTCTGGAGGCAGCCGAGAAGTACAGAAAGGCTGCCTGGGAAGCGTACTTGAGTAGGCTTGGTGTTTGACGAGAAGATGAAGATGTGTGGTGTCCTGACAGTCCCTGCCTTGAAAGCACCAGTGCCCTCACTACTGTTTGGACTCTTGCACGGGACCAGTGAGGGACAGACTGTGGGGCCATCACATGGCCTTTAACCTACAGTCACTGCATGGGTCCTATATAAGTACCTTGATTTTATCGAGACTGCTATATAACATTTGTGGTTGCCAAGACCAAGCTGCTTAATTCTTTTTAATTTTACTGCAGCACTTTCTAGGACACAGACGCTAAGGCCAGTGTGTGTCACCAAAATAACACCTGAAGTTAGCTACTTAAGGATGACACTGCTGAGCCCTTAAAGAGCAAGAGCTTGAGCTCTGGCTCATTTCTTCTAGGCAGCCAGTGGAAGAAGTCAGTCACAGCTTCATCTAATAGAACAGTGGTACCAGTTCCCAACTGTTAATAGTAGTAGTCTCTGCTAGTGTCGAAAGGGAGAATTCCCTAGGACAAGGGAGGGGGCACAGGTCTACATTTGATTTGTAACATAATCTTGTACAAAATATATATATAGGGGCTGGAGAGATGGCCTAGCGGTTAAGAACACCGACTGCTCTTGCAGAAGACCCGGGTTCGATCCCCAGCACCCACATGGTGGCTGAGAACTGTCTGTAACTCCAATTCCAGGGGAATCCGATGCCCTCTTCTGACCTCCTCAGCATTGCACAACACGGGTGCACAAACCTATATGCAGACAGTACATTCATACACACACACACACAAAAAAAAATATATATATATATATAAAACAATAAAGAAACAAACTGAGCAGCTGAGTACAGAATTGGCTGCTATAGTTTGATTAGTCAGTTCCTACAACAGCCAAAGTCACTCTGGTTAAACTGTCAGCTTGATCTGGGAGGCCCAGTGTAGACCTCCAGGCGAAATTCACAGCCTCCCACAAATTTGAGCCATTTCCCACTTCTGTCCATTCTCACCAGTCACCATCATCTTCTGCTCTTTAAGTTCTTATTCCTGCTGGCAGATTTAATATTCAGCAGGTAGCTACAAATAAGTATTCAAGGCTTGAGAATACTATGGTGCCTGTGAGGTGGAGTGCTCTCCTTAACCAGGGCTCTTAGGAGCAAGCAAAATCAAATGATCACAGAATGAACCAGGTCAGTCTATACACTGACCGAATAGCCTTATGTCTAAGTCACTACAGCACCCAGTGTGCTGTATTGGGAACTAATGTTACTTGGCAAGTAGTCTAGCATCCTATGCTAAAGTGAACATAAAGCAGCTAAAACTGCCTGAAAGGCCTGGAGTCTGACACCACAGCACAATCCCATCAACTGAAAGGCACAAGCGAGGAAAGTTTCAGATGGGAGTTTGGCCTAGAACTCACAATCTTCCTGCCTAAGCCTCTCAAGTGCTGGGACTATAGGATTACAGGATTATAGGCATAGCCACCATACATGCAGAGCCTCATTTTAGCAATTTTAGGATAGTCACCATATTGGTATTTCCCATAATCCATTTCATTTTGTATGCTCCATGAAAAGTAGTCCGCTAGGCTATCTCTCCAGCCCCCAGTGCAGAACTTCTAATGATAGAAGCTTTAAACACAGAAACAACAGTTGGCTGTCCGGACCCTCCATGATACACATTTAACACTAAATTCTTTTCAGATACTGGTTTTGTTTATACACCTTGGGCCTATATAGCTGTCCATTCAAAAGGCTTAAAGAATTCATTCAGAGATCTCAAAGGCAACTGTAAAAGAAGCTAAACAGCCACAGGGAAATTCTCAGTGAAGAAAACTCAGGCTAGGGAGATGGCTCAGTTGGTAAATGTTTACTCAGAAAGCAGGAAAACCTGAGTTTGGAGCCCCATCACCTCTGTAAAGGCGAGCAGCGTCTGTGCATCTGTAACCCAGAGGATTAGGGGGTAGGAAATATCTGGAACTCACTGGCCAAGCCCGTCTAGCTCAGTTGATGCTTCAGGGCCTGGAGAGACGGGTCAGCAGCTAAAAGCACTGGCTACTCTTAGGACCTGGGTTTGAGTCCCAGCACCCACACTGTGCTAACAACCGTCCATAACTCCAGTTCCAGGGGAATCTCGCACTCCTTTTTTGACTCCAGGGGCGTCGCATGACACAGGTACACTTACTCACATGCAGGCAATACACTCATAAAAACATTTTTTAAAACATTAAATGAAGCTGAGTGTGGTGGCTCAGGCCTTTAATCCCAGCACTTGGGAGGCAGAGGCAGGTGGATCTATGTGAGTTTAAGGCCAGCCTGGTCTACAGAGTGAGTTCACTACACGGAGACCCTGTCTCAAAAAAAAAAAAAATAGGCAAGCAGGTAAGGGTACCTGCTGTCATGCCTGATGACCTGAGTTAATCCCCGAGATCACATGGTAGGAGAAGAGAGCCAGTTCCTACAAAACTTCTATATGGCACACTCAAGTAAAATAAGAAGGTGAGGAGCTATTAAGACATTTGATGTTTGGGCTGGAGAGATGGCTCAGTGGTTAAGAGTGCTGACTGCTCTTGCAGAGAACCCAGGTTTGATTCTGAGCACCGACATGGTGGCTAAGAACCATCTTTACTCCAGTTCCGGAGGAATCCAATGCCCTCTTCTGACCTCCACAGCATTGCATGACATGGGTGCACCAACCTACATGCAGACAGTACACTCATAAACATAAAAAAATAAAATTAACATTTGATGTCAATCCCTGCCACCGATATGTTTGTGCATACACAAGTTTTCTAGTCAAAAGTTCCTGTCACCTCAAGCCTGTGCTACGTACATAGCAATGTCTTAGGGGCAAAAAGAACTCCAAAAGCAGCCAGGTTCTAATTTTGCTGGGTATCTGTAGTAGCTTTACTGTATCCAGAAACATACCTTACATTCTTCACATAAGTACTTTCTGATCTTAACATATTAAGAATTGTTTACAACTAGTTACTTTTTTTTTTTAGAGATAAGTTGTCCCTATATTTCTAGCTGGCCTGGAACTCTCTGTAGATCAGGCTGGCCTTGAACTCACAGAGATCCCCCTGCCTCTGTCTCCCAAGTGCTGAGAGTAAAGGCCTGTGCCACCAGGCAGAGCACAACTAGTTGCAGTTTATAGTGACACTCTAGGAAGTGAGTGTTGCAGAGTTTGAGACCACTGGGAAAAGGCTGCTTAGACTCGAGTCCAATCAGCAAAAAAATTTTTTTTTTTCCTTTGAGGAAAGGGTTTTTCAGCTCACATCTCCTGGGTCATAGTTCATGACTTAGGGAGCCCAAGGCAGGAACTTGGAGGCAGGAGCTGAAGCACAGGCTAAGAAGGAGGCTAAGTGGCTTGCTCCCCTGGCCCATGCGTAGCCTGCCCTCTTATGCGGTACACAACCTGCCCAGAGGTGGCACCACCCATAGTGGGCTGGGCCCTCCCACATTGCCCAACAATCAAGACAATACTCCACAGACGTGGCCACAGGCGAGTCCAATGGAGACAATTCCCCAATTGAGGCTCCCTCAACCCAGGTGTGTCAAGTTGACAATAAAGCTATCCAGCACAACTGACCCCTTGTGAACTTGTCACACAAAACTCATCACTATTAAACCACACCTTTCCAGTTCTCGTCCCCAAGGTATGATGTTAACATTAATCACAACCTAAGACAGTACAACCTTAAAAGCCCCACAATCCTTAAAACGTCCAAACACTTAAAAGTTCACAGTCTGTTAAAAGTCTCTTAACTGTGGGCTGCTGTAAAATCCAAAACAAGTACTGTCTTATTTTAAAGGGAAGAATCAGGCACTCTCAAAACCTAAGTCCAGCAAGTAGCTCAAGGCTGGACACCTGGGATTCACTCACAATCTCCTGGGCTCCAAAAGGGTTTCAGCAGCTCCCCGTCTCTGACTCTGCCGTCCGTGGCACACACAGCTCATCTCACAGGCCCAGGCCAACTCCATTCTACACCTGCTGCTGCTCTTGTTGGTCGTCCCACGGTCCCAACATCTCCAAAAAGCTGGGGTCGCCACTGAAACAGGTTGCTTCTGACCTCTCCTGATGCAAAACCTCAGCTTCTCTTCCTGACCCCTGGAATCCTGGGGTCTTCACTGCAACCAAGGCTGCACTCTGACCAGTGGCCTTTCCTGGCCTCTCACAGTGCCAGGCCTCGGCTGCTCTCTGTGACCCCTTCATGCTTTCAACACCGGAACCATATAGGAGACTCTTACACGTTACCAAGTCCTGCTTCTGGCTTGACATGGAGGCTCGGGCCCCTTCTGGAACATAGCTTCTGTGTGCTGACCCTGAAGAAATTCTTCCCAGAAGATTTCACCACAGTGATGCTGGTCTCTTGTTACTTACAGCTGATTTTTCAGCCCCAGCTAACCAGCATCAGTTGTCCCAGTACAACAAAGATTTCACTTCAGGTTCTGGTCTCTTGTTACTTACAGCTGATTCTTCAGCCCCAGCTGACCAGAGCCCACCGATTAAACAGTCCTGATGATCTCTGCTCCCCTTTGAAACTAGAAACTTCACAAGCCAGCCTCCATCTTCTACAATTCTTTCAGTTGCCGCTCTTAACTGCTAGGCCATCTCTCCAGCCTGAGACTTCCCAATTTTGCTGATTGGAAAAGGCTGTAAAATTGATCTGAAAAAAGAAACAGCTGTTGGAGGAAGGAGGGAACACAAGTTCAAGGCTAACCTGGGCTACACAATGCAACCCTGTTTCACACACACATACACACACAAAAAGCTGGACACAGCAGCTCACACCTACAATTCCAGCACACAAGAGGCTAAGTCCAGAGGATTTGCTGCAAATTTGAAGCCAGCCTGGACTACATAGTGAATTCCAGGCCAGCTGAGGCTACATAGCAAGACTCTGTTTCAAACAAAGACCTTTAGTACAGAGAAATACTGAAACTGGTGGCCAAGCCTAGTTTGTGAGGATTTTCCTTAATACTCCTCCACCAGCTCCCCTCCAACTCTCAGGGTTTACAGAGGCAAAAGTAGGAAAGGAAAGTACTGAAGCAGAAGAAATTCAGCATTAAAGAAAAGCATCCATGACCCGGCAGGGGGTGGGGGTGGCGGTGGGGGTGGGGATGGGTGTGCTCACTGAAGAAGGGTTCTTGGCCCTGGGTTCTGCTAATGCTCTGGGTGGGAGGCACCTGCTAGGGCTTCATCACTAAAGGTCAAAACAACAAATAAAGTGTTTTACTTGGGAGCTAAAACTTTAAAGTTTTAATTTGAAGGTTTGTTGCAAAAAAAAAACTTACAGGTGATAATTCTGTATTGATACTGAGATCTACATGTATGAACTGTTAAGAGAACGAGAGGCCGAGAAAGCATTTATGCTGACCAAGCATCCAGAGCCCAAACATACGTTTGGTTCCCCGTCCAATGTGGGGCCGATCCTGAGGGTCCTTCCTTGGTGTTCCCTCGAGAGAGCCTTTGGTGTGTGCCACGCTCTTGTGCCCACATAAGTTGTGAGCCTGAACTGGAAGGGAATCTATCAGCCACTGAACCAATGGCTCTGTCCAGATTCCTAGGAAACTGAAATTGGAAACCCCTCAAAGATCAGCCCATCCAACCATCCCATTCCACAGACAAGGAAAGTGAGGCCCACAGGAAGACAACCTCCAGCACTTCCAGAAGAGCTGGTTCCGTAGGACTGCAGTCCTGTCTCTTGAATCCAGTGTGACATTTTTGTTTTTATTTTAACCCTTCCTGTCAGGATAGATGACTCTGATGTAGATACATACAGCTATACATTTACTGTTCCTACACTATTCAGTCAAGAAGTAATTATTGAACAGAGAAAGTAAATCAGCCATACTTGGTCCCAGTTGTCATGTGAACTTTGAAAAGGTTTCCTCACTGTCACAAGGTGTCAGGCCCTCTTCAGGACACATCCGTCACTGCCCAGCTTCAACAGGTAGCACCTGAAGAAAAGCGCAGGCTGGCCAGTTCTCCCCCTCCCAGACCCTCACACCAGCTGCTTCACTCGTGTGTTGGTCTTGGCCATGTGACTTGCTCTGGCCAAAGGCGTGTGGCTGGAAGTGTGCCAGTCTGAGCCCAAACCCAGCTTCTGTTCATTCCTCTGACTTAGATCACCATGAAAGAAAATGCCTGGTTGGCCACTGCTCCCCCACCAAATGAAAAGTAGAGCAGCCCCTGCCGCAGCCTGATGCACAGCTGCCCAGCTAGCACTGTCTACCTAAATGCACCTAGTGGGGTGCGGTACCCCTAGATCCTGCCCAGTTACCGGGAAGACAAAACAACTTCACTTTTGGCCAGCCTACCACCTTTGGCTGCTTCCAGAGATCTCTCTAAATGAAATAGCTCCTGGGCACTGGTGGGAACCTGGATCTTAACATAGTGACCTGCACTTCCCATGACTAAAACTGCCGAGAACCCCGCGTGCTGTGCAGTTTGCGTCCTTCCCTCCCTGACGGGTGGATGCGATGCTGTTGCACTGGTGCTACGAAGGAGCTCCTTTTTGAACGAATTTGATTATTGTCCCCGCACCCCCCCAAAGCATGAAAGAAATGAGGACCTAGAATCCTTTTTTGTTCCTAGTCTTTAAAAAAATATTTTTAATATTATGTGTATGAGTCTATTGCCTACATGTAGGTAGTGCACCCAGGTTGTGCAGTGCCCTCAGACGTCAGAAGAGGGAGCTGGATCCGCTGTAACTGCAGTTACAAGCAGTTATTAGGCACCATGTGGGTGCTGAGAATCAAATCCTCATCTTCTGCAAGAGCGGTCAGTGGTCTTAATGCTGAGCCATCTCTCCAGCCCTTCTTTGGGGACAGGGTTTCCCTGGAGCCCCAGCTGGCCTGGAACTCAAGATATCTGCCTGTTTCCACCTTCTGTGTGCTGGAATTAAAAGCGTGGTGAGGATTTAGAACTCTTCACATTTATCTTATAGTTAATCTAGTTGTAGTAAATGCTGATTTCATTTTGGATTACAAGATACGGGTGCTGTATTGTTCCTTTTTGTAATGTGGCCTTGTATGTAACCTTGCTTCTCCTTAACTCTTCCAAGTTGAATTTTTTTATTATTTTTTATGTGTATGAGTGTACTGTCTGCATGTAGGTTTGTGCACCTGTGTCCTGCAATGCCTCAGAGGTCAGAAGAGGGCATCAGATTCCCCTGGAACTGGAATTAGAGACGGTTCTTAGCTGCCGTGTGGGTGCTGGGGATCGAACCTGGGTCCTCTGCAAGAGCAGCCGGTGCTCTAACCACTGAGCCGTCTCTCCAGCCCCTTTTCCAGTTTTTTTTTTTAATTTTTTTATTTATTTCTGTATGCGTATGAATGTACTGTCTGCATGCAAGTCTGTGCACCCGTGTCGTGCAATGCCACGGAGGTCAGAAGAGGGTGTCGGATTCCCCTGGAACTGGAGTTCTCCTGGAATTGGAGTTTCAGACGGTTCTCAGCCGCCATGTGGGTGCTGGGGATCGAACCTGGGTCCTCTGTAAGAGCGGTCGGCGCTCTTAACCGTTAGGCCATCTCTCCAGCCCCCTTTTCCAGGTTTATATTTGGCCTCAGGAAAGTGACAACAGAAATACAAAGAGAAGCAAAATAATTAGGATTTTTAAATTTTATTTATTTTTTTATGCGTATGAATGTACTGTCTGCATGTAGGTTTGTGCACCCCATGCAATGGTACGGAAGTCAGAAGAGGGTGTCGGATTCCCCTAGAACTGGAGTTAAAGACAGTTCCCAGCCACCAAGTGGGTGCTGGGGATCAAATCCAGGTCCTCTGCAAGAGCAGTCGGTGCTCTTAAATGCTAGGCCATCTCTCCAGCCCCAGGATATGTTTTCACATTTGAAGTTCAAGGTTTTGGTACAAACACTGGTTTGGAAGCATATTTGGCTAATTCTCTCCAAAACTTTTCTTTTACCCTGAAAACTGGGAATGGGACAGAGTCAGACCCTGCCTTGAGCACACAGAGGAATGACCCAGGACAGCAGAGAGAAGGGCCAGAGATTCCCACCGAGCTCAGAGCTAGACAGGGGGCTCAGAGACCATGACTACCTGGGGAAGTACCCCAGGCAGCCTGGGCTTCCAAAGCCATGACAGAGAGGCCAGATCCTCCAGTGTCCCTAAAATGGACACGGCAGTTATCTGAGGAAACAGAACTGACTGCGTGAAGCTTTGCAGCCACAAGGCAAGGCCGTTTCCCAGGGAAACGGGATTGAACACAGAGCAAGGTTGTGACAAGGACAGCAGGTACCTGCCCAACCTTTAGGATCCTCGCCCTGGCTTATCTCCCTGAACTGAGCAGCCCCTCAGCGTGGAGCATGGGTAGGATCCAGAAATGACTGTGCTTAAAAAGACCAGCTGACCCTGCTTACCTAGAACCCAGTGACATTGTTCTCTGCATCGTTTAAAACTTCTAAAGTAGAGATGCAGCCCAGTTTTTTAAAATTATGTTCTTTGGGCTGAGGAGACAGCTCAGCGACTAAAGTGCTTGTGGCACAAGCCTGAGAACCGAGCTTGGATCCCTGGAGAAGAGGTAGGTTTGGCTCAGGGTTTGGAGTTTCCCGCTCATGTCGCTCTGTTGCTATGGTGAGGCAAGATCCCTGGGGCCCCCTGGCAGGCCAGTAGAGCCCACTTCCACTCCGTGAGTTCAAGGCCAGCGAGAGATGGGGAGGGCAGAATCTGAGGAATGGTACCCAAGGTTGTCCTCTGGCCTCCATGCTCAGACACACAGGGACCCCTGTACATACATGAACATGACTACATGCATATATGAAAGCACACACGCAAAATCTTTAACACCATTTGGGCATCTGTATTAACATTCAACACAAACGGCTGTACTGGAGTATGGCTGTAATGTCAGCCTGGGAAGGCCGAGGCAGGAGGATCCCCAGTTCAAGGCCAGCCTGGACTACATAATGAAACCCTGTCAAAAACGAAACAAAGCACCTGCAAACTGTTTAAAAAGATAGTCAGCTCTTCTTTCTCAGCAATAAGCAAATCTTTCCATTCATATACCAGAAATATCTTCCCTTGGGATTGACAGGTTCTCCTTGCAGAGCTGCAGGCACAATGGCAGGTCCCCCTGCATTCGAAGGCTCCCTTCCATCTGTGGTGTGCTTCGGTAGCTCAGGAGCACAGTGCCTGCACCCTCTGCAGCCACAGAGACGGTCCAAACAGCTGCTGGAAAGATGCTTCCAAAGCTCCATTTAGTTAGTAATGCTTTTAAGCTATAAAGTGACACATCTGATCCAGGTGTGGTGGTTCACATCTGTAATTCCAGCACTCATGAGGCTGAGCCAGGAGATCTGGAAAAGACAGAGACAAACAAACAAACAAACCAGCATAGTCAGAGATGGCTCAGTGGGTAAAAGGCTCATGCCACATAATCCTGGCGACCTAAGTTAGAGTCCCAGAACCCATGTATGAGAGAACCAGTTCCACAAAGTTGTCCTCTGACCGCCACATGCAAGCTGTGGCACATGTGCCCCCCCCCATTTTGTGTGGGTACACCCCCCCACAAAATAATAAAAAAATTTTATAATTCTTTTTTTTTTAATTTATTTTTGTATGTGTATGAATGTACTATCTGCATGTAGGTTTGTGCACCCGTGTCATGCAATGCCTCGGAGGTCAGAAGAGGGTGTCAGATTTCCCTGGAACTGGAGTCAAAGACGGTTCTCAGCAGCCATGTGGGTGCTGGGGATCAAACCCCGGTCCTCTGCAAGAGCAATCGGTGCTCTTAACCACTAGGCCATCTCTTCAGCCCCAATAATAAAAAAAATTTTTAATTCATATATATATATGCACACACACACACACATATATAAAAATCTTGGACTATGTTGTAAAATACACATTGAGAATAGATTGCTCATTACCACTTTTTTTTTCATTGTGCAAACTTAAGAGATCAAGATGGTTGAGACTGGGTCAGAACTGTGGGCCATGTCTTCAAATTGCTTATCTCAAGAACTTCCAGCAGGGGGCAGCAAGACACTGCAGGTGGCTGGTCCCTAGGCAGGTATCTTCCTTGTAACTAACCTCGACATCAAGCCAAACCAGTAGCTGGAGATCCTGAGTGCTAGTCTGTATGTTTGCTCATGATGCTGCCTGTAGAAAACGAGATTCTGGCATGGTGGCACATGACTTTAATCTAATCCCAGCACTCGGGAGGCAGAGGCATGTGGACCTCTGTGAGTTCCAGGCCAGCCTGGCCTGGTCTACATAGCAAGTTCCAGGCCAGCTGGGGCTACAGGGAAACCCTGCCTCAAAAACACCAAGAAAAAAAAAAAAGGATTCTGGAAAAGTTCATGCTTGGGACCCAGGAAACCCAGAAGAGAATGGGAGAAAAAACCTTCTTTAAAAAATCAGACGGTGTTGGGACTGGAGAGATGGCCTAGCGGTTAAGAGCGCTGACCGCTCTTACAGAGGACCCGGGTTCAATCCCCAGCACCCACATGGAGGCTGAGAACCGTCTGAAACTCCAATTCCAGGAGAACTCAAGTTCAAGGGGAATCCGACGCCCTCTTCTGACCTCCGCGGCATTGCACGACATGGGTGCACAGACTTGCATGCAGACGGTACATTCATACACATAAATAAATAAAATTAATTAAAAAAAAATCAGACGGTGTTACGTATCTGTAAAGGGACTACAGGCAGCTTCCATTGAGGAGGGACACTCAGAGTCTGTTCAGAACAGAAGCTGACATGAGTTTTGTGCTTTGGGACCCTGGAGTCTGGTGAGGGAAGGCATTAGTTAGGGAACGTTATTGATGTTGCTAAGTGTTTTGGACGGGAGTCCACAGCTCTGCCTCCTGTATCTTCACCATCTGTTCCTAACCTCCACACTGCAGAACACAGATAGGGACCCAG
Organism: Rhizomys pruinosus; assembly: GCA_009823505.1. Taxonomy (NCBI): domain Eukaryota; kingdom Metazoa; phylum Chordata; class Mammalia; order Rodentia; family Spalacidae; genus Rhizomys; species Rhizomys pruinosus. The sequence goes on from VZQC01010896.1 coordinate 1,157,611, forward strand.
GAATGGTTTATACATTTCTATAAGGAATTCTCTGATAAAAACCTGGGAAGCCCCAAGTCGCCTGCTCAGTGTTCTCTTGAAGCCCCCGTGCACCTTGGGGAGCCCTGGAGAACAGGGCCGGCTCAGGACCTTGTCCTTGAAGTATTGTAGCCATGTCAGTCTCTACTAGGGACCATCGAGATCACTCAGGTAGGAATATGCGTGCCATAGAGTATGAAGCCAACACAAATCCATTTGGTTTCAGTCTTTACTTTCCATCCCAGACAACCCCTTTCCTTTTCATTACAAGAGTACTAAGCAAACACGGACAGGAGAAAAAGGCTAACATTTGCCAGGTGGGTGCGCCTTCAACAGGTACATCACTGATCCCACCACCAACATCCACAGGGGTCATGCAGACAGTTCTCAGATAACCGGAAATAAGATGTACGCCATAAATGCATGACCTTTTTATTTCATATAAAAACGATCAACATGAAGAAGCCAAGCCACACACTGGCTTTGTACATGTGGACCCTCCCCAGTGCCCGTCTGACCAGGCCCAGCAGTTCATCCAGACAGCAAGCTGGAGGCAGCAGGGAAGCCGAGAAGGCCAATGTGTCCTTGACCTCCCAGGCGGGAGGGAGGTGGCCCCACGCCATGTGTCTCTGGCCCGCAGCCAGGGGTCATGGCCGACTAACTCCTGTGTGGGTAGCAGGTCCCTTGCTCAGGCTTAATGGAGGGCATCTTGATGCTTGTCTATCTAGCGTGATCAAGCCAAGACCTGTCCAAGGCGCTTCATCCTTGTCCTTAGTCCTCCTCCAGCCCTTCAGAAAGCTCCTCAGTCCACAGAGCCATTGTAGGATTTGTTGAACTTGTTGAAGGTAAAATCCACAGTGTGTGTGGAGATGGGTTTTCTGTAGAGGGGGTTTGAGGCCTGCAGTCACAAGAGGAAACACGTTAATTCAGGCTCAGGTCTAGTGCCCTTTTTTAGGTGGCTACTGGGAAGGTACTGGCTCTAGGGCTGACTGCTTCCGACTTGCTGTGATCTGGGAGAATCCCTTTCCTTCTCAGGAATGAGGGGAAGGGAGGAAAGCCTCGAGTCCCTGGCAACTTTGAATAGACACTGACTGAGGAGCAATGCGTGCTTACTCTGAGGTCAGCCCTTCGTGAGCCTGGAAACTGACACAGGATTACCGAGTCAGGCCCGAAGAGCATCAGCGGCTTTCCTGGGATGATGCTCTGACTCATCCCACTGGGCCTGCCTCGGCCACCTCTGCCCCCTGCCAAACCGAACGTGGGCCAGGGGCAGGGGTCAACGTGTGCCCCGTGTACCCCAGGAATGTAGTTCTCATCCTGCGCTGGACAGGGTATTGATTTTTTGTTGTAGATCTGCTTGTTTTGTGCTTCTGCGGATTGGATGCTAGGCACACATTCCACCAGAGTCTAAGTTACCAAGCTGGCTTTGAAGTTTCAGAACTGTCCGAGCCACTGTACTAGCTTGGATCACAAGTGTGCACCACCATACCTGGCTAATTCGTGTGTGTGTGTGTGTGTGTGTGTGTGTGTGTTTTCCTTATGAAAAACATTTTTGCCAGGCATGGTGGCGCACGCCTTTAATCCTAGCACTTGGGACACAGAGACAGGTGGATCTCTGTGAGTTCAAGGCCAGCCTGGTCTACAGAGTGAGTTCCAGACTGCTGTGGCTACAGGGAGACCCTGTCTTGAAAAGACCAAAAAAAAAAAAATTTATTTTATGTATGTTCTGCCTGATTCCAGAAGAGGGTACTGGATTCCCTGGAGCTGGGCGTCACTGAGTTGTTAGCGGCCATGTGGGTGCTGGGAACTGAACCTCGGTCCTCTGAGAGCAGCTGGTGCTCTTAACACTAAACCATCTCTCCAGCCCCTAATTCTTTCCTTCTCGTGTTGAAGATGCCGGCTGCCTTTGCAGTCTTCCGGTCCCTCTACCCATCCGTCCACCCGCCCCTTACCATTTCGTAACGGGCCCTGGAGCGCTCACTCTGGAACCTGGCAAACTCTCTGCGGTCATGGATGGTGACGAGCAGTTTCCAGATGGCCAGGAGAGCCACCCCGATCAGGAGGATGCCGCCGACCACAGCCAGCAGGATGGTCGTGGCATCAGGGGCAGTTCCACACTCTGAAAGGAGCCAGAAGCCAGGTGGGCAAAGCCATCAGGTCTCTGCCCACCTCCACTGCCTGGCCTCAGGTATAGCCAAGATAAAAGGTTGCCTGTCAGACACCTCCCCTCAGCCCTCTCTCTTCAAGTTGCCTCTGGAAGACTGAAAGCTGGAACAGATACAGACGCTTTCCCCAAGGTACAGCCAGCAGAATATTCAGAGAATTAAGCAGTGACTGTTCCAAGATCACACAGCCAGCTGACCACAGAGGTGGGCGCCTTGGTGAGTGGCTGCCCTTCCCTCATCTGGCTCCCCAGCCCCATCTTGGCCCAGCTCCAGTGCAGGACACTGGGCCACAGCTCAGCTTTCATGTCAGTGGCTTTAAGGACAGGCCAGGCAGGCAGCAGGTAGTGTATACCACTTCCACAGGGGTGGACTGGAGGCCAGACATTGCTGAGCCTTTAGTGAAGCACTCCAAGGAATGAACCACAAAGACAGAGCTTGGAAACAAGGCTTCGCCACCACAGGTGAGCATCCTATGATACCACATCACAACTCTACACGCCGTGTGTGTGTGTGTGTGTGTGTGTCTCCTGGTGTGTGTGTGTGTGCGTGTCTCCTGGGGTGTGTGTGTGTGTCTCCTAGGGTGTGTGTGCATGTGCGTGTGTGCGTGTGTGTGTGTGCGCGTGTGTGTCTCCTGGTGTGTGTGTGTGTGTGTGTGTGTCTCCTGGCTGTTCTTGCAGATTGGACTGTGTGAATTAGAGCAAACCATTTTCTACTCCCTCTGCACCCCAAAATAGCTAGTCTAGAAATCCCAATTACTCTGAGGCAAAAACTGTTGTTGCCTATGCCCAGAACACACGGGTGAAATGTCGTCAGTGTTGTTGTCTATGCCCAGAACGCACGGGTGAAATGTCAGTGTTGTTGCCTATGCCCAGAATGCACCGGTGAAATGTCAGCATTGTTGCCTATGCCCAGAACGTACAGGTGAAGTGTCAGCATTGTTGCCTATGCCCAGAACGTACAGGTGAAGTGTCAGCATTGTTGCCTATGCCCAGAACGCACAGGTGAAGTGTCAGCATTGTTGCCTATGCTCAGAACGCACAGGTGAAGTGTCGTCAGTGTTGTTGCCTATGCCCAGAACGCACGGGTGAAGTGTCGTCAGTGTTGTTGCCTATGCCCAGAACGCACAGGTGAACTGTCAGCGTTGTTGCCTATGCCCAGAACGCACAGGTGAAGTGTCAGCGTTGTTGCCTATGCCCAGAATGCACGGGTGAAGTGTCGTCAGTGTTGTTGCCTATGCCCAGAACTCACAGGTGAAGTGTCAGCGTTCTTGCCTATGCCCAGAACGCACAGGTGAAGTGTCAGTGTTGTTGCCTATGCCCAGAACGCACAGGTGAAGTGTCAGCGCCAAGTTGAAAGCTTGGCCTCCCCAGCTGTCCACAGAGCTAAGCAGAGCTGCAGCCGGGGCAGCTGCACGCAGCGCTCCGTCAGTACTGCTTGGAATTTGCCCTGGGAGGAAGCAGCAGGAAGTTGGGTGCTGTGACCCAGATGATCTTCAACTCACGCAGGCTAAGGTCTCTGTCCCCAACAGTGACACTGCAAAGCAGGGCAGGACCCGTCCTCCAGCAGTTGCACTCCCAGCATGCAGGGACTGGACGAGAAAGCAGACCCCACGCACCTGGCTCCCTGAGCACCGTCAGGTCAGACTTCCCACTGGGGAAAGCAGACCCCACGCACCTGGCTCCCTGAGCACCGTCAGGTCGGACTTCCCACTGGGGAAAGCAGACCCCACGCACCTGGCTCCCTGAGCACCGTCAGGTCGGACTTCCCACTGGGGAAAGCAAACCCCACGCACCTGGCTCCCTGAGCACCGTCAGGTTGGACTTCCCACTGGGCAGCTCCGTGTGGCTGAACATCATGGCACAGTCCTTGGCAGTTTTGTAGAAGCACAGCACAGCTTCCTGGTCATCTTTGACTAGAAGAGAAATGAGCATAAATAAATGTCCTGGACATCTCTCTGGTCAGCACCAGAGCTACTGATGGACAGGGTGGGAGCGAAGCCCCTCGGCGAAGGCTAGACCAGGGGTGACAGCCTTACAAGGCCTGGGCACTTGGACGAAGTTCACATTTCCTCACTTTGAGATCATGGGCCCAGGGCATGGGAATTTCATCAGAGGATCTTGAGCCCTTGGAAGCATTTGCTGGTGGAGGGGTGAAATCTAAGCCTTCGGTAGCTGGTAGTGTGGATGAGTTATGGGACTGAGTGAAAAATACGAAGACCAAGGAAAGGAAAGGAAAGGCCACCCAGCCCCGCCTCCTCCCTTCCGGGGCTGAGTGAGCGCAGGGATTTGATATCTGGCCTAGCCCAGGGGCCTAAGTTTCTGAAGAGCTCAAGCGGCTGCTGTTCCCCAAGATTTGAGCCTCAAGGAATGAGGAGGCGTGGGTGGGAGGCTGGCCCCACAGCTGTGCCCCACACTGCTACAGTGAGCCCCATTAGACCTCCGGCTGTTGCTGACCCAGCTCTGGACGTGACAGGCCACTTCCCCTTTTCCTTAGCCCACGGCCAACACTGGGCTCCATTGTGCTGGGATTAAAGGCTGTACCACCATGCCCAGCATCTCCATTACTTCTCAAGCAACTCTGCTACTATGGACACTTCCTATCAAGAGAACTGTGTGATACTACACCTGCTCGTCTGCCTGGCTCCCTTCACATAGCACAGTATTGCCAACGTATGTTGCCATACATTAGTGCTTTGTTCTATTGTATGTCTGAGTGTGGACCACTTATTTTACCATCCATCATTTACTAGACATTTGACAATTACGATCGATGCTCTATGAACATTGATGGAGAAATTAGATACAACTCTTTTAGACATACACCTGAGAGTGAAATTCCTGGATGATCCTCTGAGTAACTTTTGGGGCAGCTGCCAAACTGATTTCCATATTATTTTCCTGCCAGTAATGTTTGAGGATGCCATCCCAGGATCCCCTTGGGGAGTAAGCAGCCAAGCCAAGGAAGCCTAGGCTGGACTTCGGAGGGAAGTCCACAATCCACAGAGACAGCTGTCTACCACTACCCAGAGTACTCACCGATGGTGTCCACCCACGTGATCACCTCGTCTTTGCACAGGTGGAGGCAAGTCTGGTTGTCAGGTTTCCCAGCATGAAGCAGCAAGCACTCGACACACTCTCTTTGGAGAAGAGGACATGAATTCGGTTGTTAGCTGCTGTGTACTGTCCCAGCACCACAGGTCCCCAAAGCCTCAGCTACTCTTTTCAAGTCTGGCCTTGGGGACCCTCTGCCTTCTTGTTGCAGTTAACAGGAAGTGCCAGGGAGAGACAAATACAGAGGTGTATTTGGTATATAGGTCAATCTGTCAGCTGTAGACCAGGGACCAAACCCAGCCCATCTCCAGCTGCTATGGTGAATCCCTGGCCAAGGAGTCAATCAGATCCATGGAAAAGGTAGCCTGCCATAAAAACTACTCCTGTCCCTGGGGGGAGCTCCGCTTTCCTGGGGCCGGCATTAGAGGCCCTCGAGTTGTCCCAACCCCAGGATCCCCACCTGTCACCGGCTAGGTAGGGCTCTGTGCTCTCCAGTACATAGACTCTTCCAGAGTGTCCAGCCCCACCTCTGGGGTGGGGCTTCCTGGTAATTCTGGCCCCTGCAAAGGCCTAGAACCACTGTCACCAGCACCTTGGGCTCCAACCCCTTCCACACGGTCCTTTCCCCATAGGGCCCCCCTACCGGCTTCCCTAAGGGCATTTAGCCACTTACCTGGTACTCAACCTACACTATTGGTACATTTTATAACAGGGACTTCCTCTAGAAAATGGGTAAGAAACCAAAAAGGCTTTCTGAGTCCCTTTCCTCCACCTCAGGTGGATAGCACGTGAAAATACTATACACACATGGTCAAACCCAGGTCCAGACACGTGCATGAGGTTTTATCAGGAGAATGAGATGTGAGGATGGAGGTGGAAGGTTGGGCCTTAACTAATGGCTGTAAAGCGGTGGGAGGGGAAGAGTCCCTCCTCTTTGGGAAGACCAGGGTGGCACCAAGTATACACAGCTTGGGGAAAACAAACTCCAGGCCGGGATAAGTCAGGCCTAGCAGCCCAGGGGATAGCACGTCAGATTCTGGAGTAGCGGCACTTGGAAGTCTCCAAGGGCAGGGGAGAGGCCACCGTGCCCCTGTGGCTTTGACTATACCCTGACCCTAAAGTGAGGAGATGACCCCACAAAACTCCAGCCACACAGGGGGCAGCCACCTTGGTCGCCCCACAGGCCCATGGGTACCCAAGTAGCTGAGCATCTGGAAAGCTCTCTGGCAAGCTGCAAGGAAGCCGCACATCATCATCTGCCTCAAGAGGCTGTCACCTCTTGGTTGGCTAACCGTGTTCCGAATATCTTGGAGTTGGAGCTGAGCAGGCTTGGCCAGGGAGGGCTGGCTGGAGCTCTCTGGTCATTCACACTGACCTGGCTGGCCCTTCTACCAGCCTCCTGGATTAACAGGAGGCAAACAAGAATGGCTGCTTGCGGTGGGGCTGGGTCCCACAGCCCCCTTCAGAGTTCTGTTGCATCACTGAAACTTCAGGCCACTTTCAGGACATACCCTAATTACTAATGTGGATGCAGCACCCTAGAACTGTGCTCCCCAGTACTGGCTAAAACTCAGAATGCACTGTACTTTTTTTTTTTATTCCCCAGCACCTACATGTCAGCCAACAACCATCCATAATTACAGTTCCAGGGGATCCAACGCCCTCTTCTGACCTCCACAGGTACTGCATGACATGGATGCACTAGCATAAATGAAGGTAATAGATTCATACCCATAAAACAAAAATTTTTTAAAGAGGCTAATGGAAAAAAACAAACAAACTCCATTTGTGTTCTAAAAAACTAGATTGAGGGACTAAAGAGATGGCTTGGCAGCCAAGAGCACTGGCTGCTCTTGCAGAAGACCCAGGTTGACTCCCAACATTCACATGATGACCAACAACCATCTGTCAGTCCAACTCCAGGGAATCCGATGTCTTCCTCTGGCCTCTGTGGGCACTGCACACATGTGGTACACTTACATACTCCAGGCCAAACACTCATATGCATAAAATTTAAAAATTAGAAATATTTAAAAAAAGAATTACAGGCACCCAGATTGGTCATAGCTCTGTCTGTGGGAATACAGAAGCAACCCTCTTCCCGTAGTTAGTAGTGAATTGGAGTTTGTTTGTTTGTTTTTCATTGTCCTGTCATTGTCCCTGTCACAGCACCAATGGCATCTATCATGACCTGTCAGAGGGCTCCCATGCTGAGGGATTGGAGTTGTCATTTCTGATTTTAAAACTGAAAAATTGACAAAAAGTTCATATTAGAGAGTGCCCTGTAAACTGCATCCCAAAGGGAAGCATATTCCCCTCTCTCTTTTGTATTTGTACCATGAGCTATAATTTATTTCTTTTTTTGAAAGACAGGAGTTGCATTACATACCCATAGACAGGAACAAGTTGTAAAGGTCTGCTAATCCAAACTGTATTCTATTGGACTGTTTACTATTGGTTTATGGAGGTAAAACCCTATCTTTCTTGAGCCAAATTATCTTTGTAGCCAAAGGAAATGTCAAAGGTAACATTTGTACAACACAGAAAAATATGGAGAATACTTAGGTACATTTAATCCCAAAGCTGTCAGCAGGGGTCCAGTACAAGTTAGTATGTTAAATATTAATAACAATTTTGTATTCTCAGTTAGCTTAAGCATGTTACTATTTTTTTATTGAAAATATTTAGCCAATTTTATTTAATACAGGCATTTTAAATTTTTACTAAACACCATATAATATGTTAATAAAGTTTGAGCAAAAACTGAACATTTTAAAATAAATTTTGACTAAATATACTTTTTTTTCTTAAGACAGTGTCTCCCTGTAGCCTCAGCTGGCCTGGAACTCACCCTGTAGACCAGGCTGGCCTTGAACTCACAGAGATCCACCTGTCTCTGCCTCCCGAGTGCTAGGATTAAAGGCATGTGCCACCATACTGGCCTTAAAGACAGTTCTTAGCTGCCATGTGGGTGCTGGGAATTGAACCCAGGTCCTCTGCAAGAGCAGTTGGTGCTCTCAACCGCTGAGCCATCTCTCCAGCTCCCACATTGTTTTGTTTTTAAAGAGTTAATAAAATTTTTATTTAATTTTTTTATGTGTATTAATGTCATGCAATGCTGCGGAGGTCAGAAGAGGGTGTCAGATTCCCCTGGAACTGGAGTTAAAGATGGTTCTCAGCTGCCATGTTGGTGCTAGGGATCGAACCCGGGTCCTCTGCAAGAGCAGTCAGTGCTCTTAACTGCTAGGCCATCTCTCCAGTCCCCAAATTGTTTTTTAAACTACTTGACTGAATCATGCCCTTAGAGAAACTAAGCTTCTTTATATAACTCCATCCTTTACCTAGTACAACAAAATTTTTTAGAACTTTATTACTTCTATAGACTGTCTTACTATCTCTATATAAATCCTTACTAAAGTATCTTTATATATGAAGATGAAACAGTTGTTCTAAACATATTATTCTAAAGTATAAACTTTAAGACATCTTAGCAAGTTTTGGAGCAGGTTTTAAGTGACCAATTTTCTTTAACTGTTTGGAGATGTTTTACCTGGTGATCAAATGTCCCTACCTATAAAACACATTTGAATATAGGCATGAATTGTATCCTAGAATAGAAGTTATTATTATTATTATTATTATTATTATTATTTGTGTGGTCTTTTTGAGACAGGTTCTCTCTGTAGCCCCAGCTGGCCTGGAACCCACTGTGTAGACCAGGCTGGCCTTGAAGTCACAGAGATCCACCTGCCTCTGCTAGGATTAAAGGTGTGCGCCACCCCACCCAACCAGAAGTAACTATTTTTTAAAGTTAAATTAAATTTTTAAAGACTAAGAACTCTATAGTAATTTAACAGATTTAGTTTACACAGAGCCCATGAGAGATTACCTAAAATGTTGTCATAGGTGTTGAAGGAACATAACCAGTAGGGAACAGTATATATTCAGTAAAACATTTAATTGGGTCTCTACATTTATAATTTCATTAGTCTACCTTTAATAAAAACAAAACAAAAAAAAAACCCCAGATAAACAATGACCTTTGTTGAAATTAGTTTTTCTGTAAGCTGTTTGATTGTATTAACAGACCTGAGTCTGGGACAGTAGGGCCAATTGCATCCAAGAGTCAGTTTTTTTTTTTTTTAATATTTTATTTGTTTATTTATGTGTATGAATGTACTGTCTGCATGTAGGTGTGTGCACCTGTGTCATCCAATGCCTTGGAGGTCAGAAGAGGGTGTTGGATTCCCCTGGAACTGGAGTTCTCCTGGAATTGGAGTTACAGACGGTTCTCAGACATCATGTGGGTGCTAGGGATCGAACCCAGGTCCTCTGTAAGAGCAGTCGGTGCTCTTTACCACTAGGCCATCTCTCCAGCCCCCCAAGAGTCAGCCTCTTAATGAGTCCAAACAATAGGAAAATATACATTAATAATTTATATAAGACCAATTAAAGATTGATAATACCAAAAGTATGAAGCAAATAGTTTTGTTTTGTTTTGTTTTTTTTTGTCTTTTTGAGACAGGGTCTTCCTGTAGTTACACCTCTTACAAAAACAGGCTGCTTAAAGAGACTTTGTACAAGGCCTGTTAATTAAAGTCAGCTGGGGCTGACTGTGACCTCACCCAAAATGAAGGGTGTGTTTGGTTAGTTCTAGAATGTGGAGATCGGTGGCTCTGAAATGCTAGGGGTGAAGGACTTGGATACTCAAAACCTCCCAGCCAAATGGCATGCAGGAAACAGCCTGGAGTTCCATTATTGAAAGGACTTCGTGAAAAAGAAAGTTTCAATTAGGCCATGGCAGAGACAGAGGGTCAGGCGAGAAGGGGAGCCCATGTCTCGGGGCTCTCTTGGCTCTTCCATCTTCTAGGAAATGAATGCTTCAGACACTTTAAACAAGTTTCTCCCTTTTCCCTTTTAACTGTCCCAGGACGAGCCCACATTTCTTGCTGACACACAGGAAGGTGGACTGAGTTTGGCTCCTTTTACTGACTGTGTGTCCTGCCCTAGTCTAGTACACTCCCCATGAGCCTGAGGATGATGCTCCCTGAGCACTGCATGCTGAATGTGGCTGTGAGTCTGCTCACACCGGTCAGTATTTGGATCATGCCTGCCTGTCCCGTCTTAATCTGCATCTGCAGATAGGTTCAGCTGCCCCGGCCTGCGCTGTCGGTGGCACACGGCCAGGGAGGGTTGTGCTCCTCGAAACACTTCTGAGCACAGCTGACCGGCAGCCACCACGGGCTCTGGCCGCATGAACTCACTTCATTATCAGCCTGGCCCGGCGTTTGCAGGAAAATCTGCCAACAGAAAATCGCACACTTGTGCTCTCCAGCCAGAGAGAAACACTGCCTGCGTCACTTGTTTCCGCCAGACTCTTCCCCCTTCCCTCCCGCCCGGCTCCGCAGCACTGATGATGACACAGCTGTTTTCCAGCAAGTTCCAACAGCCATTGTCACTCCTGGGTTCCAGACAGTGCAGCGGCTTTGACTCTCACATCTGCCCTCCCTTGCACCCTGGTGCCTGAAGAACAGGGCCCAGGGCAGTTGGCCGGCTATGAGACCCTGGCCTGCTCCATTATCAGCATAAATAGAGCAGAAAATCCAAAAGCCTGCGCGCCTGCTCCCAGCACACCTCATCTAGGTCAGAGCCTTTCCACTCAGTTGGCCTTCTGAAGCCATTTTGTTTAATGTAGCGGTTCCCACAGGCCCGGTCTCTGAAGCATTGTTTGTGAGGTGTTCCGGGGCAGATCAGATTTATTTAGGGGAAAGATGCACCCACATCCCCTTTTGGGAGCGCATGACAGCACACTCAAGGCTGAGGAGATACCATGTCTGGTCTCAGCACCAGTCTGGTTTTGTTTAGCTCTGGAATCCTGTGATCTCTAAACTTGCTTAGGAATCGAATAATGATCTTGTGTTTGTGGCTTGCTTCTAAAATCCCCACAGAACCAGCATTTCAAAGCCAATGTTTTAGTCGTGGTTAGTTTTGCTTGGCACCCAGGCTGAGTGGTTGGGCAGTGGAGGTCAAATGAGAAGCTCTGCCTGGGCAGAAGACAGGCCTGAGGGTGGTAGACAGGCCTGAGGGCGGAAGACAGGCCTGAGGGCGGTAGACAGGCCTGAGGGCGGTAGACAGGCCTGAGGGCGGAAGACAGGCCTGAGGACGGAAGACAGGCCTGAGGGCAGAAGACAGCTCTGGAGTAAGGACAGTGGGCAGGCCCTTACCTCTTTGAGCTGCAAGCATCTGGACAGGTTGGGCACTTCTCACAAGCCTCCCCAAAGGCTCCAGGCTCTGTACATTGGCATTGCCCACAGATGCAGTGCCCTCGGTCGCTGCAGATCTGCCCATTCTTGGCCCGGCATGTACTGATGTCCGTCGAGCAGTTACAGTTGTCTCCAATGTAACCTGCATGGCACTTGCATTCTCCACAGTGACATTCACCATGGCCTAGAAGAACACAGGCAGAGCGTCAGGGCCTGCCAGTCTATATGTGAACACTTGCCATCCATGCCTGCCTTGCGTCAGGGGAGAATGATTTTGTCCTCAGAGCTGGAGAGGGCCTTGATGCTGCTGTGGAGTAAAGTGTACGGCCTGGCAGGGTCTGAACTGGCATGTCTAGACCGTAGGCAAGTCATGACACAAAACTAGGAGAGCTTCCTCATTCGGCTGTTCACGTCCCAATTCTAGATCCTGAGAGAATCACAAGGCAGAGCTGCAGGTAAGCTAAGCTAAGACCATCTCCTGGGTGGTCCTGGTGGGCTTGAAACCCAGCAACAAAGTTCTCACAAGAGCAACAGCAGGCACTGGGGGTGACCATGGGAGGTGGCCGGAGGCAAGAGCAGCAAGCTGATCTGCGGCTGGCTGTGCCCAAGATGGAGCATGAGGCCAAGGAACGCAAAGAATGCGGCTCTAGACGCTGGGAAAACAAGGGGCTCATTCTCCCAGGAGCCTCCGGAGGCCTGAGAGGGAGTCCCAGGCACCCTGACTTCAGGCCAGGGAAAATGAACCGGGACATCTGACCTCCAGCGCTCTGAGGATAAATCCAGACTGCGTCATGTGCGGAACCCTGCCTGGGCCCTTGTCGTAGCTGCAGGCTGAGGAGCCAGGCCCAGCAGCAGTAGACTAGTGTCAGGCACTACCCGCAGTGCTGTCGGCTCCATTCCTTCTTACAGCAACATGCAAGGTGGGAATGGCCAGCGGCTGCTGCAGTAGAGGGCAGGGTCAGCCCAGAGTCTCAGTCTCGAGAACGTCCTGCTGCCTCCCGAGGCAGGGTGGCCACCACGAGAACGTCCTGCTGCCTCCCGAGGCAGGGTGGCCACCACGAGAACGTCCTGCTGCCTCCCGAGGCAGGGTGGCCACCACGAGAACGTCCTGCTGCCTCCCGAGGCAGGCCTGGCCACCACGAGAACCCGCAGCCTGGCTCTCTCTGTCTCCAGCCTGTGAGAGAGGAGGTGTGATAGAAATTTTATTGGTAAGCTGTGGTGTGCTGTTTGTGCTTGCAGAAAGCTGACTCAGAGCCAGAGCATGTTTATTTCAAGAGTCCTCTGAAACTCCCTTCCTGGGGCAGGCTAGCCCATTGGCCCTGTCAGGGAGGAAGAAGAGCTGCAAACAGCTTAGGTAATAAAACACGGTGCCCTGGAGAACGGCAGGAAGGTAAACCATTCCCAACAGAGGTACCATTGTTCAAATGTCAGGTGGGAACAGGGAGCCAGGGAGCTTATCCATGAAGAGAACTCTGTGCTATGCCGGCTCTCATGTGGCGCAGCAGGGCTATCCCCGCAGGCTTCCCCAGCAGGGCTTCCCCACAGGCTTCCCCAGCAGGGCTTCCCCACAGGCTTCCCCAGGTGTTTCTGCTGGATGTCGTACACATTCAGTTTGATGTTACTGTTGCTTGCTCTCTCAATCAGGCTACTCTGTCATCTCTGCTGGATGTTGTGAGTTCCTGATTTGATGTGTTCTTCTGTCTGTCTGTCTGTCTGATCTATCATCTATCTGCCATTTGCTTTGTTTTCTGGGAGTTTTATTGTTCTCTTTGTTGTTGTTGTTGTTGTTGTTGTTGTTTTGCTTACTCATTTGAAACCAAAAGGACAGTCACCGGTCAGGGAGCATTGCCTCAAGGTTCTGCAGGAGACGAGCAGTGACATCACGGCTTGAAGTACTGTGTGGGAGTCAAGTGTGAGCGCCCGCTGGACAGAGCGAGTGAGCGAGTGTCCCTGACGTAAAGGCATGAGTGCTGCTGTCTTTCCTGAAGAGCGAGGGCTGGTGGGGTTCCAGATTTCCCAGCACTGTAAGCCTCTCTCTCTATCTCTCTCTCTCTCTTTTGAAATTATTTTTTTAATATATTTTGTATTGATTTTTGTATGTGTATGAGTGTACTGTCTGCATGTAGGTTTGTGCACCTGTATCGTGCAATGCCGCGGAGGTCAGGAGAGGGTGTCGGATTCCCCTGGAACTGGAGTTCTCCTGGAAAGGGAGTTACAGACGGTTCTCAGCCGCCATGTGGGTGCTGGGGATCGAACCCGGGTCCTCTGCAAGAGCAGTCGGCGCTCTTAGCCGATAGGCTATCTCTCCAGCCCCAAAATTATTATTCTTTAAAGATTTAGTGGGTATGTGCCCAGAGGTTGGATGAGGGCATTGGGTTTCTCGGAGCTGGAGTTATAGGCAGTTGTGAGCCTCACTGATATGAGTTCTAGGAACTGAACCCCAGTCTTCTGTAAGATCAGCAAGTGCTCTTAACCTCTAAGCCATCTCTCCAACCTCTAAATGTCTCATTTTTAAGATTTATTTTTATTTCATGTGTACAAATGTTTGCCTGCATGCATGTATGCATAACATATGCATGTAGTATGGATACCATATGCACGCCTGGTGCCTATGGAGGCTGGAAGAGGCGTCAGATACCCCGGAGCCAGAGTTACAGGCAGTCGTGAGTTGCCCCGTATGGGTGCTGGGAACCAAACCTGGTTCCTCTACAAGAGCAGCCAGTGCGGAAGTGCTCCTCACTGCTCAGCCACCTCTCCACTCCTAAACATCTCGTTTTTAGAAACTGACTTTGGTATATTTTCATAGCACATCCTCAATCTTGATGCCATGCTGCTAAGGCTGACATCTTTAAGAAAGAAAGCCAGGTGCTTGCATGTACTGAGTACTCCCTGTTAAGCAAGGAGGAGACTGGAGAGCACAGGCTGGGGTATCATCATGGTTTGGGGGGGCACTGCATTTTACCTCCACATTAGAGTTAGTTATTCTGGTATTGAATCCAACACACTCCTGCCCACTAATGAATCTGACTCTCAGTATAGGTCAGGACCTGACTGCCAGAGCAACTCAACCTCCTGGCCTGGCTAGTTCCCATGACCTGCAGGGGGCGAGCGGGCCATCTGGAACATCCCATCTTCCAACCCTACACAGGTCAGCCTCTCCAAGTCCCGGGGCTCTGACCAACAGAGCATTTCACAGGCATCACTGAGGCCTCTGTGTGGCTAGCACTATGTGAGGGCCCAAGAAACAGCAAATCTCCGCAGGAACTCTTCAGACACGAAACAGCTGTGCACACTCCCTCCTCACCCTCACCCCAGGGACCACGTTGGTCAAGAGCCTGGCTTAAATTAAAATGGTTGGCTGTTAGAGACAACCCCCACGCAGCATTTCATTATGGGCAGTCTGCAGAAAGGGCCACAGCGAGCATCCACCCCGCCCACACTCTCCCAGCGGTGCCTCGTGTGACTTGATCATGTCTATCTATCTATCAATACATATTTTTTCAAAAAGTACATTTCAAACTCCACTTTAGGGACAAGTTTCCTTTCTACTTTGTATTTGAGACAGGCTTTCACTAAGTTGCCCATGCTGCCGTGAATTCACTCTATAGTCCAAGCTGGCCTGAAACTCTCAACCCTTTTGCCTCAACCTCCCAAGTAGCCGAGAAGACAGGCCTGCAGCACCGGGTCCAGGCAGGGGTGTGCAAATGTTTAATATGGCTCGGGTGCTGTCGGACATCAAATCACCCCACAAAGCCACAGAATCACGGTGGGAGGCAGGGTCTGGATCTGGGTGTCAGGCGTGTGCTGAAGGGGCAAGAGCCTCTGAGCCTCAGATCCCATCGAATGTCAAGCAAACATAAAAGTATTTTCGGGGCTGGAGAGATGGCCTAGCGGTTAGGAGCGCCGACGCTCTCACAGAGGACCCCGGTTCGATCCCCAGCACCCACATGGCGGCCAAGAGCTGTCTGAAACTCCAATTCCAGGAGAATTCCAGTTCCAGGGGAATCCGACACCCTCTTCTGACCTCCGCGGCATTGCACGACACGGGTGCACAAACTTGCATGCAGACGGTACATTTATACACATAAATAAATAAAATTAAAAAAAAAATTTTTTTTAAGTATTTTCATCACACACAGACAGGGATGCTTAAGAGCATGTGGAAGTACTGTGTACACCATGAGTTTGTACATGTGCAAGTTGTTCACCCTCAGGGCAGAAGACAGTGGGAATGGTGGTGTACTAGAGGCTACTGTGTTCTTGGAGAGGAACAGGACCCATCAGAGATGTAGTATATTCCCTACAGCTTCCCACCACCCCAGTGGAGTGCAGAATTGACAGTGGTGAGCAGAGCAGTTGTGCAGCAGACAGCGTGAACAGCCCGGCTAGCCTCGTTGGAGGCTGGGGGCAGCTGAGGAGGTGCGGACACAGAAAACCCTCCCATGTGGCTATTTTGGCCTCTAGTGTTTGATGCTTCCGAAGCAAAGTCACAATAGACCAAACCAGGAAGGACAACCAAGGTCTGCGCTTGGCGACACCGCAAAGGCCAATCAGCAGCACTCTTGTCCTCTTGACGAATTCTTATCATCTAATACGGTTACTGGCTGGTTGCTCATTTCCTTTCAAAGACAGCCTGGTAGCTGGGAAGGCAGCTAGGTGGTAAAGCCTTGACCTACCCGACACAAGGCCCCGAGTTCCATCCCCAGCATCACACAGACACACACAAAAAGCTCAAAGCACTATGGTGACGATGCTACTGTGCCTTCCTTCACGTGCAACTGACACTGCGGTCTAGTAACGGGGATCTTCCCAGACATCACCATTGGGCCAGGTCTCAGAATTCTCAGTACAAGTAGGTTCTCATAGCTGATGGCAGTTGTTACATACAAAACAACTACATACTGTCTTGGCTTAAAGTTTCCACTTTAGAAAGTGTAACCTACACAGCATCAAAGCCTGATGGGTCTGGTCACACTGTATCCTTAATTCGAATATCTCAGACCCTGTAGCTGGGCCTCAGCCTGCTTTTCCTTCGGCCTGACCACTTGGACACCTTTCGCATCTGCTCTGAATTGCCTCTTCCCCATGCCTAGGCCCGCGTGCATTAAAATGACTGACAATGGGCATTTGGCTCCTGCCCCCAGAATCAATAACCCACCAACCATCAGTGTTACATGGCCCAGAGGACCGAAGTGAAGACTTCATCAAAACCAAGCCAACAGATAACGCTACCAGGACAAAGGGCACTGAATTTAATGACGTCCATTCAGTTATCAGACAATTGTAAAAACATTTTCATCACACAGACAGGGATATTTAAAGACTTTCTTTTTTTTTTTTTTTAATTTTTATTTATTTATTTATTTTTATGTGTATGAATGTATTGTCTGCATGCAGGTCTGCGCACCCGTGTCGTGCGATGCCGCGGAGGTCAGAAGACGGTCTCGGATTCCCCTGGAACTGGAGTTCTCCTGGAACCGGAGTCACAGACGGTTTCTCACCGCCATGTGGGTGCTGGGGATCGAACCCGGGTCCTCTGCAAGAGCGGTCGTCGCTCTTAACCGCTAGGCCATCCCTCCAGCCCCATGACTTTCAAAAGCACTGCATGCACCATGAACCGCACACATGTGGTTATTACCCAGCACACCTTTGTTAGAATGATTGGCGGCTAAATGGGCAGGAAGTTGTAAATGTGCCTATTTATATGGAATTTCAGCTCTACAGAATCCACCAGCTTTCCATCAGCAAAATCGTGCTCATGCGGGATGGGGGCCAAGCCTTCCTGCCTTCTTTTATAAAGCAGAATGCTGGCTATTCAGAGGCAGCCTGGGCCAGCCTGGACAGCCAGTGGCCTGCAAAGCAAAGAAGCCACCGAGGGGAAGCCCGGCACCAAGGCTGAGTGGAGGTCGAGAAGAAGAAACCCGAGGCTGGAGAGATGGCTCAGAGGCTCAGAGGGCACACTGCTCTTGCAGAGGCCCGGAGCTTCGTTCCCATATCGGGCAGCTCACAACTGCCTACAACACACACACACACACACACACACACACACACACACACACTCACGCACAAACATCCACTTTAAAATGAAATAAATCTTTTCTTAAAAAAAGAGAAAGGGGGCTGGAGAGATGGCCTAGCGGTTAAGAACACAACTGCTGTGCAGAGGACCCGGGTTCGATCCCCAGCACCCACATGTGCTGAAGAACCTCCGTAACTCCAATTCCAGGAAACTCCATTCCGGGAATCCAAACACTCTCTGACCTCCATGGCACAAACGTACATGCAGACAGTACTTCATACACATAAAAATAATAAATAAATAAATAATAAATAAATACCCCCAAACGAAGCCAATATTATTTAAAAAAAAAAAAAAAGAGAGAGAGAGAAGGAGTGCCGGGCATGGTGGCGCACGCCTTTAATCCCAGCACTTGGGAAGCAGAGGCAGGTGGATCTCTGAGTTCAAGGTCAGCCTAGTCTACGTAGTGAGTTCCAGGACAGCTAGAGCTACAAGGAGACCCTGTCTCAAAAAGACAAAAAAAAGGGGGGGGGGGCTAGAGAGAGGATTCAGTGGTTAAAAGCACTGGCTGCTCTTGCAGAGGACCTGGGTTCAATTCCCAGCACATACATGGCAGCTAACAACCATCCATAAGTCCCCTTTCTGAGGATCCGATGGCCTCATTTGACTTCCGTGGCTACGGCGCAGCACAGGTGCGTTCACATCTGTGCAGGCAGTACACTCACAAACATAAAATAAACATAATAAAATAATTTAAAAAAAATAAATAAGGGGAAATCTGGCTTCTGCCACAGGCTGGTGACAGGGCTCGTGGGATGCAAGGAGAGGGTCCGGTAGGGAGGCAGGCGCGGGGACTGTGAGCACAGGCATCTCCCACAGGTGATCTGGACATATAGGGAAAGACGGGAAGGAAGGAAGGACAGGGATTTTGCAGGTGGAAATTATCAGAGCATTTTCCTAATGAAAGAAAAAGATTTGGGGAGTAGACCAGGTTCATCCTTCCCTATGCAGAGTGACCTTGGACAAGTCTCTAAAGTCCGACAGTGTCTCTTTTCCCACTAATGAGGATAATATTCTTAGCAACATCCTAATAAACATTTGCCCTCATGCAGGGAAAGCCCTTAATATGGTGTCTGGCTCACGGTGTGCCCCAGCAATGAGAGAACTGCCTGCCTGAAAGCAGTGGGCTGGGACAGAAGGAGCCGTGAGACGGGCACTGAGGGCTTCAGGGAGCACAGGCTGACCACTGACCACGTCAATGACAGGAACAGTGGAGGGGGACCTGACTGCGGTGGCACCACCTCAAAGGAGGGGAAGGAATCAAGAGAGCAGACAACCAAAGACCACAGGCATCTGAGCAGAGGGAAGCTGCCGCCGCACTGTGTAAGCCCCAGATGCCGCGGCCCACCCCTACCCCTGCCCCTACCCACACCCACGCTCACAGGGACGCGAGTCTCAGGACAAGCAGGACTGGGATTTCTGCATAAGGCTGAGGTCAGTCACGGCATAGTGGTAGCAGGAAACAGGGCTGGAACACAAGGAAGTATCTGGAACCCAGGACAGTGGTCAGCAGGGTTTGGGGTCAGATTCTAGGTCTGGCCTCCTGATCTGTTACACTGAAGCATCCTGTGAGCTAAGCTAACCTGCAGAAACACTTCACTCACTTAGCACTGAGTAACAGCCACTGTCCAATTATCATTGCAATGAAGCAGAGGTTGGAAAGGAAGCTTCTTCCCAGTTTGGACCAGAGGCCTCCAGCCAGAGTAGAAGCTCACAGGGATTATCAGATCCACACCCACTCTGAGACAGCTAGGGACAACGTGAGCCCCGGCTAGGTCGAGCTGCTGGCCCAGGCTCAGAATCCGGGTGGAGTTCTGGTGGCACAGAGGCCGGTCAGCCCTGCCTGCGGACACTCTGCTGTGCACACACCAGCACATTCAGACTCGAATAGAACTTTGAGTCAACAGGAAGGGAGAAGAGCCTGGCTAGCAGCCTGACTCCTGAAGCTGGGCACATGCAGATGGCCTTCAAGTCCACTGCACTTTATCCACAAGCTTGACTCCACGTCTGCCCTGGTGACCTTAGAAAAGGCTGGAGGGCAGAGGGCTCAGAGGAAGAAGGGGACAAGCTGGGATGGGGGAACCAAGAAGGGGTCTCATCTTCCTAGCCTCACCTCAGAAGCAACATCACAAGCAAGCAGACGTCACAGCCCTGGCTACAGATCACCTCTCTACAGCTGGTTCAAAACCAGTTCCCATCTAGCTCTGGGGACACACTGGCCCCCTTCCCTAGAGTTCATTCCACCTGGGGGAAGGCTGACAGGACGATGGCCTCAGTTCCTCAGCCTAGAAGGGTTGAGGAACCCATCTCTCTTCTCATGCCTCTGTCCCACCCCTGTGTCCCACCCTTATGTCCTCCCCCATGGGGGCTCTTCTTCCCACTCCCACATCCTCTCTCTCACAGCTGCACCTCAGCTCTCCTCTTCCCACAGCACTGCCTGGCTCACAGCCCGCCTTACCCCCAGAACAGGCAGCCACATACACAGGAAATGGTTAAAGAAACACGACCTTGTGTGTGGTGAAGGACTTGGTCCATTTGGGGTGATGTCCCTGGTACCCACGTTTGGCCTCGGTGTTCAAGATGTTCTAGGCATCTCGGAGTGAGGCCTTGGGCCGAGCTGGGGCTCTCTACAACCATCATAAGCACAGGAAACTAAGGCAACAGCTTTCCATGCTGCCAGTAGCCGTGTGTGTGTGCGTGTGCGTGTGCGCATGTGTGTGTGTGTGTGTGTGTGTGTGTGTGTGTGTCGGTTCTCTGCTGACAAGCAGGCTGGAATTGCATGACGGCCCCTCAGCGTGTGTGTGTGGGGGGGGGCGTGTGCGTGTGTGTGGGT
>VZQC01010896.1:1178063-1192117 GCA_009823505.1 Rhizomys pruinosus
TGCTGACAAGCAGGGTGTGTGTGCGTGCCCTTCAGTGTGTGTGTGTGTGTGTGTGTGTGTGTGTGTGTGTGTCCTGGTTCTCTGCTGACGAGCAGGCTGGAATTGCATGACGGCCCCTCAGTGTTCTCATGTGTCCCTGGTGGCTGAGCTGCCCAGTGTGCTGAGGGTGTCTTCTGGCCTGACATTTCCCCTCCGGGCACAGACGTTAGTTCTGAGGTACACAGGGTGTTCGCAGCTCCCTCCCAGGGGTCTCAGCAGCAACTAGACAACCCTCTGGTAACATTAGGTTCCCGTCAGCGGAGATCCCCAGCTGTGAATACAGCAGTATCTCACCGAAGGTGAGGCCCCACTGACAGGCCCTGCCGGCTCTGGGCGGCCCCTCAGTCCTTGCTTAACCCATCCAAAGGCTCAATGCACGCTGCATCCTCCTCCGCTGAATCCTTTTCTGTCCATCTCCTCTGACGCCCTGGGACTGCTGGGCCACGGTGCTTGGGGACTGGTGCCTTCTCAGCACCTGCCTGCTGACTGGCCGAGCTCGGTACCTTCCTCAGTGAGAGGGAGTGCCTGTCCACCTTGTAGGACTGAAGGTCTGTGAATGTGCTGGTGGCTACAGCCTACAAGGAATTCTAATTCCACTCAGATGTCAGGCCAGGGGAATCTCCTCATAAACGGTCAACGGAGCATTTGAACTGGCCAGTGCTACCCTTGGAGCTAGAGTGTCTGCCAGAGGTCTGTGCTGAAGGCTTGGTCTCCACTGGGAGGTGGTGGAACCTTCAGGGGTGGGGCCTAGCGGAGGAGAGTCAGGTCCCTGGAGCTGTGCTCATGAAGGAGGTATAGTGGGGTCCCTGGAGGTGCGCTCATGAAGGAGGTATAGTGAGGTCCCTGGAGGTGTGCTCATGAAGGAGGTATAGTGGGGTCCCTGGAGGTGCGCTCATGAAGGAGGTATAGTGGGGTCCCTGGAGGTGCGCTCATGAAGGAGGTATAGTGGGGTCCCTGGAGGTGCGCTCATGAAGGAGGTATAGTGGGGTCCCTGGAGGTGTGCTCATGAAGGAGGTATAGTGGGGTCCCTGGAGGTGCGCTCATGAAGGAGGTATAGTGGGGTCCCTGGAGGTGCGCTCATGAAGGAGGTATAGTGGGGTCCCTGGAGGTGTGCTCATGAAGGAGGTATAGTGGGGTCCCTGGAGGTGCGCTCATGAAGGAGGTATAGTGGGGTCCCTGGAGGTGCGCTCATGAAGGAGGTATAGTGGGGTCCCTGGAGGTGTGCTCATGAAGGAGGTATAGTGGGGTCCCTGGAGGTGCGCTCATGAAGGAGGTATAGTGGGGTCCCTGGAGGTGCGCTCATGAAGGAGGTATAGTGGGGTCCCTGGAGGTGTGCTCATGAAGGAGGTATAGTGGGGTCCCTGGAGGTGCGCTCATGAAGGAGGTATAGTGGGGTCCCTGGAGGTGCGCTCATGAAGGAGGTATAGTGGGGTCCCTGGAGGTGTGCTCATGAAGGAGGTATAGTGGGGTCCCTGGAGGTGCGCTCATGAAGGAGGTATAGTGGGGTCCCTGGAGGTGCGCTCATGAAGGAGGTATAGTGGGGTCCCTGGAGGTGTGCTCATGAAGGAGGTATAGTGGGGTCCCTGGAGGTGCGCTCATGAAGGAGGTATAGTGGGGTCCCTGGAGGTGCGCTCATGAAGGAGGTATAGTGGGGTCCCTGGAGGTGTGCTCATGAAGGAGGTATAGTGGGGTCCCTGGAGGTGCGCTCATGAAGGAGGTATAGTGGGGTCCCTGGAGGTGCGCTCATGAAGGAGGTATAGTGGGGTCCCTGGAGGTGTGCTCATGAAGGAGGTATAGTGGGGTCCCTGGAGGTGCGCTCATGAAGGAGGTATAGTGGGGTCCCTGGAGGTGCGCTCATGAAGGAGGTATAGTGGGGTCCCTGGAGGTGTGCTCATGAAGGAGGTATAGTGGGGTCCCTGGAGGTGCGCTCATGAAGGAGGTATAGTGGGGTCCCTGGAGGTGCGCTCATGAAGGAGGTATAGTGGGGTCCCTGGAGGTGTGCTCATGAAGGAGGTATAGTGGGGTCCCTGGAGGTGCGCTCATGAAGGAGGTATAGTGGGGTCCCTGGAGGTGCGCTCATGAAGGAGGTATAGTGGGGTCCCTGGAGGTGTGCTCATGAAGGAGGTATAGTGGGGTCCCTGGAGGTGCGCTCATGAAGGAGGTATAGTGGGGTCCCTGGAGGTGCGCTCATGAAGGAGGTATAGTGGGGTCCCTGGAGGTGTGCTCATGAAGGAGGTATAGTGGGGTCCCTGGAGGTGCGCTCATGAAGGAGGTATAGTGGGGTCCCTGGAGGTGCGCTCATGAAGGAGGTATAGTGGGGTCCCTGGAGGTGTGCTCATGAAGGAGGTATAGTGGGGTCCCTGGAGGTGTGCTCATGAAGGAGGTATAGTGGGGTCCCTGGAGGTGTGCTCATGAAGGAGGTATAGTGGGGTCCCTGGAGGTGTGCTCATGAAGGAGGTATAGTGGGGTCCCTGGAGGTGTGCTCATGAAGGAGGTATAGTGGGGTCCCTGGAGGTGCGCTCATGAAGGAGGTATAGTGGGGTCCTTGGAGGTGTGCTCATGAAGGGGGTACTGATCCTAGACCTTTCCTCCTTGTCTCTGGTTGTTGGCTGCCTTGACGTGAGTGACTGTCCCACTCCATGTTCCCGTCCACACCCTGCCTCAGTCAGTACAGGCTCCAAAACCCTGGAACCGAACAATCATGAACCAACTTGTCTTCTCACACTGATTTTCTCAGGACAAGATGTCCCTGCATTGGAGAGTCAACTTAACTGCACCAGACAGCTCTCTAAGTCCTCTACACAAGCAACCTTAACTCTGTGTGGTAGGTACACAGTGAAAAATGAGAAACAGAGAGGCCAAGTAAGCCCACCAAAGCTACACAGCAGGCAAGTGTCAGAGATTTGAACCACAATCGTCTGACTCAGGAGTCTGTGTCCTATTAGGTAGTGTCTCCTCTTTGGGGAGTTGAGTAATGATAAGTAAAATAACACGCAGGATAAATGCTCAAGATGATACAAGGTGTGAGAGTGAAGCTGTGTGTGTCCCTAGCCACAAGCCTGGAGGTACAAAGTCAGCCTTGGCCTTCATTTCTTCATTATCTTCTATTCATTCATTGAACCTGGCCGGAGCAGCACAGCTGCCGATGTGTTAACTGTGTGGAGCGGGTGGGAACTGAGGAAGCCTCAGTTAAGCCTCAGCATTAGAGACCATGGAGGAGGTGAGGCACCTGGCGTAGAGATGAGCCCATCTGTGCAGTTGCAAGGAACGGGAGGCAGCCTGGAGGGGAGGGTGGGGGTGGAAGTGGCCGAGAAGGCACAGGAGGATAATCGGGGGCTCCACAGGGCTTCTAGGGGGTGGGTGTGCTGAAGACCACACAGGAACTAGGCTGGATCAACCTTTAGTGCCAGGCTGCCTGAGGAGAAACAACTCTGACCCAGAGAAGCCAGGACTCTCAGGGTAGACCGCCCTCTCTGAACAGTTCCCACCCTGTGTCCATGTCTGCCTCCAAGTCACTTTCTCTGTGACAATCTCAACTGTTTTGCTATGATGTGAACTAGGCAATGCTATCTTTCTGTTTAAGATCATCGGAATATAACACCTGCATTTCTACTTCATGTACAAGGGACAAGGCAGCCCGCAACTCCCTGGAGCCCCTTAACTTCCTTGTTGCTCCAGACTCCCCAGAATCTGCCAGCCTCTAAAAGGTACTAGACACAACAGGGTTTTGTTTCGGAACAGGTGCTGAGTGCAATGTGGATAGCACACAGAGGGACAGCGGGAGCAGACTAGAAAGGTCAGTGGCCGTTGGCAGCAGGTGGACAGAGGGGTTGGGAAGAGGGTGGAACACAGGGTGGCTCCCAGGCTTCGGTCTTGCATGACTGGTTGAAAGATGGAAACAAGGGAACCCGGGAGAGCCAAGAGAACAGACTAAGACTGGGCCTGCAAGTGCCTCCCAGACTAGCGCGGGAGGAAACGTGGGCAGCCAGGCAGCCTCAGGTCAGAAGGGTCCCGAGAGGCAATGAGGGCAGGAGGGGGCCAGGGCAGCACTGTGCATAACTGCAAGCCTTGGGGCTGGCTAGAGGAGCCAGGTTCTGCAGGGGACATTGAGGCAGGAAGAGAACATGGCGGGGAGGGGGCGAGATGAGGGCAGAGTCTAAATGGGACTGGGTAAGGGCTGAATGGAGCAAAGGCGATGATTTGGGACAACTGTTTTGAGCAACAAAGCTGTGAGCAGAGAGGACGGAGGAGCTCCGTGCGAGCGCCGTAGCTCTGCTCCGAGCATTTCTGCTTTTCTTTGTTCTGACTTTCCTATTCATTCATATTCTCTCTCTTTCCTTCCCTCCCTTCAGACTGGAACTGACCAGAGCCAGGCATGGTGGCACATGCCTAGATTCCGAGCACCCCCAGACACAGTCAGGAGGATCAACACAGCCAGACCGGTTCACAGTGAAACTAGGTCTCATAAAAACCAACAATCTGAACAGAAGAGTTACTTAACAGGGAGAATGTAATACTGGTTTATTTGTTTGCGTCATCTTGTGAACACACAAATCTATAAAAAAAAAAAAAAATCAAAACTTTCAGAGCTGGAGAGATGGCTCCACACTGATGTTCTTCCAGGAGAATTCAATTCCCAGCCCCGACGTGGGTACTAACCACCATCTATAATTCCAGTTCCAGGGGATCTGACACCTCCTTCTGTCCTCTGCAGCCACTGTATGACACAGGGGAACGTATATACATGCAGGTATAACATTCATACACATAAAATAGAAAATAAATAAATAAAAACTTTCATTTCCGTGCCTAGCGGGGTGTGAGGCTCACAGAGGACATCCAGGCTGTGCTGTGATGCTGGACAGACCACAAGTCCTGCAGGAAGACAGCTAATGGCTGGGCATGACGGAAGGACCACAAGTGTCACGGATCCCCATGGAACTTCAATGTGCTCCTGAAGATAGTTCACATTCCTAACAATTGCCTAAGATACCCAGAGACTTTGGGGTACCAAAAGAGAACAGGATTAAGGATCCTCCTTTTCCTATAGTTGTAGTTACGCAGGACTCTCAGGCTTTGCGCCCTGTACTGTTCTGGCCGCTCAGTGCGTGTCCAGGAGCGCCCCAGTGACGCATTCTTGGCTCCGCCGCTCCTCCAGCTGCTTACTGTGGACAAACCGGCCCCACCCTGCCCAACTGATGGTATTTACCTACGGGAGTGGCTCCCACTCTGTGTCTTTCCCATGGCTGGATCACATGCTGTGTCTAAGCAGCAAGGTACAAGCACTAACACAGGCTGATGCTTAAAGCAAGTTTCTGCAAACTCCCGCATTGTTTTCTGAGATCCCAGAATGGGTTAGAAAGTGAAGGTTTCACTGTTAACAGCCAGGCGGAGACCTGGGGAAGAATACCTCTGCCAAGGCCTTGACCCTGCGTCTCTAAGCTGCTCACACTGCATCCTCCACAAAGGAAGGCGGGGAAAGGCTTTGCCTGGCCTCCACCCAGCTCTCAGTTCCAAGGAGATTATGGCAGTGCAGGGAAGATGGAAAATCCCCATCCTCTTTAATGAACTCACCTTTCCAGTTTTAAAAAAGTCTGCAAACTGCTGGGTGAAATGAGCCATGGCCCTCATCAAGCCCCCAAGACTGCTGACTCAAAGGGAAAGTGAGGACTGTTGCCAGAAGAAACAGGGACGTCACCTCCAGTCCTTAGGGCTGGCTTAGCTGCCCCAACTCCCTGGCAGGCCCCTCAGGGAGATGCCAGCCACATCTGCAGAGCATGAACTCACCGCCTTCTTGGTCACCGCCACAGGATGAGAGTTGCTATTCTACATAAACTGGAAAGTTGTGGTGCTGTTATGGTTGGCGAGCCGTTGCTCAGTTCCACCCCAAGCTGGCCCCTGAGACTGGTGCAGTATTCTCAGTGGGCAGAGTTAGTTTGGAATGTCACATGTGCCGGCCACACTGTAGCTTAGCTGCCAGGAACCCAGCCAAAGCCAGGAGGTGGAAAGGAGGTGGCTGCCCAGAGAAGAGCACACTGTGGTCAGGGGAGGGAGACGCCTTCAGTCAAGGCTTCGGCCAGTGCCAGAGGGGGTGTGGCCTTGGCCTCCTGCTTCGCTATAACCCCTGCGTGGCAGGCTCAGTAACAGTACACCAGCATCTGGATCAGGCTCTACCAAC
The DNA here is from genome assembly GCA_009823505.1 of Rhizomys pruinosus. NCBI lineage: Eukaryota > Metazoa > Chordata > Mammalia > Rodentia > Spalacidae > Rhizomys > Rhizomys pruinosus. The sequence continues at coordinate 1,184,281 of VZQC01010896.1, forward strand.
CATGAGCTTATTGGTGGCAGCTTACCTTACAAATTAGATTACGCTAGCCTTTCTCAACGAGTCAAAGGGTCCTTTTGAAGGACACGGGTCCTTCAGCCCTAGTCTGCGTCTGACGTACCTTAACCTTTATATAAACTCACTTCGGAAAAAACAAAAACAAAGCAGTTCCTAAAATTTTGACCAAGGTAAAGACTATCAGGCAAGTCATGGAAAATATGTGCTAAGTGCTAGGGGCTCGGCAGTGAGAGTGAACTGGGAATTCAGAGGCTTGGGGAAGACGGCTGCGACGTAGTCTGGATGAGGCAACCTTGCCTAAGTGACCATGTATCTGCGAAAAGCCAGTACAAGTTTCTTCTGGTCTGTCTGTAATCAAGAAAATGAAGGAGTAGGTGAGCCACGATGGTACACACCTCCCAGCTAGTCAGGAGGCTGAAGCAGGAGGACTGCTTGAGCCCAGGGATTAAGGCCAGCCTGGGCAAATAGCAAGACCTTGTCCTTTTTATTGAGACAGGGTCTCCCTATAGCCCCAGCTGGCCTGGAACTCACTCTGTAGACCAGGCTGGCCTTGAACTCACAGAGATCCACCTGCCTCTGCCTCTCAAGTGCTGGGATTAAAGGCTTGTGCCAACATGCCCGGCTTAAAGACAGTTCTCAGTCGCCACATGGATGCTGGGAATCGAACCCCAACTCCTCTGCAAGAGCAGTCGGTGCTCTTAACACTGAGCCATCTCTCCAGCCCAAGATCTTGTCTTAAAAAAAAAAAAAATTACAGCCGGGCGTGGTGGCACACGCCTTTAATCCTAGCACTTGGGAGGCAGAGGCAGGCGGATCTTTGTGAGTTCAAGGCCAGCCTGGTCTACAAAGTGAGTTCCAGGACAGCTGGGGCTACAGGGAGACCCTGTCTCGAAAAGACTAAAAAAAAAAAAAAATTACATGCCAGACATGGTAGTGCACACCTTTAATCCCAGCACTCAAGGAGGCAGAGGCAGGTGGATCTCTGTGAGTTCAAGGCCAGCCTGGTCTACAAAGTGAGATAAGGCCACAACTGGGACTGCAGGGAGACCCTGTCTCAAATAAAAAAAAAAAAAAAAAAAAAGACAAGGAACTTTAGTCTAGGTCTGGGCTCGAGGTTGCTCAGGGTAGGTGCTACATAATGACCTGCTTTGTGTGACTGGAATTTATTAGGAATGCATGTGATGAATGCAAAATACTACAACTGGCCTGCTTCCAAGGAAACAATCTCCAGGCCATAAGAAATATTTTAAAACAGATTCTCCTGACATTATTACAGCACCTGCCTGCTGCCCATGGCCAGTTCTATGATATCAAACACCATCTACCTAAAGACCGTATTTCTTTAGTATAGGACACATCTGAGCTCACCAGAGGGACTTTGTGGAGTGAGAGTTGTAGACGGGGTCACAGGGCAACGCTTACAGCTCAGGAAGATATCCAGAAAGAGAAAGGAAATCCTGCTGAACAAGTCCAGATTCCCAGAGAACATGTGGATCTAAGCGGAGCTCTAAAGTCAGTGCTCTGAGAGGGAAGGACATTCACCTCAAAGAACACAGTCCTGCTGCTACTGATGATCGAGTGTCTCAGAGCACCCCAAATCAGGGGCAAACTGAAAAAGCTCAACTCCGAGACAGAGAACAAAAGCACCAAGCCTAATGATTGCCACCAGCAGAGGTCTCTCATATTAAGAGTAGAAATTTTAATTTTTCTGTTATTACCCTATGATATTTAAAAACAAATAGCACCTGAATCCATACGACTAAGAGCTAACCTTTGGCATGTTCGTGGTCTTCCTTTGCTTATTAAGTGTCACTACGTCCTTCAAAAGTCAAACTTCACAACTTTATGGATCAGGCCTAAAGTTCGAAGATACACACGGAATCCTCAGCACAGGATCTTCTATTTCTAAAACAGAATAGGACTGTGAGGGATGGCCCAACGTTAGATAGATCACGCCCTTTTCAGAATCACTGATGAGCTATTAAGAACTTTCTGGAAACAGGACCTGAGCACTGAGATCATTCCATCCCCAAGAGCTAAACTCAGAGCACAGCGCAAGGTACATGCTCAAAATGTTCCTCACTTTCTTAACTTGTAAGGTCTCAGAAACATCTAGAAGGTGCAGGGGAAGCTTAGGGGGCTTCATATGTTCATTCTTCAACCCCAGAGAGTTTCCTAGAAGTGGGAAATTCCAAAGGAACCCCCGTAATAGGAAAGCACAAGGAATTCTCATCAACTCAGATGAACGTAGCAACCTGCCTAAAACAAGTGACGGTGCTGAGACATCCCAGGTTGGTGTCCTTAACGCCCAGCTAAGACCAGCTCATCCAGCACTGGCTTTTCCAAACACCACTGTCCAGGCTCAACGTGCCAGAGACACCTGGATTGTGTGACTGCTCTGAAGTTGTGCTGCTTGTCATCAAGGCCCACATTTTGGTACCTTTTTGCCTCTCCGGAAAGCTGAGCAACAGCTAGAAACAGATGGAATTCTTTGAGAATTCCCAACCCTGGGATGTCTCTTGGGAATTCTCTATAGTCAGCCTACTTTGATTCGTTTATTATTTTTCAATTTTATGTGTATAAGTGCTTTGTCTGCATGTAAGTGCACCCATATTGTACAATGCCCATGGAGGCCAGATAAGGGCATCAGATAACCTGGAACTGGAAGGATGGACAGTTGTTAGCTACCACGTGGGTGTTGGGAACCAAACCCAGGTCCTCTGAAAGAGCAGCCAGGGCTCTTAACCTTTGAGGCATCTCCAACCCCAGCAGCCTGTTTTGATGTTCTGATATGACAGACCACAGAGTGAAATGTGTCCCTCCACCAGGCGGTGGGCACCATGTAAGGAGCTTTACAGACGTGGTCCTTGTTTGAGCTTTATATGATAATCCTCTGGAGTGTTTTTTTTTTTCCCTTCTTATTTGACCAATTTTAAAAATGGGGCTTGGGCTAGGTGTGGTAGCATATACCTTTAATCCCAGCACTCGGGAGGCAGAGGCAGGCAGATCTCTGTGAGTTCCAGGCCAGCTGAGCTACAGGGAGACCCTGTCTCAAAAAAAAAAAGGGGGGGGGTCAGAGAGGTTAAGGCAAGACAAAAGGTTATGGGGGAAAGGGGGGGGGGGCAAATCCAGTACATCTCCTTCCAGACTCACTGTCCTTTTCTTTCACCCAGAGATGTCACCAAAGCCCCCTGCAGTATCTCTCTAGAGAAGACAAGGAGTCACATTTCTGTTAGTTGACAGCCCTGCCTAGCAGTGTTGCCTGTGTTAACACTATAGCCCAGAGAAGCATGTATTGTCCCAACTACCCAGGCCAACAGAAGCTACAGAGGAACTTCCACCACAGCCAGCAGACTGAGCACCCCAAAACCAGAAGCCTACCCTGTGCATCCATGTCATGTGCATAATTAGGATTTTTTTTTTTAAGCCAGGTGGAAGAAATTGCTACTAGGCTTCCTAATGCTCTTCCTTTGGGGAAAGGGGGGGTCTTTACCTTGAAGACATGAGTCTACCTGTGTGTGCACATATGTAGGTGGATGTGGAGCCTTATATTTGACAGTAGTCCAGCATGGCCCATGTCCTTAAATTCATAGCAAATCTGATGACAAGACGCAGTGAAGGGCGATCCAGTGAACGTTTCCTGTCTGGGTCTGACAAGCAGTTTGTGGTCAGACTCCATCAGTGGATGAAAAGATAGTTGAAAGCTGGGCGTGGTGGCGCACGCCTTTAATCCTAGCACTTGAGAAACAGAGGCAGGCAGGATCTTTGTGAGTTCAAGGCCAGCCTGGTCTACAGAGTGAGTTCCAGGACAGCTGGGGCTACAGGGAGACCCTGTCTTGAAAAGACAAAAAAAAAAAAATTGAGACTGGGGTCATAGTGACCTTATAAGCCATGTTAGAGAGTGTGTCTTCATCGTGTAGGCAGCAGGAGCAACATTATTGCACTAGTGTTGCAATAAGTGCACCAGACTTGCCTGCAGAGGTGGTGCTGGGAGAGCTGGCTGATATGGATAGAGCAGTGGGGTTTCTCAGTCTGCTCTTTCCAGAAGACTCCATGAGGGTCAGTACTGCTGCACACTTCTCATCATAAGAGATCAGTGGGGGCCCTGTTTCTGAGTAGTGGCTGGTAAGGTCTTGAAGGAGAGGGAGGGACCTGATAAACCCTGAGCTCTGGCCTCGGATCAGAGACAAGAGCAGATGAGGGGACGCGCAGCTGTGGGAGGCTTCTATTGAAGATGTTTCATTTGGCAAGAACCAAGGAACCAAGAACTGGGCTTTAATCTCAGGAGTCCCTTGAGCTACAGAGGCTTGTCAGACCTATTAAGGGTAATGAGAACTCAGACTTGGATGCTAGCTCTAGACTACAGGAAAGATGCCCTGAAGGTCAGGCTTCATCCATTTTCCATCTTTGGGAAAGAGCTACACGCATCCCTCTGTCCCTGGATATGCATCTTCATATCCCACTACAAGGTGCCTTTGTGATCTCACAGTCAGGAGACCAAAAGGCTTCCACTCACAGTTTTACATCCTGCTAGATTTTTTTAAAGTTTTAAATAATTTACTTATTTTACTTTTATGTATGTGAGTGTTTTTCCTACATGTAATAAAGTACACCTGTGTGTTCAATGCCCACGGAGGCCAGAAGAGGGAGTTGGAGCCTCTTTTTTTTTTTTTTTTTTTTTGTCTTTTTGAGACAGGGTCTCCCTTTAGTCCTAGCTGGCCTGGAGCTCACTCTGTAGACCAGGCTAATTTTGAACTCACAGAGATCCACCTGCCCCTACCTCCCGAGTGCTGGGATTAAAGGTGTGCGCCACCACGCCCGGCTGGGAGTTGGAGCCTCTGGAACTGGTTGCTGGACACCATATGGGTGCTGGAAGATGGACGTGGGTCTTCTGCGAGATGCATCGCTGTAGACTGCTATGCCACTCTCCAGCTCACCCCACCACCCCCTCTTTGAGACAGGGTCTCACTATGTAGTCCTGGCTGGTCTGCAACTCCCTATGTAGACCAGGCTAGCCTTGACCTCACAAAGATCCACCCACCTCTGCTTCCTAGAATGGAGGTTGGCCATCGGCTTATTCAGTGTCCTTTGGGAGTCATTTTATTTACGGATCCCAGTCTCAACAGCCTCCCACGAGAGGGTGGCTCACATTCCAGGAGATGACTGTTTGGCACAGAAACCACAAGAACCGCAAAAGTGAATGAGATTCTTCTGTATTAAAAACAACTGAACAGAAAGAACACAACCCGCTTCTCATGTTCAAAGGAACTTTGAAGTATCAACACTTTACAAGACTCAAAAGAATAGAGGCCCTCAGAATAGCCCTGTAAAACTCCTGTTACACACAGAAATGGTCTGGGGACAAAATCATTCTTTCAATTGTTGCTTCTAGAGAGTAGAGGAGAGCTGCAGCGAGAGCCCTAGGCTAACGTGCATTCACAAAGCACTAACAGCCGCTCAACTGCTTCCAGACCACATGGCCTCACTGCTCATTTTGATGATGGAAAACCTATTCCAACCCTGCGGTCTCTTGCATTTTCCCATCTCCTGTCTCTCAATAGGGAACTGACTACAAGACTGGCTAAGGGAGAAGGAACTGGCTAGAGAAGGAGAAGGAACCTATGGGGTGTTGTCAACAATTCTGGCTCAGGCTCCTTCTGAAGACAGACCTCAACCACATGACCAACTTCAAGAACGGGCTGCCGGAGCCAGGGGTGAGGAGAAGTGCCAGAGAATGCTTGGTTGAAGGCTTGTGAGCCTGAGTCAGCATCTTCAGGAGCACAGTGCTCGGGAAATAGGCTTCTCTCCCACAAAAACCCCAAATGGAGCACCCGTCCCCAAAACCAGCATGTGCATCTCCGGAGCACGGATGCCTAGGAACCAGAGGAAGAAACTCCTCACCCACTCGTGGCTACATCTGGAAGGAGCCAGAGGCTCTGAGAGACAAGGAAGTACGACATGAGCCTGTGATAGCGTGTGTCATCAAGCCCTGTCTAGAGCTGGGCTGACTTTAAGTGATTTCAGTGCAGAAACTATTTTCTGCAGGAAGGCTTTGGAGTGCTTCAAATTTCAAGGAGTTGTGGCTTTTTAAAGAAAAGTGGTGGAAGAATCTAATTGGAGGTAGAATGGGAAGAGAGTCAGAATGTTCTAATCAGTGAGTTACTAAGTGATTCAACTCCCAGTCCCTCTTGGGATATAGTATTACAGCAAGTGGTGGGGATGGGGATGGGGGTGGGGGTGGGGGGGGGGGGGTCCGACGTAGACATACATGCCGCAGAAAAAAGCTGGGAAGGAAAGAAACTACGTTCTTAATGAAAGTGAGAGTGATGGAAGTATGGATGGTTTTAAACATTACTTTCTATTCTTCAGAACATTCTAGATTTAAGAATAATCCTCTGGCCCTCAGATAAGGCCATTCTCTTGATTGGACGCAGCATGGGGGTGGGCAGGGAAACATGTTAAATAAGGAGAAGAGAGCCCCATGACTGGTTTGCCAGATGGTCCCCATCAATCCTGCTCACCGAGAGAGAGAGAGAGAGAGAGAGAGAGAGAGAGAGAGAGAGAGAGAGAGGCAGCACAGCCCGACCACACATCCGTCAACGTCCCTGCACTTTCCAAGCTTTCTTTAATGGCTGAGTATAGCTTTGGGGTGGGGAGAAGGGAGAATGTACTCCGTCTCAGAGAAGTTAGTGAGCTGGCGCAGAAGCCTCAGGTCCTAGTAGCTCTCTCTGCTTTCTCCATCCATGGGTCACAGAGTTGTCCCAGGAAAGGCAAAAGCAAAAGAAATACCACTCCGGGCTTTCCAATCCTGCAAGGTAAGATTCACACTACTGTGGGTGTCTGTAATTAAACGAAAATGCATGTTCACTCAACCTCAGAACAGTACGTTTCCAAAATAAACAGTACGTTTCCAAAATAAGTTTTCCCTTTAGAGGCCACTCACAGTCGCTCTACGAACCCCTGGCTCCTGCCAGGGTCTGGGCCCCACTCGGGCCCTTTTCCTATGTCTCCTGCCATTCTCAAAGTCACGCGAAAAGCAAGCAATGTTAGCCCAGTTTTAGAGACGATGAAACCAAGTGTCCAAGACAACTGAAGTCTCAGGCTAATAAACTGTGCAGATGGAATCTGCATGAGCAATGTACGCTGTGCAACATAGACGGAGCAGCCTTCTGGAGTGAAGACATTACCAAGGGTTAATTTCTTTAAGAGAAAAACACTACTAAAGGCTCTGAGTAACCGCTAGAGCTTCTTGGAGCCCCACTGTGGCTGCTAAAGGGAGTGGAACTCCATCCCATCATGCTGAACTGCGCAGGCAAAGCCCAGGGAACTGCAGGTTAAGGCTGGAGCCGCCCAGCCCAGCTTCCAGGGGCGTGGCTCTGACCCACGTGGAAGCCAGCATCCTCCTTCCGTACAGGGCTGTTTTAGACACTGGAGTGAAGCCTTACTCCTCACCATCTATCCTGCAGCTCCTGAGCCCACATTTTCACCAACCTATAAGAACCATCCAGCAAACCCCACTCTATTGTCACTCTGACAGTGGGCGGGGAGATGCCCATCACAAGGTTTAACACTGGGATCCTAATCTTCCCACCTACCTTAGTCCATGACACTCATTTGCACTTTGCAATGCAACGGCAACTCCAAACGCATCAGGTGCAGCGTGGATGTACTCAAACTCAAACTTACCTCATCAAGGTCTGTTCCAGGAAGCCTGTCCTGTCCCCGCTGCTGTGCAAGCCTCTCACTTCTGCTTTCTGCTAATCTTCCACCCTGGCCCACTGCTACCTACGCTCACTTCGATTTACGTATATTTCTTTCCTTT
>VZQC01010896.1:1192237-1297833 GCA_009823505.1 Rhizomys pruinosus
GGGGCTTATCCAATCTTTATAGAGGGGATACTTAGGGTGGGTGGGGTAGCTTGGTGTATGGTACTTGCTTAATATGTGCAAGACTTTATTTATTTATTGGTCTTTTTGAGACAAGGTCTCCCTGTAGCCCCAGCTGGCCTGGAATTGACTCTGTAAACCAGGCTGGCCTTGAACTCACAGAGATCCGCCTGCCTCTGCCTCCCAAGTGCTAGGATTAAAGGCGTGCGTGCACCACTACGCCCAGCTTTATTTATTTTTTATGTATATGAGTGTACTGTCTACATGTAGGTTGGTGTATCCATGTCGTGCAATACCACAGAGGTCAGAAGAGGGTGTCGGATTTCCCTGGAACTGGAATTAAAGACGGTTCTGAGCTGCCATGTGGTTGCTGGGGATCGAACCCAGGTCCTCTGCAAGAGCAGTTGGCGCTTTTAACCGCTAGGCCATCTCTCCATTCCACTTTACATATATCTCATCAACACCCCACCACATTGTATTCCACATGACTGTCTCACCCTGTGCCCATGGCTTGCTGCCACAGGCACCAGCCTTTCCACCACCACCTGAAAAAGAGACTTTAGGAGGCGGCCCATACAGCGCCCAAGCCTGGGCTGGCTCGGAGCGAAGCTGCTGGCCGAGGCCTACCTGAGCAGAGCACGCCCTTGTTCCTGGCGCAGGAGAAGCTGTCGCACTCGCAGAAGGGCCCGTAGATCCTCCCGAACTCGCTCTCGAAGCAGGAGCACTGATTGCAGCTGCATTCTCCTCGCCCGCTGCACAGCGGCTTGCCTTCCGCCTCTCGGCACAAGTTCTGGTGCTCGCTCTGGTTCTCCCCTTCCTGGCACTCGCATCTGGTGCCCAGGTAGCTGGGGTTACACTCACACAATCCACAGACGTAAGTTCCATTCCGGCTGCACCTGGCACTGCTGGGCTCTGGCTCTGTACTGCAGCCACACGTGCAGTTGTAGGTGACCTCTACCTGTAGACTGTCCCGGAATCCCACAGGACGCAGGGCGAACACCTGTGCTGTGCGTCTGCCAGGGCAGCTCCGGGCTTCCACGGACACTTCAAAGGATGCCTGGACAGAAGAAAGAAAGGAGACAATGCAGCTGCAACCCGAGGCATGGACACAACCTGCACCCCCACCCCGTACTCCCAGAGGTCTCCTCCCTCCAGCACACTGCCGAAGTGACCCCAGCAGGAAGCGCGGAGCCAGCAGGCCCCGGCACTTCGTGGACAAGTGCATGGTCAGTTATGCTAATATTCAAAGTATTATTCACTGTCATTGCCCTTGAGACCCTTGTTATTGAGAGGCACTCTGAAGAAAAGCACAAGGAGTTGGGTTTACAGGACTCTTACAGCTGTCTTCCCACTTCCTCCCCATCCTCTCCCCCCACCCAGTGCTGTACACCTTGCCCCTCCCATTGTCAAAGTCATTCATCCAACTTTTTCTGGGCTCTGTCTATATCAGGCATGGTGCTATACACTGAGATAGAGTAGTTCCCCAGGCATTAGGTTCAGGGGAGCGAGAGGCCAACTGACCCTCTGTGAAGAGGTCCTGAGGCCTTAAAGGAGAGCTGCTGTCTGAATAACAGCCACAAATGTGGATGCTTCCCTTTTGAATGAGACACTTAGGGAAGAGTTTCTAACTTCAGAGTTTCTTACAGACTGCCTTAGAATCTGGCAGCAAGGTGGACCCGGCAGAGTGTCAGGTGTCAGCACAGGAGTGATGTCGTCAGCTGCCCACACCTGGAGGGGAAGGGAGGCTAGAACAGGCTCGCTCTGATTCCTCCAGGACCTAGAGCAGCACACCCCACACTCTATGTCTCCCTCCATAGATGCTGGGAGGGAATCAAATCACTAGTGGGGCCCTGGAGCAGGCACTCTGAATTCCACGGAACTGCAGACAGACAGGCAGCTGGTGCACGCTGACGGACCCTCGCCGAGTGAGAAGCACTGCTCTGAGCGGAGATCCCCTCCTCAAGCAGACAAGCCTGCTCACTCTTCCAAGCCGGCTCTCATATCTGCTCCCAATGTCTTTATTTTTCAAGACTCCTCAGATCATTCTGAGGCTCAGGATGGGTTGGGAAGCCCTGGTACTGTTCTGAATTCTATGTTGGAGTAAAGCTGACCTTCACTGGGTACTTTTAATAGTGTTCATTTTGAAAACATTAGAAGTACTTGATCTAAGCACTCTGCAAACTGTTATGCCACTGAGCTCTTTATTTTTCTTTTCTTTTCTTTTTTTTTTTTAACATGTGGGAGCCAATCTCTGAGGAAAAGCTCAAGAAAAACTACTTTGTCTTTAAGCCTTTGCCAGCTCCAACACAATGTATGTGGCAGGTCTTTATTTCTAAAAGGTCTCATCCCAGATTCTGTGGCACCTGGGGTCACCTGGGGTTCTCTAGGTCCCTGGAAGAGTCCAGCTTAGAGACAAACCATAGTCCCAGGTCTTTGACAACAGCCACCCAGGACTCAATATTGACCGTGACACTTGGCATGGGGTGCTTTTGTATGGCTGAGCTGAGGACAATGTCCAGGAGTCCAGGGTCAGCAGACGGTGGGAGGACCAAGCCAGCTACAGAAGGGACGAGCCCTTCCTCCTCTAGTATCTCTACACAGGGTAAGGAGAGGAAAGAAAAAGGAACTGACAGACAAGGTCAAGGCTGAGTTCCAAGGCTCTAAGGTCCAGGTCACTCAAGGTAGGAAAACAAGATGAGGCTCTACCTGCCGTTGAAATGTGCTGATGACAAAGCTTATGGTTAGCATCGCTGAGTGCCCACCTGGCATTGCAGTGAGCGCTACCACAAGCATCTCTTTCCTACATCCCAGAAGCAGCTATTCTTACCTCCCTGGGGACACAAGAAGGCTGGAGGGATGGTGGACCTGCATGACCACACGGCAGGTAGGGGTTGGGCTCAGCAAGAACAGGACTGCACAGCCTCCTAGAAAGGGCTGACACGCACGCACACATCTGGGAAGAGGGAATGGCAGCCCGGCTTACTCCAGGGACGACATGGTGGTGACCCCCACAGTGGTAGCCATAGCCTTCTCCAAAGCTTCCTGCCTTGGGCTGCAATGATCTGAGTCTCTACAAAGGCAGGGTTTGGGAGCTGAGCCTGACCAAAGCCATCCACGGGACCACGAAAGATGAGGGAACAGAGCCGCTGAGGCTCAGAGGAGCAGTGACTCGAACGTCACGGCATCTGGAGGTCAGAGATCAATAAACAACAAAGGAACCATCTGGAGTAAGCATTGAATTATCAAGAGAGTGTGGTGACCATATCCTCCTGCAAACAAACCAGCAAGGCAGAAAGAAAGAGTCAGAGACAATCTCCTGAGCCTTGTCCACATGTCCCGTGCTGGCGGCCTCGGACTTGGCTCTGGGCCACATCGCCCAGGATGTGGAAACTCACACTGTCTGCCTGGCTGGAAGTCAAGAGGACCTGGCTTCCCGCTAGGTCTTGGGACCTCCTCAGCCAAGGCTTCTGACCAGCACAGGTGCCACCTGCCTGTCCCTAGCAGCCTGGCCTGCGGCTGGCGGTCTGTATCAGCCACCGGGTCTTGGCTCCTGCTAGACACAGGAATGCTATTAAAACCAGGTCTGTTTAGCTCATCCCTCCTCCCAGAGTCCATTCTCCCTGCTGCATTAGCAAGGCATCCGGAGAGTCTGGAAGGCAGCTGGAACACAACTTCTGCCTCCCTCCCCTGGTGACCGAGGTCTCCAGCTCAGTACGATACTGAGGGCTCCTGGGGCTCTGGAGAGTTTCCAGGCCCCCACTCCAGGATTCCAAAGGAAGGTGACAGACGCAGCGGCTGTCCTGGCCAGACGATGAGTTAAATCTCCTAGGATGATCTTGGCTCCCCTATGGGAGCCCACCCTCTCAAAAGAGCAGCCCAGCCCCCATCCAGATTCTCCAGCCCAGGGATCTGCAGGTGCCAAGCCACTCAGATCTTAATGAAACAAAAAGCTGAGGTGTGCCCAGAGTATGGCACCAAGAGGAGCGGACAGGGCAGGGGGTGGAACGTGTGCCATGAGAAGGCCGTGTCAGCCTCACTGGGCCCTGTGTGTGGGATGCTAGTTACTGAGAACACCAGTTCCCAGGGTCTGGGTTGACTTGGTCAAGCTTGTTGGTGTAAGGACCAACAGAGGAAAACCGGAGGGACACCTAAGATCAAAAAACGGAAACTTGCCAGGAGTGGTGGGCACGCCTTTAATCCTAGCACTCAGGAGGCAGAGGCAGGCGGATCTTTGTGAGTTCAAGGCCAGCCTGGTCTAAAAAGTGAGTTCCAGGACAGCTGGGGCTACAGGGAGACCCTGTCTCAAAAAGACCAAAAAAAAAAAAGGGAAACTCACCAGATTTGGGGCCTCAAGGTTCGATTTAAGGAAGACTTCTCTTTGGGGACACCCTGTTCTATCTCCTCCCATGCCTCCTGCTTCTTATCGAACAGAAGACAGTCACGAACCACCACCTCCTCTGGCTGGAAGTGACCATAAGCCAGTGCCAGCCCCTCCCTCACCTCCGCAGGAAGCTACCGATACAAGGAAGTACGACTTAACCCAGCTGTCCCAATGCTGCCCCTCCAACAGCCTGCACTCTTGACCCCAAGGCAGACCTGAGGTATCTACTGACAGTTGAATTCTGCTTTTCCTAAGCCCTGGACTCCCAAAGCCTTCAGTCAGCCTCTATTCTCCTGTGGACCGTCACCATTGCCTGACCTGTCCTTATCCCCCCTAACTTGTGGCCTCCTTGAAAGAACTCGCTGACAAAGAGTGGCCCGATCCCTCAGCTTGGCGTGTGTGTTCTACTAGTGCGGCCTAGCCCAGCCACTCTCCCTCAGTCCCAAACCACTACTGTCAGCTCCACATCCATCAGCCTCAGCTATTTCCCTCTGTAAAAGCCGCCACTCTTCACGGCCTAGCAAACTCCTCTCATAGCCTGCGTGTGGAGCGCCCACCAAGGGGAGGCCCCAGCCTCCCTCTGATTCTTGGCTTGAAGAGCCTCCCTCTTCAATGGCTGGCCCTTCTTCCTTGGGGCTCCTTTAGGGCTGAGCTGTGTTTGTTGTAGGGAAGATTCTTTGTGTAATCACCTGTCCACTCGATTCGACATCCCTGCCTCTCTCAGTTTTATTTATAACCTGGGTGAGCAGAATATCTGGCACATAAGCATATAGATTCCAACACGGTCTCCAGGAAGTCGTGACTTACTACAGCACGTACTCAGTAGCACACCTGGCTGCCAAAGCTCGGCCCTAAGCTCCTTGGCAAGGATGTTTCCATCCGGGAGGAGGAATGGAAAGCCTGCCTCAAGAGGCCACTTCAGAATACCATGATGCCAGCTGGAAATTCTCTATCTATCTCAGAGATCAGAGGATGTGGCAGACCCCCTCCACCTCAGTTTAAAAGGGGTTGAGGCCACAGGAGACAACAGAACCAGGGATGGCTTTCTCTGCCTGCTCCTGGGGTCCTGCTCAAGAGGGCCTGAGACTAGTTTTAGGTTCTACTATTACTACCGTAAAGTCGGTTTTGAAGATTTATTTTTTAAATTATGTGTATACATTGGGGGGGAGGGGTGATGAGGATGGGGATGGGGACGGGGACAGGGATGGGGACATGGCATGACCTGTGAGTTCAGGTGCCAGATATCCAGGAGGTGGAGTTATAGGCCGTTTTGAGCTACCCAACATGGATGCTGGGAACCAAACTCTGGTATTCTACAAGAGCAGTACATGCCCTTACCTGGTAAACCATATCTCCAGCCCCTTAAAATTCTTAATGATAGCTGGGCGTGGTGGCACACGCCTTTGATCCTAGCACTTGGGAGGCAGAGACAGGGGGATCTCTGTGAGTTCAAGGCCAGCCTGGTCTACAGAGCGAGTTCCAGGCCAGCTGAGGCTACAGGGAGACCATGTCTCAAAAAAAAAAAAAATTCTTAATGCTTTTCAGACCTCGCATTATCATTCTGCCCTGGACCCCCGTGGTCTGATGGCCCCTCCTGACAGCAATGTCAGCTCAGAGGAACAGAGCTGCTCTGTGCAGTCCGTCTTTATTTACCAAGACCCCACAGCTCTTGCTGGAAGTGCCATGTGACTGTGGCCCTTGGACAGGAGACAACACAGGGACAGAAAGAAGACAGAGTCAGCCTCCGGACCTGTGGCTGTTTCTTCAGGGCAAAGGCCACTGGATCCCAAAGAAAGACCAGTCAAAGGCGTTGGTGTCAATGAAATATCCTGCTTCATCAGTGTTTTAACTGCTGGAAATCATCCCAACATGGCAGAGATTTTTAAGTCATGAAAATATTCTGCTCCCAGCCAGTTTCTCAGCCTCCTCTTTGATCCTCTGTTTTACACACATTAAAATGGAAAAGTATAGTGAATTTGCAAAGCTACTGAAAAACATGGGGTGGGAGATTGCTTAGTGAGTAAAGGCGCATGCTAGCTACCCCGTGTAAGGACCCGAGGTCAATCCCTGGGACCCACGTGCTGGAAGCAGAGAATGCACCCTGGCAAGCTCTGACCGCCACACACACACACACACACACACACACACACAGAGGAATGCCTCTCTGCCCCCAACACACATAAATAAGCCCCTACTGGGCATGGCGAAAGTTCCCCTTCAACGGTGACTAACATGGCTCCCTATGAGAGGGGGCCTGTGGTTATCGGGGTGACTTGGTGTGGAATGGAAGGATCTTGGTTTGGACGGGAAGTCCATCACTTAGTACTGGGTGAGCCCGGGCAGGTCACTCCCAGCCTGAGTCTCGCTCAGCACCAAGTTGATGGTCAGGAGGCAAGTAAGGGAAAAAAGGGAGGGGTGACGTGCCCTGGGGAGCCTCCATCGTCAGCCCTTCTGATTCTTGTCCATACTTTTCTTTTTTTTTTGGTCTTTTTGAGACAGGGTCTCCCTGTAGCCCCAGCTGTCCTGGAACTCACTCTGTAGACCAGGCTGGCCTTGAACTCAGAGATCCACCTGCCTGATTCCTTAGTGCTGGGATTGATTAAAGGCATGCATTACCATGCCTGGCTTTTAAATTTTATTTATTTATTTATTTATTTATTTATTTATTTATTTTTGTCTTTTTGAGACAAGGTCTCCCTGTAGCTCTGGCTATCTTGGAACTTACTATATAGACCACACTAGTCTTGAACTCACAAAGATCCACCGGCCTCTGCCTCCCAAGTGCTAGGATTAAAGGCGTGCGCCACCACCCCCAGCTCTAATTTTATTTATGTTTTAAATTAACACTATTTGTGTACCTTGAGCCACTAGAATCTAGTAGACATATAAAAAATTACTATAGCCAGATCTGGTGGCACATGAGATCCTGTCTCAAAAACAACAACAACAACAAAATCCAAATACTAAGAGACCACATTTCCTCTGTCCAATTATATTCTGGGCTAAATATAAGATAGCAATATGTATGATTTCAATCTGACTTAGTTCTTAAAAATGGGCTTAAATCTTAGTTTTTGCTGTTTCATTAGATAAGCTGTTGTCTCCGGATCTGTGGCCATCTCACATTTGATAAGCAGGTCTTCCAGGGGTTCACTACAAGCCCATAATAAAGAAGCACAAGCAGACAAGTAAAGTCTGAACTGAACCTCAGTAAAGCCCTCCCTTATAGGAAGCATGCTTACTGAGCCGCAAGTCTGCCTGAGTGCTGTCACTAACCCACATTGTTTGTCTTATTCTTAAGATGTCATTACAGGCTGTCAAGAGCTTCCTGAATCCAGGCACCTTGTGTACGGCCGTGTCGTTCCTCAGCCACCGACTCTCTCTCCCAGCTCTTTCCCAGTTAACTATTTCTCAAGCACAGCTCTTTGTGATGTGTTTATGCATTGTTCTTCAGCTTTTCTAACATAGTCCGCCACACATCCCATCACAGATCCATCTACACAGTGAACCACACTTCCCATCACAGATCCATCTACACAGTGAACCACACATTCCATCACAGATCCATCTATATAGTACAGGGAGACCCTGTCTAAAAAAAAAAGCCAGTTGTGGTGGCGCACACCTTTAATCCCAGCACGCAGGAGGCAGAGGCAGGCGGATCTCTGTGAGTTCAAGGCCAACCTGGTCTAGATAGTAAGTTCCAGGCCTGCTGGGACTAAAGGGAAACCCCCATCTCAAAAAAAAAAAAAAAATTCCTAGCCGGGCGTGTTGGCACACGCCTTTAATCCTAGCACTTGGGAGGCAGAGGCAGGTGGATCTTTGTGAGTTTAAGGCCAGCCTGGTCTACAGAGTGATTCCAGGACAGCTGGGACTACAGGGAGACCCTGTCTTGAAAAGACCAAAAAAAAAAAAAAAATTCCTTTTTCTTTGATTCAGAGTCCCAAGTGCTAGGATTAACCGTGGCTATTTTTTCTCTTAGTTCTTCATGATTAAGCAAGCATTATAAGTGATCTAAACAATATAATAGAACTTTTGATTATTATTATATAGATTTAAGTTGTCTATTGAGACAAGAAACACTTGAAACTTACATACATGGATTTTCTTACTGATAAATAAAGTAGGGATTATCATCAATCATATTTTTATTTTGTCTGTAGAAATTTAAGTACAAAACTTATTTGCATAAATAGGAGGATGGAGTAGGTGTTATAGTCTTGTTGTTTTGCTCTTTGAATGCCTTCTGAGTTAACCGTCATAAAAAATCATTTGCAATGTCTTATCTGACAACTTCTTTCTATCTGTTAAAGGAAAAACATACTTGGAAAATCTGTCTTGGGAAAGGAATTATTTCCTAGTCATTAGAGTTCTCTACTTTCTCACATCTATACCATATTGTGAACCTGTATGTAGGATTTGGAGTGGGTGGGGGGTTTGCTGTATGAAGTGGGTGAAAGGCCACTGTACGAAGTGGGGTGGGAAGAGAGAAGAGTTCAGAAGGTCTCTGCGAGGTACAAGCAGCCAAGCAGCTCTTCCCGGTCTCCTTGAGGCAGGGGAGACCTCGGCTTAACCCCATGTTGGCCAACATTAGTGCCCGGAAGACAGAGCTCTGTTTCCAACCAGATACTTCGAAAAAAATGTAAGAAAGCTTCTCCTCACTCTATGTTCTGAGCAATGGAATGGTCCTCAAAGCACACGGGAAAGGTCTCTGGTCTATCTGTTCCTAGCAGCAGACCTTTATCACCGTCTGTGGCTTCTGGTTCAGCATGGGCACCTGTGTGCTCTCATTATCCATAAAAACATTTTCCCCCCATCTTTTTGAGACAGGGTCTCCCTGTAGCCCCAGCTGTCCTGGAACTCACTCTGTAGACCAGGCTGGCCTTGAACTCACAAAGATTCGCCTCTGACAGCAGTAGAGCCTTAGCATTTCAACTGCTGTCAGGATTATAGGCATGCACCACTGTGCTCAGCTTACGACTACTTACTTACGTACATCATGTATACCCACTGTCTGGTAGGCATCTGCTCCCTTTGTGAGCACAGGTTACCCATCTCATCGCATCAAATCGGAACAGGGGGATGACTGCCTTCATCTTTTCCAGGAAGGAAAAGTGGGGGTCAGAGTATGTGAGGCACAGAGAGGGCTGCAGAAGGAAGGGAAGCCAGGTCTCCTACGTTCCTGTCTGTACTCTTCCACCTGACTGCATCTCTGCCAAGCTAAGGCAGTAATGGACAAAACCCCAGGGCACAGTGCTGAGGAGGAAGACCGGAGCTCTCCAACCTGGGATGCTCACGCTGGAGGGCAGAATGCAAACTCCTAGAGATGCTAGTAAGTCACACGAGTTATCACAATGAAAGACCCAAGGACTAAGGCTAACAAGGACTTACCGTGTCCCCGATCTTCAGGGCCTCACACTTCCTCTGACCAGGGTAGGATTCGCCATCCTGACATGTAGCAGTAAAGAAGAGATTAAGATCTTCAGGCTGATCCCAGACCGACAGCTCCACTTTAGACCGAATGCTCTAGATGAAAACGAAGCCGACAGTACTTAGTAAAGGCTGTAGTGAGATGCTCTCCACTGAAGCCCAAATGGCTTCTTCTAACCCAGGAGGCTCAAGCCAAGGACGCCCCTGGCCCTGTCTCACCCATTTCCCTATACCTACCGCCACCTTGGCAGACCCGGCTTAAGGTCTGGAATGGCTGACAGTTCTCTATCTGCCAACTCACCTTATCTCCCTTGGGGTTTTTCTCTGTCTCTGGCTCACCTCTCCAGAGCCACCTCTCACTCCTGTCCTCAACGTCTGGCATGTGGCTCCTGAAGTCTAGCCACATGCTCTCAGCACTCTGGGTGTATGCACACACAGACACGTGCACGCAGGCACGCCCAGGACAACGTCCCTGAGCCCAGTGGCTCTTCCCCTGTCTCCCCCTGAGCTAGCTCCTTATAACAGTCAGTTCAGCAGGCAAAGCCCCAGGATCCACCCCACTCTTCTTCACACTCCAGCCCATTCCCTTATCAGGTGAGGTCCTCGCTTGTGGATTTTAAACAACATTGTGAAAGAATCCATTCTTCTGTGGGGACTAGGTTCTCAAGACATTGGATGAAACAAAAACTAAGTCAAAATGATATGTCACAACAGAAAAAAATGAAAGACTGGAAGTAACATGCATTAGAAGGGATGCAGAGCAACTGGGGCTGGAGTAGAAGCTGGTACAGGCAGCCAGTATCTTCTAAAACTCAAGCCAAACGTGGTCCTAGCTTCACCTGAAGATCAGACACAACAGAACGTGTGTGTCAACAAGACATGGGCAAGAATGTCTGCAGCAACACAGTTTGCAAGCGCTAGAGTCTGGGTCCCAACCAAAAGCCCATCAATGGCAGACCTGATTTAAAACGAGCAGTAGTGTGTCCATGAAGCAGAGTACTTCACAGCACCAACAAAAACAAAACACAGCTGCGTGAAATGGCACTGATGACTATTAACATTATCACTCAAAAGAAGCTACACAGGGGATGGAAAGATGACTCAGCAATTAAGAGCATTGTCTGCTCTCGACCTGGGTTCGGTTCTCAGCACCCACATGCTGGCTAACAACCATCGATAACTCCAGTTTTAGTGGATCCAACCCCTCTTCTGGCCTCTACCGACAATACATGACACGGGAACACTCACATACAGGCATAATACTCACAGATATAGATAGATAGATAGATAGATAGATAGATAGATAGATAGATAGATAGATACGGATAGACAGACAGATTTTTTTTTTTTTTTTTTTTTGGTCTTTCCGTGACAGGGTCTCCCTATAGCCCTAGCTAGCCTGGAACTCACTACATAGGTGACCTGGCCTCACACAGATCCTCCTGCCTCTGCTAACTGAGTACTGGGATTAAAGTCATGCACCTCCATGTTGAGCTGTATTTATTCTCTTGAAAAGATATTTTGGTGGCTAGAAAGATGGCTTAGTGGTTAAGAGCACTTATTGCTCTTGCAGAGGACCCATGCTCAGTTCTCAGCACCCACGTCAGGCAGCTCAGAACCACCTGTAATCCCAGCTCCGGGGATCCAACACCCTCTGGTCTCCATGGGCACCTGCACATACATGATATACATAATAAACTCAGGCAAGTGCATTTATATGCATAAAAAATAAATACAATCTTAAAATAAATATTTCTGGTCCACAGTAGATCATATATTCAAAGGTAAGAGCTGAACATTTCCTGTCGCTGAGTACTTTCATCATATCTACATGTCCAGACACAGGAATGCCTGCCATTGTGTTACAACTGCCTAGCGTATTCAGTACAGTAACATTCTCACAGGTTTGTAGCCTAGCAGCAAAAGGCAACACCAGATAGCTGAGGAGAGTAAAAGTCACACCATTTGTGCAAATACAGCACACTGTGTTTGCGCAGCTATGCAATTGCCTGCGGATACATTTCTCATAATGCGTGCATTTTGTTAAGTGATAAATGATTGTACGTGAAATTCAAAGACAGGCAAAACTAAATGGTTATGGGGGGCTAGGGATGGAAGACCACTTTGAGAGGGAATTATGAGTGCTGGCAGTATTGTCTCGTGTGTTTGTGTGCGAGGAGGCTGTTGTTCTTTTTAGATAGGATCTTGCTATATAGCCCAGGTTGGCCTTGAACGCTGTATTCCTCTCGCTCAGGCTTCTAAGTGACAGGATTGCAGCATGAGCTGAGCTTTGATCAGTGTTTCTATCTGGAAGTTAGATACTCAGGTATAGTTAGTTATAAAGTTTGTACAGTACACCTCTTGGTTTTTAAAAACTACCCTTAAGCAATGTGGAACCTACCACTGTTTGTTTTGCTAAACGGTCACGTTGCCCAACTGCCTTCTGAATGTTTATGTTTATGCTCACAGATTAGGCAGCTCTCAAAATGCAGAGACTCCTAACTGGTCAAAGTGCTGAGAATTAGAGACTATGAGCGCTCAGCCCTAAATGGGACACCTACGTCACCTCCCACAAGGTTCAGAGAACATCACACAAGAAGGGGCATGCAGTATTACCATGCCACATTATGATTGCACTGGAATAAAACAGTTTGACTCTTTTCTTTTTTTTTTTAATTTTTTTTTTTTATTTCAGTATGTGTATCAATGTACTGTCTGCATGCAGGTTTGTGCACCCATGTCGTGCAATGCCGCGGAGGTCAGAAGAGGTTGTTTGATTCCCCTGGAACTGGAGTTCTCCTGGAATTGGAGTTTCAGACGGTTCTCGGCCGCCATGTGGGTGCTGGGGATTGAACCCGGGTCCTCTGCAAGAGCAGTTGGCGCTCTTAACCGCTAGGCCATCTCTCCAGCCCAAAACAGTTTGACTCTTAACTTTAGCTTTTAAGAGTGGGCCTGAACTTGGAGGGCACCCTTTTCCCCAGAGGTCTCGTGGAACTGTGCTGTTGTGTCAGGACTCACCCATAATTTTATGCAAAACCATTTCTCCAGCTTCAAACTTAGATCTACCCATATCTTATGGGACAACCCTGCCCTTTCAGCCCTGGGCCTAAAACATCTCACATATTCAATGTCCTTTGTTTACAATGAGGATACCTGTGTTGCCTTCTTTCAGCATTTTGATAATTAATTAGTTAGTCAATCAAACATACCCACATTCATTCACTATCTTTGGGTGGAGCAGCAAATTGAAGTTCCGAGGTGCCCAGGTCACAGGCACATATGGTTCAATGACTTTGTAGTTTTTTGGTTGCAAGGCTAAAAGTCATTAGTCCAGACTCTGTGCATTTTACAAGGCATTCCTACAGAGGTAGAAGGAATGCAGACCTGTCGATGTGGAGGCATGTGGTGGAATGCTGCCTTCTAGACGTGACCCAGCTGTTGTCCTGGTAAACTCACAGCTTCTGTCCTTACTGCCCAAGATCAAGCCAATTATAACTGGAATATAAATGCAGGGTAATCTCACAAGGTTCCACCCCAAGCTAAGGAGCTATTTAGCAGTGGATGCTAAGGGGCTAGGGCCAAACAGTGGAAGATTAACTCTTGTGAGGTTAAAAAAATAAATATGGGTCAGGTGTGGTGGTGCACGCCTTCAATCCCAACACTTGAGAGATAAAGGTAGGCAAACCTCTTTGAGATCAAGGCCAGCCTGGTCTACGTGGTGAATTCCAGGCCAGCTATAGGGGGATGCTGTCTCAAAACAATATATGCAGTATATAATAGAATTTGGTAGATTAAAGCCATGCTGAGTCATTTTTCTTCAGGAATGTGGCCATCACCCATGCTCCACTGGACGACCGCACAGGTAGTATTAACTGGACTAACTGGATTATAAAAGATAAATAAATATATAAATAATAGGATGTGAAATGGGAGGGGGATGCTTCGGGGGAGGTCCAGGGAGGGCTGGAAGTGGGGAGCAGGAGGAGTGGAGAGATCAAAAGACACTGTATGCATGTAGGAAATTCTCAAAGAATAAGTAAAATATATATATATATATATGTACACACAGACACACACACACACATATATATACATTATACACATAAATACACACACTGCCTTTAATAATCTCTAAGAAAGACATTGGTTTAGAAATTGAAGCCAATCAGACTGGTCTACAGAGTGAGTTCCAGGACAGCCAGCCAGAGCTACAGGGAGACCCTGTCTCAAAAAAAAAAAAAAAAAAAAGAAAAAGAAAAAGAAACTGAAGCCAAATGAAGTCACTGGCTTATATTTAGAAACGATATTTCATCAGACATCTTTTAGAAATCTGTTTATACTGCAGTGCAACAGACATATGTGCTGTGAGACACACAGAACCAAGCTGCGCCACTGCACTGTGGCTGGGAGCAGAACAGCAGGTCAAACTGCCTCTTGCTTTTGCAGATCTCTCTCTCTCTCTCTCTCTCTCTCTCTCTCTCTCTCTCTCTCTCTCTCTCTCTGCTGAGCATTTAGTGCTAAACTTTAATGGGTGAAATATGCAGCTTTCCAAACAAATTAACAGCTTGTTGAAATGCTCTGCTAAAAACAGTGTCTCTCTTTGTGTAAGCACTTCTACCACTCTAAAAATACTACGCCTCTTAAATCCACTTCCTCCTGGAAAGTGACAGCCTTGACTGGCCAAAGGTCACAGAAGTGCCACTGGTCACACACAGCGCTCTCCTACTGAATGTGATCAATCAGTTCAGATCTATCTTCCTGCTGTACCCGGAACTCCATGGATCACATATATACCTCTCTGGGACTTAGCAAAGCTCCTGTTGATGGAAGGATGGATGGAAAGATGGATGTCTTTAATGATAATTATACCAAGGGGCTTGGGCCAAAAGAGGAAGGTTCATTATTTTAGGAAAAGATAAATATTATACACACATTTATAAAGAAGCATGGAAATAAGGTAAAGCCGTATATAATAATAGAAGTAGATCTGAGCTGCTTAAAAAAGTATTTGCGGGGGCTAGAGAGATGGCTCAGCAGTTAAGAGCACTGGCTGCTCTTCCAGAGGACCCAGGTTCAATTCCCAGCACCCACATGAAGGCTAACAACTGTCTATAACTTCAAATCCAGGGGATCCAACACTCCCTCTGTCCTCCTCAAGCATTGCAAGACAGGGGTGCAGTCACACACATGCAGGCAATACACTCCCACACATAAAATAATAAACAAAATATTTTTAAATGATTTAAGAAAAGTCTGTTGAAATATGGGGGCAGAATAGCTTGAAAAAAATGGCTGACTGCTTAAAAGTGCTTGTAACAGTGCTCTTATAACAGGACTCTGTATGACGGAAATGGAAGCCCATGTTCTGTCCAGGCTGGAAGCACCCAAGCCTGTGCTCCTGCTGCTGGGTATTAGTCCCGGGGGCCGCAGAGTCCCTGCAATCAGAAACTCCTCCATGTTTCTAGTGGTAGGAATCCTAAAGATTCTGGGGAGGCAGGCCCTCTCCCTCCACTCCAGAGTGCATTCTAATCCCCCCCGCCCCCCAGGCTTCTTTCCTAAGGACTCACTGACTTTGGAAAGCTGCCCCTTGGCTGTAAGGGTCAGTTCCCACAAACACCAAGGGCTCTGAGAAGTCCTCGATGTTTGCTTCAGTGCTCTGCTGGCGTGTGTCGCACAATGCCAGACACCGCGAGCCCATTACGATGTACTTGTTGTCGAAATGAATGAAGTATGAGACATAGCAGAGGATCAAAGGCACAGGAACCAGTTCTTATGAATGAAAAGGTTCATGTGTGACTCCTGAGATTCACTGAATTGCTCCCAGGTTTGCCTCGGAAGATGATTTCTTACTCCCCGTGCCAGGAGAGAAGACAATGTCAAGAATGTCAGACACTTAGATGCTCTTCTATTACATACCCTGTGTCAGGTTAGGTCACATCTGCAAGTACTTTAAGTCAGGCCAGCTGTGGGGAAGGGGGCGGTGGAGCAGACTTTACGGCAACAACCAAAAGAGAAACATGTGCTGGGGTCAGGCACAGAAGGCCAGGAGCTCTCCCCCCTCCACACGCTATGGCAGCGGTTCGCAGTGCATCCTGTTCTGTGACTTCTGAGTCCCTCTCTTCGTAAGCATGGAACGATGAAGGCATCTGTATGTGGACCCAGGGCTGAGCTCTGGGAGAGAATCTCCCATCAGCACTGCTCTGTGCAAAAGACTCCACACTGCCAAACACCCTTGGGCAGAGTGAGTGATATCTCCCACTGAAGAATTTGGCACAGGAAGAAAAAGGGTGCAAACCCAAGAGCTGACAATTCCCACATGCATGCATCTTCCGTACGCATGCGGAGCACATAGATCCTGCCAGACGGCACGCTAAACAGAGCCTTCATGTTCGCTGTCTTCCCTCTGAGATGGGACCAAAGACCACAGCCACTTCATGCGTTATATATGCTCTGACCAGAATCTTCCACAACATCCCCACAGATTGCCAGCCTCCAAGGAAGCAAAAGTCAGCACTCACACACCATGTAGCATGTGCTGTGTGACTCATGAAATTCACCGCAAACCAAGGTGACACTGGAAATGCAACCAGCAGGCAGAACGATGACTGGACCCAGACCCTGGCCATAGAGTGGAGTGAGGGAAGGCTACCGAGCTGCTGACAGCCTCTCCTGACGCGCGAAGCTCATCTCTGTAAGAGGTCTGTGTAGGCTCAGAGGCAGGGAACGCACAGGAGCCGGAGCCCCACAGACCTTCCCGCCAGCCAGGGAGGCAGGAGCAGGAGACTGGGTGGCTGAGGGGAAAACACACGTGCTTTCCTGCTCGCTAATCTTACATAGCACTCACACACTGCTGACATCAGAGGGGTGGGTGGGACTCTTCCTCTCCCTGCCCCTCCACCCCCACAAAGCAACTATCCATGGATCAGCACCTGGATATTCTCTAATCCAACCCGACTCTGATACTGTCTATGTAGAAACAGTGTCAGATATTATAGGCTGAGGACTCAGTCCCATGGGACTGTCATCCTCCTTCTAATGGTGGCTTATCACTCGTCCTCAGGACCAGCCATAGTGCACTGCAGTCCCCACCATGCCCTCTTTAACCTCAATGACTCTGCTAGGCTGCTCTCAGAGAAAGCCATGCAACACCGTAGTTATGTCTACTGGTACGTTAGTAAAGGCTATATAAAGGATACAGATAACAGCCAGATGGAAGAGATGCAGCAACGTCCGCAGGAGTGGTGCAGACCTTCCACACGCCTGCGGGGGCGTTCAGCAGCCCAGCTCTCTGCATCCAGAGCTTCCCCATTTTTAGTGCTGGTTTTGTATGGGCAAGACTAACTTACTGTCCATTGGTGGGTAACTCGAGCTTTGTAAGCTCCCCTTCTGGGAGGGAGGTCAAGAACAATACTGAATGTTTCAACCCCCTTGTCATGCTTTGGTCCTACTAGTGATTTGTCCCACACCGGAGTTAATCCAGGAGGTCACCAAGAGTCATCTCATTAAGCAAAAGAGGCTCCTATCAGTAAGGAAATGCAGAGAATGTAGAAGCTTCAGAACCAGAGTCAAGACCAAAAGTCAGGACTAAAGAATCTTCCAGTGCTCCCAACACACAAGGATTCTGTGGCAGGAACCAGAGGCAGAGATTAGTACACTTCTTGCCTCAACAGCCCTGGGCCCTGAGCAGCTACTAGATGTGGTAAAGAATTAAAGGTCAGAGATAGAAAGAAGACAGCACTGTGCAGGAAGGCAGGGAGAAGTCTTTGCTCTCAGCAGAAGGTCCCAGGAAAGAAAAGGTAAGGTATGGTCTGTGAGGACCCCAAACTACAGCAGAAGATGAGAGGGCACACGAAAGGAGGAGTCTGAGTGTGGGGCCGGCTCAGCTCCAAGCACTAGGGATCCCCCACCCTAACCCACACGGATTCCCAGACCTTCATGGGATGTGGGCGGGATGGAGGTTGTGGGTTACTTACACTGTACGCATTGATAATCAGTTGAATAATATTTTTGGAATCTCCATGCAAAATCTCCACTGTGGTTCCAGGTATCAAGGCTGTGAAATTCTTGAAAAACAATAAAAGAAGTGAGATGAGAACATTTTGCCTTCTACACTCTCAGCAGCGGAAAGGGCTCCGACACTCTCCCATTTCACGTGCTTGACTGAGCAGGTGACGTAGGGAGAAGCAAGACCCTGACTGAGCAAGAGAAGCTACAGTGGGCTGTGGAAGGACGGAGGGCTGACGGAGAGTGAGTGAGTGAGCAGTCTTGGAGGATCCCTGCCCCCAAGTCTGGCACACAATAAGTAGGACAGTCTCACCTCTCAGGTCACCCTGCCCCCCAGGATTCTCCTAAGCGTCTTGAGAATGCCCTGTGCTCAAGTCCTCAGTGCTCAATAGCAGGGCGCTGAGGTACACTGGATGCCTCCCCAGGGCCTACGGACACCCGAGTGAGGTCCTGGCCTGAAGCCAGTGGCCTGCCCTTCCCATCAGCACAGCTCCCGAGTGCTGTTCTTACAAGGAAACAATGTCCACTGCCCTCGGCCTGCACAGGTCTCCTCACTCTGAGGAAGGGCTGAAGCCCAGGAGGATTTCTTCCCTCAAGAAACATCTCAAAGCCCGATACAGTGCATGCAGTTAATCCTTCCAAATATGCATGTTGTAATTGTCAGGCTTTAACCTATAAGCTCCAACCAAATAAACAACAACAAAAAAGGATAAATGTCTTTCAATTTCATCATCTAAAAAAGACTCAGTCTCAAAGAAAACCAAGAACTCAGAGAAAGACCCAGGGGGCTTTTCCACCACAGATCATCTCAGGCAGGAGCCTTCAAGACACAATCAGACAACAGTTCTTTAATGCTAGGTGTCTTGCTCTATCATTCTCTAAAGAGTTTTTTTTTTCCTTTTAAGATTTACTATGTGTGTATATGTACACATGTAAGTGCTATGGTGACAGAGGCCACAAGATGGCGCCAGATTCCTTGGAGTTATAGGTGGTTGTGACCCCCCAGACATGAGTACTGAAAATCAAACTGAGGTCCTTTGCAAGAGTGGCAAGTGCTTTAAAAAAAGTTTGTTTTTTTTTTTTCCGTCTTTTCAAGACAGGGTCTCCCTGTGGCCCCAGCTGTCCTGGAACTCACTCTGTAGACCAGGCTGGCCTTGAACTCACAAAGATTCACCTGCCTCTGCCTCCCCAGTGCTAGGATTAAAGGCGCTCGCCACCACGCCTGGCCAAGTATTATTTTTATTTTATGTGTATAAGTATATTGCCTGCAGGTAGGTAGGTGCACCTATGTCATGCAGTGCCGCTGGAGATCAGGAGAGGGCGTTGGATCCCATGGAACTGGAGTTATAGATGGTTGTGAAGCTCCATGTGTGTGCTTGGAATTGAACCTGGGTCTTCTTCAAGAGCAGCCAGTCCTCTTAACTGCTGAGCATCTCTCCAGCCACACGGCAAGTGCTTTTAATAGCTAAGCCATCTCTCCAACCCATCTAAGGAAGTTTTAGGTTCAACATACAGTATATAATTACCAGAGTGGAGGCTCATGGGACAACCTGGGAGTCTTACTGAAGAGACCCATATACACTGCTCTCCTAGCTTAGCTGACTTTTTTTCTTGGGGAATCTCTAGACCAGGCCACTCCTGGCTTCCTACCATCTGCAGGAAGGTATACAACTGGTATAGGCTGCCTCGATGTCCATTTCCTTTCTGTCCAATTTTATTTTATCTTTTCCTTCTTCATCGGAATAGGTCCCTGTGTGTTTCCACTTCATCTTCTAAGAATGATAATTCATACCATTGTCAAGGTTTTCCTCTGAATCAATTAGATGTAAGTTTAAATTCCTAGTGAAGATATGCATGAGTGCCTTTATTTCTCGGCCCAGCCAGACAGGGCTATACTGCTCCCCTCCTGTGACTCCCCACACAGAGAAGGGCTGTGAACACTCCCTCCCCAGCCCCCTCTAATCTCCAACTGGTGTTAGGGTCACCAGGGTCAGGCCGCCAGCCCCCTCTCCCACTAAGCATACCTTATAGAGCATATAATGGTTTTTTGTCACTGCAAAGATGAGGTTGATGTTGTTCTCTGCCAACTTCTCTCCAAGCAAGGCAAGGGATGGATAGTCCTAAGGTCAAGGCAAAGGTCAAGGATGAAACACTCCCAAGCAGCTGTGACAGCAGCCTGTGCTACAGCATATCCACAGTAATTGTCACAGAAAGATCTTTCACTGAGGTGTCTGTTGAGCCCTCAGATAAATAACCAGGCCCCAGAGGTGGCTCCTGGACTAAGGGGCCGCAAGAGGAAGTCCTCATGGAAAAGGGTCCCCAGGTGCTCACCAAACACCCCCGAAGTGTGCCATCTCCCCAGCCCCTATTTATTATTTTTTATGCATATGAGTGTACTGTCTGCATGCAGGTTGGTGCACCCAGGTCATGCAATGCCGCAGAGATCAGAAGAGGGTGTCAGATTCCCCTGGAACTGGGGTTAAAGACGGTTCTTAGATGCCATGTGGGTGCTGGGAACTCAACCCAGGTCCTCTGCAAGAGCAGTCGGCGCTCTTAACTGCTGAGCCATGTCTCCAGCCCCCAAGCATAGACTATTATCTCTGTCCTTTTAGTGGGGAGGTTAGGGCTCCAAAGAACAGCCTCACATCCTGCAGCCTGCCAACCTGCCGACCTGCCTTCCCTTTTCTGTCTCTTCTTGCCATTTTCTTCCCCTATACCCAGCAAGCAGTCCAGCCACCAAGGCCTACGGCAGATCCTGGCTCAGAACAGGCAGGGGAGGCTGCTGTTCTCTGCTGTCACAGTGGGAAGTGATCCAAGCCAGGGAAAAGGAAGTTCAAGGGGTAGTTTAACAAGGTCCTTAATGATTTTAAGGGCTACTAATGAGTACAGATGCCACCATCAGGTCAGGTCCCAGAAGTCCTGGGTAATTCGAAAGGCTTGGATGATCATGTCTTAAAGCTAGAGAAAAACAGACTTGTCCTGCAAAGAAAATGGGGAGGAGCCCCTTCCTTTTTAGCCAAACATCAAAATGGATTTGGAACAGAAGAGGGTGTGCATTTCTGAAAACTTCTGTGCGGTGAATGTGGGAAGACCTTGGTAACTGCTGGGGCTGGGTGTCAGGTCTGTAAGGGCTCACTGTACTCTGCTAATATATATTTTGAAATTTTGTATGAATTCTTTTAAATTCATAGGACATAGACTAGTGGGAGCCAAGTTTCTCTGGGATTTCCCATTTGAAGCATGACAACAGGCCCCCGCTCCTGTTACCTACAGGGTAACACTGTCTCAAGGAGCCCACTTCTAGAGGTCATGAAGTGTTGTCCTACAACTTCCATCCCAGTTGAGACGTCTTAAGAGAACCACGCGGCTCCCACCTCACCTCACTCCTCTAATGAAACCTCGCCTATCTGGATATACCATGGTACAAAGATGAACCAGCTACAGAAATTCCTGAGTGGGGCTGGAGAGATGGCCTAGCAGTTAAGAGCACCGAATGCTCTTGCAGAGGACCCGGGTTCGATCCCCAGCACCCACATGGCGGCTGAGAACCATCTGAAACTCCAATTCCAGGAGAACTCCAGTTCCAGGGGAATCCGATGCCCTCTTCTGACCTCTGCGGCATTGCACGACACGGGTGCACAAACTTGCACACAGACAGTACATTCATACACATACAGAAATAAATAAAATAAAATTTAGAAATTCCTGAGGGTATTCTAAATTAACAAGGACTTCTGAGAACCTAGTTGGAGAAGATAAAATAACGAATGAAACTCAAGAGCAGAACGGAGCAGCGCTCCAGCAACTACTCAGACCAAGGACGGTGGCTGGACGGGACCCGTGGCGCCCCGCGGAGAGGCTTCTCAGCCCTCCCGGAGCTCACCATTTGGTCAGATGCAATGTACTCGTTGGCTTCGTTCAGGTGGCACATGCCATCGTGCGGCCGCACCAGGCCCCCCAGCTTTCCATCCAGGGCAATGTGGGGCACGTCGTCTGTGGTGAACACCAGCAGGTGCAGTGCATCCTTTCGCCAGCCAATCTTTTCCTGAAAGACACAAGGTGGAGGGGCTGCATCCTTCCTGCCCAAGCCTGGCCTGGGGCATCACAAGGACACCAGCCAGACCCAAGGCTCCAGGTCCAAATCACAGACATGTTCCTCCTACAGCACTGGGGCTCCTCTTTCAAATATGGGCGGGGGATGGTTGTACAGGGGAACAGAAGAGACCCAGCCTGGAATGGGGAGGCCTGGACAGACAAAAATTGCCAAGCCGATGCCCACACAAGCCCATGAGCCTAGACCATCACCCTCTTCCAAGGCCTCAACTACATCTGAGGGCTGCTCCTCTGAATGCTTGACTTTTGGCCTTACCAGAACAAACCTGAATCCACACCAGCTACCTCATCGCATGCTCTGACTGGGACTGTACAAGATGATGGCTACATGAACATTTCAGACCCTGTCAGCCAGCAGTCGTTCAGGATGCTACACTCAAATGTCTGTCATCTGCTGCCGGGCGTGGTGGCGCACACCTTTAATCCTAGCACTCAGGAGGCAGAGGCAGGCAGGTGGATCTTTGTGAGTTCAAGGCCAGCCTGGTCTACAGAGCGAATTCCAGGACAGCTGGGGCTACAGGGAGACCCTGTCTTGAAAAGACAAAAAAAAAACCAAAAGCCTGTCACCTGTCCTGGTAGGTACAAACCACTCCAATACTAAGAAAAATCACTTTAGCACCAAGAGTCCATCAGTTCAGCCCTTTTCTCTCTTACTGCATCACTACATGGGATTTATCTCGTCTTCAGCCTGAAGCTCAGCTAACTACAGCAGCCCATGGCTAGGTAAGAGGTCTTTGCTTTTCATATCCAGCCATGAGGCCCCAGTATTCTACAAAAACCTTAGGGAATTATCATCAGGAGCCACTAGACTCGGTTACAAAGCAGCTGGGATATATGATAAGGGCATCCCAATGACTAAGGCAGGATTAAACACTACCAAGAACTGGCCACATTCCACAGCTGACATGGAACTAGGAGGCAGGATTCACAGACTTCTCGGGTGAAGGAAGAGCCACCACTCTCTTGATGGCAGATGAGTTGGGGCACCATGCTGTCATTCATCATTGTGATGGATACAAAGGCCTGACCAGCTGAACGTCAGTCATCTCACTTGGATAGGCCCAGAAGCCCACCCCCGCACCACCACCAAACCAAACAAAACAAGGAAGAAAGTAGGTGGAACAAGAAAGCTAGAGGGGACTGAAGCACAGGAGACCTACGGACAAAGGCCAGCACCTTAGGGGAGTCGGTTTTGTAGCCATGCATGTAGCTTTTGTCCAAAATGCAACCACTCACTGGGCTGGAGAGATGGCTAAGTGGTTAAGAGCACTGACTGCTCTTGCAGAGGACCCAGGTTCAATTCCCAGCACCCACATGGCGTCTAAGAATATGACGCCCTCTTCTGACCTCTGCAGCACTGCACGACATGGGTGCACCAACCTACATGCAGACAGTACACTCATACACATAAGAAGTTAAAAAAAAAAATAATGCAACCACTCATCTCCTACTGTATGCCAGGGCCCCTGGAAGCCTACAAAAAAGGCTTGTTCCAGCTCTTAAAAGGCTTCCATTTAAATGAAAACAGCAGCCTCAACATGTCACAAGGGTGCTAATGAAGGCAAATACAGTGTTAATGGAAGCCAGGGAAGGAGAGGAGGAGGAAGAGGGCAGGGAGCTGAGGAGGGTGAAAGGCCTTCCCAATACAGAGGAGACTCCAGCTGCTCTGGAAGATGCGGAGGAGGAGGAAGAGGAGGAGGAGGAGGAGTTGGAGGAGGAGGAGGAGGAGGAGGAGGAGGAGGAGGAGGAGGAGGAGGAGGAGGAGGAGCGGGCATTCCAGACATGAGCAAAGCACGAGGGACAGAACAGAGCTAGGGCTCCCTCACAGTTAAGCCACACCAGGCTGGTCACTGCAGACGCCTAGACAAGGTTCCTCTGGACGGGACCAGAAGAGGCCCCAGGGAGGCTTCCAGGGTTCTAGTATGTTCTGATTCTTAGCCTGGTACTTTTCACCTTGTGAACATTTATGTGTACACTTAAAAAGATTTTGCCAGGCGTGGTGGCGCACGCCTTTAATCCTAGCACTTGGGAGGCAGAGGCAGGTGGATCTCTGTGAGTTCAAGGCCAGCCTGGTCTACAGAGTGAGTTCCAGGACAGCTGGGGCTACAGGGAGACCCTGTATCAAGAAAAAAAAAAAAAAGAATTACATTCCTAAAAAGTCTGAAAACACGCAGTGAGAGCAGAAGCCCAGTGCTGTGATGACTGCCAGCTTCACAGGGAGCAGACGTACGTGGTTGTTAATTTTTTTATTTTTATGTGTATGAGTGCACTGTCTGCATGCAGATTTGTGCACCCCTGTGTGCAATGCCGCGGAGGTCAGAAGAGGGCGTCGGATTCCCCTGGAACTGGAGTTAAAGACGGTTCTCAGCCGCTATGTGGGTGCTGGGAATCGAACCCGGGTCCTCTGCAAGAGCAGTCAGTGCTCTTAACCGCTGAGCCATCTCTCCAGCCCCAACAAATAATATTATTATTAATAAATATTATTTTCCAAACTGTTTTCATATGTAAATACTAATTCTGAAGACCGGGCTTTGAATGCTGACTGTTACTTGTCTTCCTCAGTCTCCATTTCTTCTCTGGCCCCTTTTCCACCATCCTGTGGGGAAGATGAGGGGTCAGGGGTTAGGTTACCAGGGAGACCAAACATGGAGCTTGAATGCTTTAAGATGGCCATTTGAATGCCGCTGCTGCTTCCAATCACCTACGTAGCTTTGGTCAATTTATTTATCACCTCAAAAGCTTTGGGTCCCTTGTCTGCATAACAGGTAGAACAATGCTTCTCATTTGTTGAGCACATCATGATTCCATTAACCCTCAGTACAAACCCTATGAAATGGGGCAGTGTAGTGTGGACATTCTTTGGAAAGAAGGACTCACCCTGAATATCAAACAAACTGCCCAGATTATAAACTTGACTTGCTGTCCTTCTGAGGGAAAGGCGGAGGCAAGGACCCAGTGACCTCTCCCAACCAGCCAGCTCACCTATGGGGAGGGCTAAGGGCTTTCTTTTAAGCCAGGAGTGCTAGGGGGCGGGTGTCTCCCACGATCCCCACCTGCGCCATCTTGTACATGGGCTGGGGGGCAAAAACCCTCTAAGTGACCCCCTCACCCATTCACTCTGTGGTTTGCTCTGTGAGCAAGCGCATTAAAAGTTGCTAGTCTCCCCTAAACTGCAGTTTGGAGTTTGCTCGGTTTGTCTTTGGGACTGCCCAAGCGATTCTCCAGGGAAGGGAATTTTCCATGACAGGCAGACGCTGCCATTCGCAAAATTGAGCAAACTGCTACTGGGGTAGAGTGACCAGCCTAGTCTACAATATCAAGGGCAGGAAAAACAAGCCAGCGTTTCAACCACAAAGCTAAAGCATCCAATTATAGATGGAGAGGAAGCTGTATGTGTGCACAGTAAGCAAGCTCAGAGGAGAGACCAGCATATCATAGCTTTTATCTCAGAGGACTGCTGGATTAAAAAATCAATATTTGTTGAATGAAAGGCTGCATCTGAACTTGAAATTACTCCAAGTACCAACAACCTCGGCTCAGAGG
Organism: Rhizomys pruinosus; assembly: GCA_009823505.1. NCBI lineage: Eukaryota > Metazoa > Chordata > Mammalia > Rodentia > Spalacidae > Rhizomys > Rhizomys pruinosus. The sequence continues at coordinate 1,217,727 of VZQC01010896.1, forward strand.
TCGGGCTGCAGGAACAGGTCAGGACACACATACTACTCACCGAGGCCCTCAGTCTGAAGATTTCATGACTCCATAGGGCATTTATATTAGCAATACATTGGCCGACTGTTTGTTTGCTGGTAGAGTTGTTTTGAGGACTTAAGTTTTGTACTTTATGTTTGGGACAAAAAACAATATTGGGCAAAAGGATTTTATTATTTATTTTTTGAGGACATGACTGAACTACAAAATAGAACACTCAAGGAGGGCAGAGTCCATAGGCTTTGGGACAGAGGAAGATGAGTTCAGATCTCCACTCTGCCCACTGCGGGGCCCTGCAATGGTCCCTTACTTCTCCCTGCCTCAGTCTCCCCCCTTAGGAAGTGGCATTGAGTCTGCTTCACATGGCTGGTGCTGGATCTTTCCCCCCAAAGCAGGAGGATCATGAGTTCGATGCCAGGCTGGACCAGACAGTGAGACTTTACCTCAACAACAGAGGCAGGGGCTAGAGAGAGGGCTCAGCAGTTAAGAGCACTGGCTGCTCTGGCTGAGGACCCAGGTTCAGTTCCCAGCAGCCACCTGGTGGCTACCAACCATCTGTTACTCTAGTCTTCAGGATCCAAGACCTCTTCTGGCCTCGGTGGCCATTGCACAACATGGCTACACTTACATACATGCAGGTGAAACGTTCATGTGCATAAAAAAATAAAACCCGGCCGGGCATGGTGGTACATGCCTTTAATCCCAGCACTTGGGAGGCAGAGGCAGGTAGATTCTGTGAGTTCAAGGCCAGCATGGTCTACATAGTGAGCTCCAGGACAGCTGGAGCTACAGAGAGACCCTGTTTCAAAAAGACCAAAAAATAAAAAAAAAAATTAGAAACCTAACAACAGAAAAAAAAATTACAAATACTGATGAAAATGTGTATAGTTGGGGCTAGAGAGATGGCTCAGCAGTTAAGAGCACCGATTGCTCTTGCAGAGGACCTGGGTTCGATTCCCAGCACCCACATGGTGGCTAAGAACCATTTTTAACTCTAGTTCCAGGGGAATCCGACGCCCTCTTCTGACCTCTGCAGCATTGCAGGACATGGGTGCACCAATCTACGCACAGACAGTACACTCATACACATAAAATAAGAAATTAAAAAAAAAAAAAAGAAAGAAAATGTTGTATAGCAACTAGGCCTCTCACTACTGCTGGTAGAAATGTAAAATGATGTATTTATTTTGGAAAACCACTGTCAGGTTCTCAAAAGTGAAAACTTATTATAAGACCCAGCTATCCCACTCCAGGTAAGAGAAATGAAAACATATGTCCATAAAAAGACAAAAATAGTGCTGGAGAGATAGCTCAATGGTTAGGAGCACTGGCTGCTCTTTCCGAGGACTCAGTTTTGATTCCCAACACCGGTACTGCAGCTAACAACCATCTCTAACTCCAGTTGCAGGGGATCCAATACCCTCTTCTGACCTCCATCGGCACAGCAGACACAGGTACACTTATATACATGCAGGAAATACACTCATACTCAAAAACAATAGGTTTTTGTGGTTTTTTTTCTTTTTCTTTTTTTTTTTTTTTTTGGTCTTTTCGAGACAGGGTCCCCCTGTAGCCCCAGCTGTCCTGGAACATGATATGTAAACCAGGCTGGCCTTGAACTCACAGAGCTCTGCCTGCTGCTGCCTCCCCAGTGCTGAGATTAAAGGCGTGCACCTCCACGCCCTGCTAAAAGACAAAAACACTGATATGGGCAAAAACTAGAAATAATCCTAAAGGCCACCAGCCAGTGAAGGGCTACATAAACAGCTCTATATCTATGCAATGGAATACACTCATCCACAGAAGGAATGAGCAGATACACCCAAAAGCATGGAGGAATTTCAGAAGAATTGTGTGTAGTGAGTTAGCTCGGGCAAAGAAGATTATATACTGTATATGTAACATTTGAGCAACTACAGTTTAATGTGTAGTAACATCCAATTTGTGGTTACCTAGCGTGGTGCCACAGGAAGAAATAGCAAGCGCTAACACACAGGGGTAAATACTAATATTTAATTACTGGGCATATATGTGCATATATGTTGCAACATCCGTGTGAAGATCAGAGGACAACTTCCAGGAGTCATTTCTCTCCTAGCAGCATGTGGGACCCAGGTATGGAGTTCAGGTTGTCAGGCTTGGCACCTTTACTACAGAGCCATAATTTTTGTCTCTGCTGGTTCATGTAGCAGAGGGCGACAATAACTACTGTTAAACACAGCCATTGAGCGAATTAAACAAAATGATACAGAGGGAGCAGCCAGCCCTGTCCCTGGGGTGTGGAGACTACTACTGACTGGTCATCAGCTGGTCCGTGGAACTGAAAACTCCCACCTATGTCTATAATTCAGAAGCCCACAATCTTATCTGGGGTTGGAGGATGACGAATGATGTTTACCTCCTTTTTTGCTACTTGGAATCTCCTACATTTTATGTTGATGATGTCCTCTGTATTCAAAAAGCTTTTTACGAGCTAGCTAAACTGTTCTGTGCGTCTCTGAGTAAAATCAGTATGTAAACAAAACTGATGTCTTTAAATACTGTAGAGGTCAGCCCAGTAATGAAAATGTCAAGGGTGGGTGGGACGGAAGCACACTGGACTCAGGAAAGGAATCCGGCATCTGGCCAGGATCGTGGTTCACTCCGCTCCTGTCTGCTGCTGGGATCCGAATCCAGCTCGTCCCGAGTTCTCTCTTGGCCTCCACCCTCTCGATCTCACTCTCAATCTGGGTGATCTTGCTGCCTCCTCTGTCACAGAAAAGCAACAGGCCCCTCACCTGTCTTTAGACCCCGGGGGTGGCATTTAGCCAGTGTGCTCCTCCCCACCCTAAACAAACAAACCTCAAGGCTCCGGCCCAAAGGAAGGCGGGCTCCTCCCTCCCGGAGAAAACAGCTGGGCAAATCCCACCCTCTCTGGAGAATGTCCCATCAGTCTCTGTGGTTTCTTCCCATGTGCTTAAAAATATACTCCCAGCACAACACTAATAGCCCTTCCCTGACCCTGCTTCTCCACCAACTCTCACCCTTCATCTCTCTTGACACTACCAGGCTTGATGCCTCTGTTTCCTCCACTAGGCTACTCATAATCTGACCTTTCTCAGATGTTCAATAAAAAAAAGTGGGGAACAAACAAGGGGGAGCTCAGCCCTTCCCAGTCTAAGAACATAAATAAAAGCTGGCTACCCCTCAAGTGCTGACAGACTTGCTGGTTTGTTCACCTCTAACAGCTGTTCCCAGAGAGCGGTGGGCTTGCTTCCTCTGGCGTGAGGACACAGGCCTCCAGCCTACGGGGCAGTCTGGTTTGTGAGAGCAGGGAGTCTTGCAGTGTGTACAATGTCTGACACAGGAAAGTGGTCCTCGTCTCCAAGGACTGAGAACAGCTTCCACCGTCTCTGTGCCTGGGTCTCCTGAGCAGCCCTCCAACTCCAACAACACGGGGACAACCAGCGGGAGGCTTGGAGACTCTGTAGACACGGCTCAAGTAAGCTGTGCTCGGCAAAGAAATAAGTGTGCGTACGAATGTTGATGGTCACGGCAGCCAATGCAGCAAGAAGGTGCGGTGCTGAGAACCGTGGGAGACAGGCTTCCTGGGGCTGTCGCAACACCAACCACCAGTGGAGTGACTTCGGGGGCTGGGGATATACCTCAGTAGCAGAGCACTTGCCTAGCATACACGAGGCCCTGGGTTCAATCCCTGGTACTAAAAGGAGGTGGGACAGAACGGGGGGGGGGGGGGTGAGGCAGGAGGAAAAGAAAAAGGTTTTCTATGGGCTAGGGAAAAAAGCTCAGTGCTAGAACACTTTAATATGCACTATGTTCAATTCCCAAAACTAACTAACAACTAACTAACTAACTACCTGGCACAAATACAACAGAGTTAAGAAGCCAGGTGTGGTGGCCATGCCTGTGGTCCTAGAACAAAAAGCTGAAGCATGAGAATTCTCACAAGTTGGAGGCCAGGGTGGGCTACACAGTGAGAATCAGGCCAACCTGGGCTACTTAATAAGATGTTATCTCTTGGGCTGGAGAGATGGCCTAGCGGTTAAGAGCACCGACTGCTCTTGCAGAGGACCCAGGTTCAATCCCCAGCACCCACATGGCGGCTGAGAACCATCTTTGACTCCAGTTCCAGGGGAATCTGACACCCTCTTCTGACCCCCGCAGCATTGCACGACACGGGTGCACAAACCTACATGCAGACAGTACATTCATACACATTAAAAAAATAAAAATAAATAAATAAAGACGTTATCTCAAAATAAAAGAAATGGCAGCTGGAGAGACAGCTCAATGGTTAGCGCTGACTGCTTTTGCAGAGGACCAGGGTTCGATTCCCAGCACCCACATGGTGGCTAACAACTGTCTGCAACTCTAGTTCAAGGGGAAATCTTATACTCTTTTCTGATTTCCATGGGCACTGCACATGGGTATACTTACACACATGCAGGCATACACTCATACACATCGAAAAAAATATTTTTTTTTTAAATAAAAGGGGCTGGAGGGATGACCTAGCAGTAAGAGCGCCAACTGCTCTTGCAGAGAACCCGGGTTCGATCCCCAGCATCCACGTGGCAGCTGAGAACCATCTTTGACTCCAATTCCAGGGAAATCTGACAACCTCTTCTGACCTCTCAGCATTGCATGACACGGGTGCACAAACCTACATGCAGACAGTAAACTCATACACATAAAAAATAAACTTTTTAAAAAATAAATAAATAAAATAAAAGAAATAAAATAGATGTGGAGTAATACACAGCCCGTGAAGTGTGCGAAGAATGCCAGTGATTCTCAACCAGCTTCCCTTTGGTGCAGGACGCCTGGCTCTGCTGTCCACATCTGGGCTCCATGCCCACATTTGCTTGGACACTGAGCAGAAACCCTTGTTGAGATTCCTCCTTGCCTGGGACCCCGGGACTCCAAGCTGCTTCCCTGGCCCTCCTCACACACGCTCTCCAGCTAGAAGGTTCCTTGCCTCCTGTGACAGCCGGGGTCAGTTACCACTCTGATGACAATGTGGCTTCCATGCCCAAAACCCCTGCCTCTGGCACTCTCAGTATCCACATCTATTTTTAACACAATCTCCAGAGGTAACCCAGTCCCCTGGGGGCAACGTGACCCACACAGAGGAAAGCAAGGCCGGACAGTGGCCTGCAGATCTGTAACCTGCCCCCAGGTGCATGGCCTGGCTCTGGTGAATCTTCCAAGGGGCTCATGGCAAGGCCCAGGGTCCCCAGGTCCATTTGTGGTAACTGCTTTACGCATGGCAACCACACAGAACATGACAAATAAGAGACATACTGTTCCAGCCTACGTGGGGGCAGTTTCCCGTCCCAGTTCACTTGTGCAGAGGCGGAACTCACAACACCCTCTATGGAAAACTGTCCCAAGTTGAGGGATCCTAGAATACAGAGACCAACACACACAGCAGCTTCAGTAAGGACAGAACTTTAACCCTCAATTACCCAGCTTTCTGATCTCAAGGTCACTCCATCAATCATCCAAACAAAGAGCTCCTTGAGCAGATGTCCACACCATCCAAAGACCCCGCTGCCAGTGAAGGCTCATCAGCCTGGGGCTCCCCCTCTGCTAAGGAAGATCTGTCCTGTAAACAGCAGTGTCTGGCCGTGGCCTCTCTGTGAGAGCCCAGGAGGAGCAGAGCCAGTGGTTCTGAGGTGACTTCAGAACTGGGGCAGATAAGACAGTGATGACAGCTCCCATTTTACGGACAGGAAAGCCGAGGGTGAGGATTCGCACAAAGGACTGGGCTCTATCAGCTTGCTGACCTTGAGACTGCCCAGTGGACTCCTTGGAAATCCCGAGAGCAGTCAGTCATGCCCAGCTGAGTTTGGTAAGCAGGAAAGTCATAGCTCCAGAGAGAAGCAGGACATGAGAAGTGTCCCCTGGGGCCATTTCAGCCTGTTCTACATGTCCCATAGGCTGGGGGCAACTGTGATGATGATGCCCTGGACCAGGACTTGGCTCTCCTCAGAAGCACCCTCCTCCCGCTTCCCTGCTCTTGTGTGACTTCAAGGACAGCACACGCTCTAACGTCAAGGTTAAATACACTTAACGTATGCACATGGATCAAGCTGTTGGCTCAGCTTTTTCTATATGAGGCCTTGAAGAAGTTAGCCAACTTCCTGAGGTTTGTACCACCACCTTCAAAAGAACGAGTGAGCGAAATAAATAACCCGTGTTGCTTGGCACATAGCCTAGCCCTTGAGAGCAGTCAACCAGGAGTGATCAGACTCAGATTCTCCCACAAGTGAAGAACCAGGTAATCCTTAGCGAAACCACAGGTGCTAAGGGGCCAGTCCTCCCAGAGTCTGCACAGTATATCTCGTTCTCCCAATCATCTTCCAACCGGAGTGAAGTTCAAGGACCTTTCTTTGACTACTTCAGTAGCACCTCGTGGAGGAGAGGAGCTGTGCACACAGCACACAGCTAATTTCCAAATGTAATACCCTACAACACCTTTCAAGCACGTCCTGAGAGAGAAAGAGAGAGAGAGGTATTGGGGAGGAGGGACAAAGGGGGTGGGGAGGGAGGGAAAGGGGCTAGCCTGTTTGGCCAGTGGCAGATTCCACAGCAGATCTGAGCTTAGGACCAAAGAGTCTTAATTCCAACATGGTACTGGCTTCCTGTGCTGACATTTAGGTCTGTTCCCATCACTTTATAACAATAAACATGTTCTCTTATTTGGAGTTTGTTTTCCTGCTTCTACCCCTACTTTGCAATGAAATATCTTTTTATTATTTTTTTTTTTAATCTGCTTTGTGGTTAAACTCAATGAAGCCAAAAATGTAGCATTTCTTTTTTTGGGAAAAAAGATCTCTGTGACTCAAGGTACAAACCTCCAGTTCAAGCCCAAACCCAAAAGAGCACAGCAGGGTGTTTCTACTGCAGGTTTGGTGGCAGGCTCCAAGGCAGGGGCTGGAGAGATGGCCTAGCGGTTAAGAGCACCGACCGCTCTTACAGAGGACCTGGGTTCCATCCCCAGCACCCACATGGCGGCTGAGAACCGTCTGAAACTCCAATTCCAGGAGAACTCCAGTTCCGGGGGAATCCGACACCCTCTTCTGACCTCCGCAGCATTGCACGACACGGGTGCACAAACCTGCATGCAGACAGTACGTTCATACACATACGGAGATAAATAAAATTTAAAAAAAAAGAATGTATAAGGCATATGAATTTTCCATTTTAGGGGCTTGCAGGTGGTACAGCACTTGCCTGAACCAGCAAGCCTTCAGTCTGATCTCCAGTACTACAAAAGGTAAGGAAATAAATAAAAGTATTCAGTTTTGTAAGAGGCAAATACCAAAAATATCATTGATGATCAACTATCAACAATTTCATACAGCCCAATGGAATGTTTACAAACAAGCTGCTTTGTTAGCCTTCGATTAGATCTGCAAACTCAGATATAATCCCTGAGGATAGAGACCTTCTCTTAGTTACCAAAATTACTATTTCGTTTAAAGTATTACAAAGAAATGGTACTGGTGGTTCTGCCTAGGGTGGGTAGGAAGCATAAAACCCTATGGGTAGCCAGGCATGGTGGTGCATGTTTTTAGTCCCAGTACTTGAGAGGCAGAGGCAGGTGGATCTCTATGAGTTCAAGGCCAGCCTAGTCTACACAGTGAGTTCCAGGACACCTGGGGCTACAGGGAGACAGACCCTGTCTCAACAAGACAAACAAAACAAAACCCTATAGGAACCACAGAAGCAGCAGGGCATGATGGGAAGGCAGACAGGCATGAGGCAGGAGCTCTGGCTATTCCTGAGCTTTCTTCAGAAATACAAAGACATCTATAAGCACAAAGCATCTGCTTCCTCACCAAATGCTCACCAAAGACCTAGGCTGCCAGGCAGTGCCTTTAGCACCACAGATACTCAGATGTAACAACAGTAACACAGTCCCCACCTTCCGACTTGTCTCAAAGGGAACATATGTATCATTCAAGTAATGGCTAACATTTAAAAAATAGAACAGCTGAGATAGAAGTGACCAAGTACTTGGTGATGGGGGACCGTAACCCAGTGAGGATGATGAATCAGGGAGTGTTTCCTGACAGATAATTGAGCTGAGATCAGCAACATAAGGAGGACATGTTAGATATGCAAAGAAAGGCAAAGCAGGAGAGGTCTGGGGCTGCAAGTCAATAGTAGGGCACTTGCCTGCCATGTTGCAGGTCCCAGGTTCAAAACACACACACACACACACACACACACACACACACACACATGGAAGATGTTTAAACAAAGCTGACTCAGGGGCTGGAAAGATGATTCAGTGGTTAACAGCAATTACTGCCCTTCCAGTGAACCAGTTCCCAACACCCACATCAGGTGGCTCACAACCACCTGTATGTAACTCTAGCACCAGGCGGATCTGATTACTGTGGGCACCTCCGCACACAGCATACACATAAACTTAAAAAAAAAAAAATAACAAAACCAGGCATGTGACACATGCCTTTAATTCCCAGCACTCAGGAAGCAGAGGCAGGCAGATCTCTGTGAGTTCAAGCCCAGCCTGGTCTACACAGGGAGTTCTGGGCCAGCTGGGGCTACAGGGAGACCCTGTCTCAAAAAGACCAAAAATTAATTAATTAAATAAATAAAATAATTTTAAAGGGAAAGAAAAGACTCAGGGAGCAAGAAGGGATGAGACACAAGCAGAGCTTTCTGGGAGGGCCGTCACCTGGACATGTTGATGGGGAAGACGGTGGCTTCATGTCTGCTAAAATCTATAGAATGTCCAGCGGACACCAAGACTGAACCCTAGTGCAAACTGTGTGCGGTGGGCCAGATGAAGTGTGAGCGTGGCTCACTGACTGGAACAAGTGCCCCATATTGACAAGGGATGTTGGTGAGGCAGAAGGCTGGCGGAGGGGTGGAAACTGCTCTAACAAATAAAGTAAGAACCAACAATAGCAAATATCAGTGAGAAAAGGAGACAACAGCGGGACCAGCAGGGAGAAAGGGGCCAAGCAGAGGAAACAGCATGTGGGAAGGGGGTGCGGGAGCCAGAGGAAGGGTCTCCAGGTCACCCCGGCTGGAACACAGGGGCCGGGGATGGAAGCTGGGGTCAGGTCATCCCAAGGAATGCGGAGGCCGGGGACGGAAGCTGAGGACAGGTCATCCCGGCTGGAACGCAGAGGCTGGGGACGGAAGCTGAGGACAGGTCACCCTGGCTGGAACACAGAGGCCGGGGATGGAAGCTGAGGACAGGTCATCCCGGCTGGAACGCAGAGGCCGGGGACGGAAGCTGAGGACAGGTCACCCCGGCTGGAACTCGGAGGCCGGGGACGGAAGCTGAGGACAGGTCATCCCGGCTGGAACGCAGAGGCCGGGGACGGAAGCTGAAGAAATAGCAGTAGCAGCCAGGAAAAACAAATCCTTACCTCTTTGCCAAACACAGATTCCAAGGAAAAGGAAGCCCTGACTTGAAATAAAGAACTGACCTTCTGGCCAGGTGTACAACTATAGCCTTGGGCACCCATGGCACCTGGCCTGCCCCCAGGCTGCCTGTTAGTGAGGGGAGCCACAGGTGGGTGCGGACACCTTCTGGGACAGGGAAGGTTGGCGGGCGCACTGCCGGCTTACATCAGAGGGTGACAGGAGACAAGCTCTCCCAGTGCCCTGCTGATGTACACTGAGATGGAACTGCGCCCTTCCCTGGCCTCCTATGAGAACACCCGGCTGTCACGTCAGCACGGCAGCGAAGCCCAACACAGCAAACCGCGGGGTCACAGACTGGAATGTCAGCACGGCACTGGAGCAATACAAAGCATGGGTGTCAGAGCCAGAGAGAGAGAGTTCTACAGCACGACGTGCAACCTGAACTCGATGCCCAGAATCCAGGTGAGAGGCCACATAGAGTGCTGTGCAACTATAATGAAGGGTACTCCCACGGTGAGACAGGAGAGACCCCTGGAAGCTCTCAGGCCCATTAGCCCAGAGCGCACGGCATGGCTGCAGAAACAAGACAGACCCTGCCTCACCACGGTGGAAGGAGACAAGCAACTCCCAACGTTATCCTCTGACCTCCACATTCTCTTCTGTCTCTGTCTCTGTCTCTCTCTCACACACATAAATTAAAAAAATATATAGATAAATAAATAAGAAAAATTTTAAGATAGCAAAATAAAATAGAGCCAAGAAGACATCACCACTGGACAATGATGACGACATGGAACAGAAAGGCTCTGCAGACCTGATCTGGGCATGTACACACACACACACACACACACACACACACACACACACACGGAAATCCAATACTTTAATGGTTTCCTGAAGACAGTGCAACAGAGGAAGAGCAAACAGCCCAGTACTGGAGCCGGCCCAGAGCCCAGAGCTACGATCAGCTCCCACATGTGAGACACAGGTGGCTAGAACACAGAGCACGTGGAGGGTCCCTTCAGACACGCCACAGCCCTGGTGGTCTATAGGGAGGCCACCTTCCTCTGGGAAAGGAAGCAATTTCCTACATTTCTCTACTCACACTTGGAAAAATGACACAAGTCTAAGGTCTACAAGAAATCAAGCAACAAGTCAAAAGAAATCAAATGACAGTAGGGGTGCTGGGAGAAGGACGGGTCGGCCGGGAAGCCTCTCACGGCTGCACCTGACTGTGGGGCTGGGGGCTACAGCAGCCTCTGCAGGGTTGGAAGCACCAAACCTGAACCAGGAGATACACAGCAAAGTCAAGGACACCAAACACTGGGGCACAGGGTTATGGCCAAGTCTTCTGTGAAGGGTATTAGTGTCCACGAGGAACCGTAGGCCTCTTCCCCTCCCATCTCCGCCATTGCATTCCCCAGATGAGCATCCAGGAAGGAGAGCTCAGCTGGCTTCTTAGGGAAGCTGTTACCGGCTTGTGAGACTTGAGGACACATGGCACGACTGTCTTTAAATTTCACAACTATGGCATGCTTCTTGGAAAGTTGCTCTTGGCGACTTCTATTTAGGATAGTACCCAGGGACAAGGATCTTGCTTTCACAAGTGGTAGCTTTGAGTTTCCCCCAGTTGTTGAGATTGCTGTGAGAAGCAGTTAACAGTGCCCACAAATAACAGATGGCTCTCTCAAGCAAACATTTCTTTCCAGTATAATATTTGCAGCTGTGTTAGAATCAAAACGCACCATCCCTTTAACTCCTTATTTACCAAGAAACCTATAACCGAACCTATTTATATTTTTTCTTGGTCAGAATTGTTGTTTCTTCCATTACCAGTTTTCTAAAATATTTTATTATTTGTATTTTATGTGTGTGAGTGTACTGCCTGCATCTGTGTCAGTGCACCCATGTCATGCAGTACTCTCAGAGGTCAGAAGAGGGTGTCGAATTCCTCTGGAATTGGAGTTACAGACCGTTGTTAGCCATCACGTGGGTGCTGGGAATTGAACCCGAGTCTTCTGCAAGAGCAGCCAGTGCTCTTAACCACCACACCATCTCTCCAGCCCCACCATCAGTTTTATTCTTCCCCCAGAACTTTCTAGAACCTGGCTTTACATTGCTTGTTCTAAAATTGTACCGGTGGAGGTATGATGAGTGACTTCAACTGGAGTGACAGTTGCTTTCAAAACAGGAAGCAGGGCTGGAGAGGGCTGGGTGGTTAAGAGCACTAGCTGCTTTTCCAAAGGACCCAAGTTCAAGTCCTAGCTAGCACTCACATGTCAGCTAATGATTGTCCTTAACTCTAATTCCAGGGTATCTAAAATCCTCTTCTGGCCTCTACAGGCATTGCATGACATGGGTGCACTTGCGCACATGCAGGCAAAACACTCATATAATAAATAAATAAACAAACAAGCAAAGTCAAACAGGAAGCACCCTTGGCCCCAGGGGGACAGAGGCAGACCAGTGACCACAGGGCCACAGAGCTCTGGGTCCACATTTCCAGTTACCACTTAGCTATTCTTAGGGCTTTGGGTTGGAGAGGTGAACATTTGAACTAGGTGGACACCTCATACACCCAGGACCCCGTGGGCTGCTTCCTCCACCTCCCTGAAAATAAGAGCAACGCAGCCCTTTTGCCTCAGCTTCGAATGTTCCAACCTTTAGCCTCTGTAGCCTTTAGTCAGGTTTTCTGTTTTAGTGTTGGTTTTCTTTTTTTTTATTAATTTTATTTATTTCTGTATGTGTATGAATGTACTGTCTGCATGCAAGTCTGTGCACCGGTGTCGTGCAATGCCACAGAGGTCAGAAGAGGGTGTCGGATTCCCCTGGAACTGGAGTTCTCCTGGAATTGGAGTTTCAGACAGTTCTTGGCTGCCATGTGGGTGCTGGAGATCAAACCCGGGTCCTCTGCAAGAGTGGTCAGCACTCTTAACCGCTAGACCATCTCTCCAGCTCCATAGTGTTGATTTTCTAATATTGCATTGAGTATCATTTTTTTCTGCATTTCTGTCATCTACGATATATGTGGATGACTGAGCCTTAAAGCAAACAAAGCTGCTTAAAGCAAACAAAGCTGCTTTGTTTGAATAAAGATTTTTTTAAAAAAACATTTTTTTATTATTATTATTTTATTATTATTATTTTGATCTTTTTGAGACAGGGTCTCTCTGTAGCCTCAGCTATCCTGGAACTCACTCTATAGACCAGGCTGGCCTTGAACTCACAGAGATCCGCCTGCCTCTGCCTCCGGAGTGCTGGGATTAAAAGCATGCGCCACCACGCCCAGCTATTATTTTTATTTTATGTGTATGAGTCTGCATGTATGTAAGTTCACCCATGTTATACAAAGCTCACGAAGGCCAAAGGGGGCATCAGATCCCCTGAAACTGGAGTTATGGATGATTCTTAGCTGCCACATTGGTACTGGGAATCGCACCCAAATCCTCGGGAAGAAAAGCTAAGCCATCTCTCCACCCCCAATTTTATTTATTTATTTATTTATTTATTTATTTACTTACTCTTTATTATTTTTCTAAGAACATCCTAAAGTAAAATGAAGAGGGCCGATGGGACCACTTCTTCCTGATAAGACTTTCTTCAGCAATATAAATATTATGGGCCTCTTGAAACAAAAGTAATCACCACCCTCCAGGATCATCTTCCATGTGCCAGATGTTTGGGTTAACCACAGTGAGGATGAAGGCAGAGCAAAGAGAACCTGTGAAGCTTGGGGTTAGGCCTGTTCTCCACTCCACCTCCAGAAGCAGGAAGCCCAAAGGAGGGAGGCACGCGCTTCAGTGCGTGACTGTCCAGGCATGTCCGGCCCTTATGAGAAGCCAGGCAAACGCACAAGACTCCAGGCTTTCTCCCTTCCCTACACTCAGTCGTTGGCAGGATTAAGCAGAAGAGCCTTTAATCCCAACAAAGAGGAATAGAACTAGTGAACAAAATAACATATGCTTAGGAATTACTCCCACTACCTGAGCTACCTACCCATCAAAAAAGGGGATATCTGTGAACACACATAAAACAAGATTGGCCATGGGTAGTAATCACTAAGGAAAAACACATGAGTCTTAATTTCACTCTTCTCTTTCCTTTTCTCTTTGAAATGTTTCATGATAAAAAGAAAATATATTCATTGTGGAAATTTGGGTAAATATAAAAATTTAAACCACCAAGAAAAATAAAACTACATATAATTCAATAACCTAAGAAAAATAATGGCTATCGTATGTCTATTTCCAGTATTTTTCATCTATTTTTTTCTTCCTTCTTCCCTTCATTGTCTCCTCTATGTGTGTGTGTGTGTGTGTGTGTGTGTGTGTGTGTGTGTGTACGTACATATGGAGGTCAGAGGACAGCTTGGTGGTGGTGGGTACCTAATCCACTGAGCCATCTCACTGGTGTCAGACACTGAACTGAGGTCAGAATGCTTGGTGGTGGTTGGTACCTAATCCACTGAGCCATCTCACTGGTTTCAGACACTGAACTGAGGTCAGAACACTTGGTGGTGGTGGGTACCTAATCCACTGAGGCATCTCACTGGTGTCAGAGACTGAACTGAGGTCAGAACACTTGGTGGTGGTGGGTACCTAATCCACTGAGGCATCTCACTGGTGTCAGAGACTGAACTGAGGTCAGAACGCTTGGTGGTGGTGGGTACCTAATCCACTGAGCCATCTCACTGGTGTCAGACACTGAACTGAAGTCAGAACACTTGGTGGTGGTGGGTACCTAATCCACTGAGCCATCTCACGGGCCCATTTTTCTTGAATTCTAGCCATGCTGTCTTTCAGCCTGCCTTCACTAACCCTGGCTGTTTTGCAGAGGACCTGGGTTCAGTTCTCAGCACCCACATGGCAGCTAACAACTGTCTATAACTCCAGTTCCACAGGGATCCAAAGCCCTCTTCTGACCTCCGTGGACACTGCACAACATGAGCGCACTTATAGACATGCAGGCAGTACACTCATATACATAAAGTAAAAATAAATACAGCCAGGCATGGTAGCACGCACCTTTAATCCCAGCATGCCAGAGGCAGAGACAGGCAGATCTCTGTGAGTTCAAGTCCAGCCTGGTCTACATAGTGCATTCCAGGCCAGCTGGGGCTATAGAAAGACCCTGGCTCAAAAAGACTCAAGTTACTAAATATTTTAAATGATATGGTTGTTATATAATAATATCACCACAAGTTGGCCCATGAGCTAGTCCCAGTATTTTGGCTACAATAAGACTGTAATGAACCAGGAGAAAAAAAACATTCATTATACACAGGCAATTTCAAATGGGAAAGGAATATCTTAGTACATATCTAAGTACAAATGGATAGCACAGAGGTGCGGGAAAGGTGAAGAAAGGGGCTGGGCAGCTCACAGACTGCAGTCCTAAGCAATTATTAACTTTGTATTCCCTGTAGAATAGGTCATGGTGAAAAGTTCAATAGGTATGAGCCTGACAGGGCTCTGACAGCGCCTCTTAGTAAACAATAATTTACCAGGTTCAGGCAATGAGTTCAGGAAATCTCTAAAAGCCTCTGAAACACTGAGTATTAAGAATCTGGACTACTCTGTCTATTGGGGATGGTACAGGAGGGCTCGTGGGCACGAGAGCAGACCCCGGGCCTTCTCCCACTCCCACACACTCAGATTCATCTAGTCGACGTAGTAACACAGTTGTTAAACGCTGCTCGTGGCTGAGTTCTCCCACCAGTTCTCTGGGCAGGCGGCGAGAGCAAGCTTCCCTTGTGGTATTCGTTCCCTGCTAAAATGTAATTTGGCCGAAGGTCTGTGAAGAAAATGCCTCTTCCGTCAATATCTGAATGCCAGACTTTTTTTTTTTTTAGTATAATTTTTCTTTCTGAATCAAATCCCTAAACTATTTCATGACACAAGGAAGAATCAGAGATGAACACATTGTAGCTGTGTTCCTTCTGACTTTCAGACTGCTAAAAACAACACATCAGGGCCTCTGAATCAGACATGTGTTTCTGGACAGTATCTACCAGGGCTGGGCTGCTTTCTCTGCCTTTCTGCTGTTTGGACTGACTACTGTGACTCTTTTGTCCATGTCAAGGGTTGAAGAGGAAAAGTGAGTGTGGGACAGCCTGAGCACACCCGAGCTCAGAAACACGGGAGTCCTGATCCCTGAGGAAGTAACCAGCTGCCACCACAAGTAGCCTAGAAGCTAGGTCCTACCTCTTCCCCCGCCCTCCCTACCACTCTTCTATTGGATATACACCTAGATGACCACTTAAGATACTCTACACTGAGCTTATGGAAAAACGCTGAGCTCATGCACAGACTAGGAAGATAACCCCAGATGCCAATGCATGTGCTGTAGTAACGAGATCAAGAATGACTTTTATTTTTTGTGGCAGCCATTGGGTTTGATTTGACAGTTGAAAATTATTTTAAGAATAACTTGTTACCAATATTCCATTTGCGTATTTCTCCAAAACTGGAACCTCTCAAAGGATGAGTTCATTTCTGACTTAGGTCTACATCCTACTCTAGATTCGTACATCACAGAAAAACAAACACACAGAAATCCAACCAAAGACTTGGTGTAATTCTATTTTTTTCAGCTAAATTTCCCGATACTATAATCTTTAAGGTTCATAAAGCTGGGCCAGAAAACTCTACAAGCCTGTATGCTATAGGGCTTAACTTTTACTTTCTTGCCCAGAAAAGAAGCAAAAAAGGCAAATATATAAACACAGAACAGCTGTCTTCTGGCAAAGACAGTATCCCATTCCACAAAGCCACACCCTGACAGAGACGCACAGGCTCAGTCCATCCAGAGCTCCAACTGATGTGATTGCTGGAGAGTTCCCCGAGGTGATGCTGAGCTCACCCTCTGATGTAAGAATGGACAGCAGCCACATGCTGGGGTGGCTTGAACTCTGCCACCTCCTTCACAAAGTGCAAAACACCTACACCAAGGCTCTCTGTGTTGACCTCCCATGTAGGCTAAGACCAGAAAGTTACCTTGCAGACAGCTGCCTGGAGGACTGCATCGAAGCCACCCTCGGGGGCATCACGGTTCCGGGACACCCTCTGCTTCCGTACTTCCTCATTGAAGCTGTCGACTCGATCCGTGAGAGGCAGCAGGTGGCGGAACCCAAAGGAGGGGACGCAGTTTGGAAACAACTTGTAACTAGAGAAAAATAAGAGAAGAGCTGTTTTTGTATCATCATCTGTAATCCTTTTGAAAAATATTTTATTATTTTTATAGTGTGTGTGTGTGTGTGTGTGTGTGTGTACACAAATGTGCATGTGCCATAGAGCACAAGTGAAGATCAGAAGGCAGTTCGTAGGAGTTTGTTCTCTCTTTCCACCATGTGGGTCCTGGACATTGAACTCAGGTCGCCAGGCATCTCTACTCACCGATCCATCTCAACAGCTCCATGCTAAATCTTAGCTAGGTGTTCTGGCATTTACTGAGTGCCTCGAAAGATACCAGTAAATATTTACCCAGTCCCTGCCACCTGCTGGACAAGCACAGTAGAGAGAACAAAGATAAACAATCTCTATTCTGCAAACTGCCAGCCCTAACTGCAGCCATACAACCATACCACAGAAGTAAGTGTGAGTGTACACAAAAATAACTCAAAAGAAGTGGCGGTCACAGTGGACTCCAGTGGCTGGTGGAGTGAGCCTTGGAAGCTAAGCAGGACCAGTGGCACAATCAAAGTGGGCAGCAGCCAGTGAGGACAGGTACGGAACAGCTTTCGGGCATTAGCTTCTCACGTCAACTGTAGTTTAAACTAACCAAGCCCAATTTGTGCTGTTCATATACTTTTTTTTTTTTTAAAGCTTTACAGCTGCTGGGTGCGGTGGCACACACCTATTTATTTATTTATTTACTTATTTACTTATTTGTCTTTTTGAGACAGGGTCTCCCAGTAGCTCCAACTGTCCTGGAACTCGCTCTGCAGACCAGGCTGGCCTTGAACTCACAGAGATCCACCTGCCTCTGCCTCCTAAGTGCTGGGATTAAAGGCATGCGCCACACTCCCGGCTGTTCACATACTCTTGGGTGTAGGGCCATCCACTGGCACATGCTGGACTGACCAGGAAAACAAAGGCCCACTGGGTGACTCCAGAATATGCTAGCAGTGAACAGATGCTGAATGGAACAGAAACTAAGAACGGTTCTTTTGTTTTTTTTCATTCACTTGTAAACACTGAAATGAGGAACTGTCCACTCAAAAGTGGTTGAGAAACTAACCATCTTCAAATGGGAAATTGTATCTGACAACTTGGAAAGCAGGGCCATAGCAACAGCAGGTTAATTTCAGATGTTTCTCTTAAAATATTGGGTTATGTCCTTTTCAGGGGGAACTCCGAGTGGCCCATTCCCAGAGGAAAGGGGCTCCTAATGTTAAGCGCTAGCTGACACCTAGCTAATGAAACAAAGAGAGAGAGAGCCCTTAAATTACTACACAAACATGTTCAGGAGATAGAGGAGGAGAGGGCAGCAGGTGGCAGCCAGAGAGCACAAGTGCTGAGCACCGTTGAGAAGGGAGCCAGGAAGGCTCTCGGACGGACTGCAGAATAAAGGGGAGGACCTGCAGCCTTTGCGGCCGAGTAAAGGAAGTCTCTCTTTAGAGCATTGAGCTCTAACACAGAGGCCTGGGAAAAGGCTTTAGAATCCCATTCAAGCTGTTCCTGGGAAGGGAAACGGGCTTAGCAACTGCTACAAGACCTGCCGTCACTGCTGCCAAGACCTGGGCGGGCCTGGGCAGGCTCCCTCCTCTGCAGAGGGCAAGCTTTGGCTCTCTAAGAGGCTGTTCATCTAAGGCCACATTCTACCCCCAACAGTGAAATCCTACCCTCCCCCATCCTCAGAAAAGTATGAGAACAGACCACACTTCTGCCATGTGGGCTCTGACTTGTCTCGTTGGAGCCCCTGCCAGGCTGTCCATGTCTAGTGCTGGAGTCTGAACTCTCCTCAGAGCCCCGGCCATACCGTTGCCTGTCTGTCTATCCATGTCATTAATAACTTTTCTAATAAACTATGTACTCCCCCAGTCCATCTCACTGTCCTCTTGAATACCCCCACACACATCTTTCACCACTCACAGACATTTGGCAACAGACAGGCCCAGAAGGAATACACATCCACGTGTGTATTCCTGCCTCTCTTCTCCCACACTCTTAACTCCATCCTGTGTTATTCCAAACCATGATTTAGGACCTCAGGTGTGTGTTCACTGTCACTGCCAGTCAGGTTAGTTGTGGAAAGAGAGGAGAGAGACTGAACAATTGCAGACTGAGAAATCAGAAAAGCTGTGAGAAGTCCCACTGTGACTCAGCATTTTTTAAATTATATTTATTTATTTATGTGTATGAATGTACTGTCTGCATGTAGGTTTGTGCACCCTTGTCGTGCAATGCCTCGGAGGTCAGAAGCCGGTGTCGGATTCCCCAGGAACTGGAGTTCTCCTGGAATTGGGTGACTCAGCACTTTTAATACTTTCCTTCACTCCTGAACACAGCAATAAGCAGACAAGCTTTTCCATGGAGAATCACTAAAGTGATTAAGAACTAGAAACTGTGGGCTGGAGAGATGGCTCAGGGGTTAAGAGAACCCCAGAGGACCCGGGTTCGATCCCCAGCATCCACATGGAGGCTGAGAGCCGTCTTTCTCTGCAGCATTGCACAACATGGGTGCACAAACCTACATGCAGACAGTACATTCATACACATAAAAAATAAAATTTAAAAAAAAAAGAACTAGAAAGTGTGTCTGCTAGAGAGAGGCCTTAACTGCAGACAGTTTACTGTAATAACCACGTCAGGGACACCTCTTATTGAAAACAGCTCTGCCATACAGACCCTGGGAAGGTCTCCATTGTCCCTGGGATAAGATGTCACTTGTCACTACATTTCTGGTTCAATCCATGGAACTGCTGTCTGAGAAGCCTGGATACCTGGTTGTTTGGGGGGGGGTGTCTCCAGCCAGGAGATTACCCTGCCCCACTGTATCTGTGCCATGGCATCCCAGTTTAGGGACATTTATAGAGTTGCTAAATTAAAGATTATTAAGTAGGAAGATAAAAGTAAATATAAGCGGCTAAAGAGCTGGAGAAGAGACATGCGTGTGAGTATGTGTGTGTCCATGTATATGCATAAATGTGTGTAATTTAAAGAGACTAGATGTAGACAAATTCTGAAAACTATGTAATATTTAAGACAACACTGTGGATGGAGTTGACACAGAAAAGCACACTTCCTACTTAGAGCACAGGAAACTTCTGGATAAAATATAATTTAAATTTTTTAAATAGACAGCCATCACCGGAGGCTTAGACAAGAAATCCCAGGTGCCAGAAAGACATAGGGAATGGTCCCAGATATGACTGATCAAGGCCATTTGGGAAGTGGGGGGAGCCCAAGTCCAGGAGTTCTCAAGGCATCAGGAAGGAGCCCACAGCAAGCAGCGGAATTCCACAAAGAGCCCAGAAGAGCCCCAGGACAGGCCCAACTGTGCACGGGCACTGTGCATAAACCTGAATGCTGCTGGGCACTGCCACACTAAATCGGAAACAAAACCTCCAACCACCAGCTTGGGAAAAGAGGGAAAGAAGCTTCCCATCCACTGCAGGCTAGGACCAAAAGGGCAGAACCTGGGGGCTGGAGATATGGCTCAGCAGTTTAGAATGCGGTTAGTTCTTCAGGCACACGCCTTTAATCCCAGCATTTGGGAGGCAGAGGCAAGCAGATTTCTGTGGGATCAAGACCAGCCTGGTCTATACAAGGAAGTTCCAAGCCAGCCGGGGCTACTGGGGCCTGTCTTGAAAACAAACAAACAAGCAAAGTAACTCCGAATGCAGAGTTTAGTTTTCAGCATCCACACTGGGCAGCTTACAACTGGCTGTAACTATAGCTCCGGGAATCCATTGCCCTCTTCCGCCACCCCACACATGCCATGCACATACATCACATACACACGTAATAATAAAACGAAAAATTATCTCTAAAAATAAGCCTTTTAAAATTGTCACCGTAGTGATCAGGAGTCCCGCTTTCTATGGTGAAGGAATGAACCCCCCCTGGGAAACTAACGGAAAACCAGTCTCATGGTCAATATTGAAGGTTCCCAGCAACAGCAAAAAGTAAAACTGCTCTGTCGGAAGTCAGGACGCCTAGGGCATGTGGTCCCTAATGGAAAACAGCCTCTAATGAAGATGAGCTAATGAAAACATTTCAAACCACGTGAAAAACTAACCATCCCAAGGAATGTCAGCAAAACATCCCAAGGAATGTCAGCTAACCACCCTAAGGAGCCTTGATTCACAGCAGAAACAGAATGCTCTGAAATTCTCTAAGATGAGGACGTGTGAAAAATTCAAGAGGAAGGAATAACATCCCAAAGCCAGAAAGGGCATTATTACAAAAATTTAAAACGGGGCATGGTGGCGCACACCTTTAATCCCAGCACTCAGAAGTCAGAGGCAGGCAGATCTCTAGTCTGCATAGTGAGTTCCAGGACATCTGGGGCTACAGGGAGACCTTGTCTCAAAAAAGAAAAGAAAAAATATATTTTTTTAATATTTTTGGTCTTTTCGAGACAGGGTCTCCCTGGAGCCCTAACTGTCCTGGAACTCACTCTGTAGACCAGGCTGGCCTTGAACTCACAAAGATCTGCCTGCCTCTGCCTCCCAAGTGCTAGGATTAAAGGCATGTGCCACCACGCCCAGCTCCATAGTCATTATTTTAATTTCAACACACTGAAATACACAGACCACAATCCCAGCTATTATTAAGACAAATAACACAGTACTCAGAATTATCATCAACAAAGGATTTTTCAGGGCATGTTCAAGGAAGGCAAAAACAGTTGAGGTGAGGAGGGGTGAAGGTCAAAGGAAAGGAGTAGAGGAAAATTTTTGTTGAGATCGGAGCAAGATCGATAGTCATGTTCTAACTATAATCAGGATATGGAAAAAATAAAAGTATTTTTCAAGAGTTGAAGAAGTTCAGACAATGTGGGGCTGAGATTAGAGCATTTGTTCTACAGTGATATTTGCTTTTATTTATGCACATACCTGACTGATACAAATGGCACTGCTACCAATGTGAAATGGTTAATTTTGCCGTNGTTACTAAATATTTTAAATGATATGGTTGTTATATAATAATATCACCACAAGTTGGCCCATGAGCTAGTCCCAGTATTTTGGCTACAATAAGACTGTAATGAACCAGGAGAAAAAAAACATTCATTATACACAGGCAATTTCAAATGGGAAAGGAATATCTTAGTACATATCTAAGTACAAATGGATAGCACAGAGGTGCGGGAAAGGTGAAGAAAGGGGCTGGGCAGCTCACAGACTGCAGTCCTAAGCAATTATTAACTTTGTATTCCCTGTAGAATAGGTCATGGTGAAAAGTTCAATAGGTATGAGCCTGACAGGGCTCTGACAGCGCCTCTTAGTAAACAATAATTTACCAGGTTCAGGCAATGAGTTCAGGAAATCTCTAAAAGCCTCTGAAACACTGAGTATTAAGAATCTGGACTACTCTGTCTATTGGGGATGGTACAGGAGGGCTCGTGGGCACGAGAGCAGACCCCGGGCCTTCTCCCACTCCCACACACTCAGATTCATCTAGTCGACGTAGTAACACAGTTGTTAAACGCTGCTCGTGGCTGAGTTCTCCCACCAGTTCTCTGGGCAGGCGGCGAGAGCAAGCTTCCCTTGTGGTATTCGTTCCCTGCTAAAATGTAATTTGGCCGAAGGTCTGTGAAGAAAATGCCTCTTCCGTCAATATCTGAATGCCAAGACTTTTTTTTTTTTTAGTATAATTTTTCTTTCTGAATCAAATCCCTAAACTATTTCATGACACAAGGAAGAATCAGAGATGAACACATTGTAGCTGTGTTCCTTCTGACTTTCAGACTGCTAAAAACAACACATCAGGGCCTCTGAATCAGACATGTGTTTCTGGACAGTATCTACCAGGAAGAAGGCTGGAGGGCTGGGCTGCTTTCTCTGCCTTTCTGCTGTTTGGACTGACTACTGTGACTCTTTTGTCCATGTCAAGGGTTGAAGAGGAAAAGTGAGTGTGGGACAGCCTGAGCACACCCGAGCTCAGAAACACGGGAGTCCTGATCCCTGAGGAAGTAACCAGCTGCCACCACAAGTGGCCTAGAAGCTAGGTCCTACCTCTTCCCCCGCCCTCCCTACCACTCTTCTATTGGATATACACCTAGATGACCACTTAAGATACTCTACACTGAGCTTATGGAAAAACGCTGAGCTCATGCACAGACTAGGAAGATAACCCCAGATGCCAATGCATGTGCTGCAGTAACGAGATCAAGAATGACTTTTATTTTTTGTGGCAGCCATTGGGTTTGATTTGACAGTTGAAAATTATTTTAAGAATAACTTGTTACCAATATTCCATTTGCGTATTTCTCCAAAACTGGAACCTCTCAAAGGATGAGTTCATTTCTGACTTAGGTCTACATCCTACTCTAGATTCGTACACACAGAAAAAACAAACACACAGAAATCCAACCAAAGACTTGGTGTAATTCTATTTTTTTCAGCTAAATTTCCCGATACTATAATCTTTAAGGTTCATAAAGCTGGGCCAGAAAACTCTACAAGCCTGTATGCTATAGGGCTTAACTTTTACTTTCTTGCCCAGAAAAGAAGCAAAAAAGGCAAATATATAAACACAGAACAGCTGTCTTCTGGCAAAGACAGTATCCCATTCCACAGAGCCACACCCTGACAGAGACGCACAGGCTCAGTCCATCCAGAGCTCCAACTGATGCGATTGCTGGAGAGTTCCCCGAGGTGATGCTGAGCTCACCCTCTGATGTAAGAATGGACAGCAGCCACATGCTGGGGTGGCTTGAACTCTGCCACCTCCTTCACAAAGTGCAAAACACCTACACCAAGGCTCTCTGTGTTGACCTCCCATGTAGGCTAAGACCAGAAAGTTACCTTGCAGACAGCTGCCTGGAGGACTGCATCGAAGCCACCCTCGGGGGCGTCACGGTTCCGGGACACCCTCTGCTTCCGTACTTCCTCATTGAAGCTGTCGACTCGATCCGTGAGAGGCAGCAGGTGGCGGAACCCAAAGGAGGGGACGCAGTTTGGAAACAACTTGTAACTAGAGAAAAATAAGAGAAGAGCTGTTTTTGTATCATCATCTGTAATCCTTTTGAAAAATTATTTTATTATTTTATAGTGTGTGTGTGTGTGTGTGTGGTACACAAATGTTGCATGTGCCATAGAGCACAAGTGAAGATCAGAAGGCAGTTCGTAGGATTTGTTCTCTCTTTCCACCATGTGGGTCCTGGACATTGAACTCAGGTCGCCAGGCATCTCTACTCACCGATCCATCTCAACAGCTCCATGCTAAATCTTAGCTAGGTGTTCTGGCATTTACTGAGTGCCTCGAAAGATACCAGTAAACATTTACCCAGTCCCTGCCACCTGCTGGACAAGCACAGTAGAGAGAACAAAGATAAACAATCTCTATTCTGCAAACTGCCAGCCCTAACTGCAGCCATACAACCATACCACAGAAGTAAGTGTGAGTGTACACAAAAAGAACTCAAAAGAAGTGGCGGTCACAGTGGACTCCAGTGGCTGGTGGAGTGAGCCTTGGAAGCTAAGCAGGACCAGTGGCACAATCAAAGTGGGCAGCAGCCAGTGAGGACAGGCACGGAGCAGCTTTCGGGCACTAGCTTCTCACGTCAACTGTAGTTTAAACTAACCAAGCCCAATTTGTGGCTATTCATTATATTTTTTTTTTTTTTAAAGCTTTACAGCTGCTGGGTGCGGTGGCACACACCTATTTTATTTATTTACTTATTTACTTATTTGTTCTTTTGAGACAGGGGTCTCCGTAGTGTCCAACTGTCCTGGAACTCGCTCTGCAGACCCAGGCTGGCCTTGAACTCACAGAGATCCACCTGCCTCTGCCTCCTAAGTGCTGGGATTAAAGGCATGCGCCACACTCCCGGCTGTTCACATACTCTTGGGTGTAGGGCCATCCACTGGCACATGCTGGACTGACCAGGAAAACAAAGGCCCACTGGGTGACTCCAGAATATGCTAGCAGTGAACAGATGCTGAATGGAACAGAACTTAAGAACGGTTCTTTTGTTTTTTTTCATTCACTTGTAAACACTGAAATGAGGAACTGTCCACTCAAAAGTGGTTGAGAAACTAACCATCTTCAAATGGGAAATTGTATCTGACAACTTGGAAAGCAGGGCCATAGCAACAGCAGGTTAATTTCAGATGTTTCTCTTAAAATATTGGGTTATGTCCTTTTCAGGGGGAACTCCGAGTGGCCCATTCCCAGAGGAAAGGGGCTCCTAATGTTAAGCGCTAGCTGACACCTAGCTAATGAAACAAAGAGAGAGAGAGAGCCATTAAATTACTACACAAACATGTTCAGGAGATAGAGGAGGAGAGGGCAGCAGGTGGCAGCCAGAGAGCACAAGTGCTGAGCACCGTGGAGAAGGGAGCCAGGAAGGCTCTCGGACGGACTGCAGAATAAAGGGGAGGACCTGCAGCCTTTGCGGCCGAGTAAAGGAAGTCTCTCTTTAGAGCATTGAGCTCTAACACAGAGGCCTGGGAAAAGGCTTTAGAATCCCATTCAAGCTGTTCCTGGGAAGGGAAACGGGCTTAGCAACTGCTACAAGACCTGCCGTCACTGCTGCCAAGACCTGGGCGGGCCTGGGCAGGCTCCCTCCTCTGCAGAGGGCAAGCTTTGGCTCTCTAAGAGGCTGTTCATCTAAGGCCACATTCTACCCCCAACAGTGAAATCCTACCCTCCCCCATCCTCAGAAAAGTATGAGAACAGACCACACTTCTGCCATGTGGGCTCTGACTTGTCTCGTTGGAGCCCCTGCCAGGCTGTCCATGTCTAGTGCTGGAGTCTGAACTCTCCTCAGAGCCCGCGCCATACCGTTGCCTGTCTGTCTATCCATGCATTAATAACTTTTCTAATAAACTATGTACTCCCCCAGTCCATCTCACTGTCCTCATTGAATACCCCCACACACATCTTTCACCACTCACAGACATTTGGCAACAGACAGGCCCAGAAGGAATACACATCCACGTGTGTATTCCTGCCTCTCTTCTCCCACACTCTTAACTCCATCCTGTGTTATTCCAAACCATGATTTAGGACCTCAGGTGTGTGTTCACTGTCACTGCCAGTCAGGTTAGTTGTGGAAAGAGAGGAGAGAGACTGATACAATTGCAGACTGAGAAATCAGAAAAGCTGTGAGAAGTCCCCACTGTGACTCACATTTTTTTTTAAATTATATTTATTTATTTATGTGTATGAATGTACTGTCTGCATGTAGGTTTGTGCACCCTGTCGTGCAATGCCTCGGAGGTCAGAAGCCGGTGTCGGATTCCCCAGGAACTGGAGTTCTCCTGGAATTGGGTGACTCAGCACTTTTAATACTTTCCTTCACTCCTGAACACAGCAATAAGCAGACAAGCTTTTCCATGGAGAAATCACTAAAGTGATTAAGAACTAGAAAACTGTGGGCTGGAGAGATGGCTCAGAGGGTAAGAGACTGACTTCTCCAGAAGGACCCGGGTTCGATCCCCAGCACTCCACATGGAGGCTGAGAACTAATGTTCTCGTTCCAGCATCTGCAGCATTGCAACATGGGTGCAAAAACCTACATGCAGACAGTACATTCATACACATAAAAAATAAAAATTTAAAAAAAAACGAACTAGAAAGTGTGTCTGCTAGAGAGAGGCCTTAACTGCAGACAGTTTACTGTAATAACCACGTCAGGGACACCTCTTATTGAAAACAGCTCTGCCATACAGACCCTGGGAAGGTCTCCATTGTCCCTGGGATAAGATGTCACTTGTCACTACATTTCTGGTTCAATCCATGGAACTGCTGTCTGAGAAGCCTGGATACCTGGTTGTTTGGGGGGGGGTGTCTCCAGCCAGGAGATTACCCTGCCCCACTGTATCTGTGCCATGGCATCCCAGTTTAGGGACATTTATAGAGTTGCTAAATTAAAGATTATTAAGTAGGAAGATAAAAGTAAATATAAGCGGCTAAAGGCTGGAGAAGAGACATGCGTGTGAGTATGTGTGTGTCGCATGTATATGCATAAATGTGTGTAATTTAAAGAGACTAGATGTAGACAAATTCTGAAAACTATGTAATATTTAAGACAACACTGTGGATGGAGTTGACACAGAAAAGCACACTTCCTACTTAGAGCACAGGAAACTTCTGGTATAAAATATTAATTTAAATTTTTTAAATAGACAGCCACACCGGAGGCTTAGACAAGAAATCCCAGGTGCCAGAAAGACATAGGGAATGGTCCCAGATATGACTGATCAAGGCCATTTGGGAAAGTGGGGGGAGCCCAAGTCCAGGAGTTCTCAAGGCATCAGGAAGGAGCCCACAGCAAGCAGCGGAATTCCACAAAGAGCCCAGAAGAGCCCCAGGACAGGCCCAACTGTGCACGGGCACTGTGCATAAACCTGAATGCTGCTGGGCACTGCCACACTAAATCGGAAACAAAACTCCAACCACCAGCTTGGAAAAAGAGGGAAAGAAGCTTCCCAATCCACTGCAGGCTAGGACCAAAAGGGCAGAAACCTGGGGGCTGGAGATATGGCTCAAGCAGTTTAGAATGCGGTTAGTTCTTCAGGCACACGCCTTTAATCCCAGCATTGGGAGGCAGAGGCAAGCAGATTCTCTGTGGGATCAAGACCAGCCTGGTCTATACAAAAGGAAGTTCCAAGCCAGCCGGGGCTACTGGGCCTGTCTTGAAAACAAAACAAAAAGCAAAGTAACTCCGAATGCAGAGTTTTAGTTTCAGCATCCACACTGGCAGCTTACAACTGGCTGTAACTATAGCTCCGGGAATCCATTGCCCTCTTCCGCCACCCCACACATGCCATGCACATTACATCACATACACACGTAATAATAAAACGAAAAATTATCTCTAAAAATAAGCCTTTTAAAATTGTCACCGTAGTGATCAGGAGTCCCGCTTTCTATGGTGAAGGAATGAACCCCCCCTGGGAAACTAACGGAAAACCAGTCTCATGGTCAATATTGAAGGTTCCCAGCAACAGCAAAAAGTAAAACTGCTCTGTCGGAAGTCAGGACGCCTAGGGCATGTGGTCCCTAATGGAAAACAGCCTCTAATGAAGATGAGCTAATGAAAACATTTCAAACCACGTGAAAAACTAACCATCCCAAGGAATGTCAGCTAACCACCCTAAGGAGCCTTGATTCACAGCAGAAACAGAATGCTCTGAAATTCTCTAAGATGAGGACGTGTGAAAAATTCAAGAGGAAGGAATAACATCCCAAAGCCAGAAAGGGCATTATACAAAAATTTAAAAACGGGGCATGGTGGCGCACACCTTTAACCCAGCACTCAGAAGTCAGAGGCAGGCAGATCTCGTAGTCTATAGTGAGTTCCAGGACATCTGGGGCTACAGGGAGACCTTGTCTCAAAAAAGAAAAGAAAAAATATATTTTTTTTTAAATTTTTTGGTCTTTTCGAGACAGGGTCTCCCTGGAGCCCTAACTGTCCTGGAACTCACTCTGTAGACCAGGCTGGCCTTGAACTCACAAAGATCTGCCTGCCTCTGCCTCCCAAGTGCTAGGATTAAAGGCGTGTGCCACCATGCCCAGCTACAGAAAGATTTTTAAAACAAACAACAAAAACTAAAAAGCTCCAAAAATAGTAATCAAAATAAAAGAGTCTGGTAAAAAAAAAAATTAAAAATTATAGAAATAAAAAATACAGTCACTGATATCCAAAAATGAAATGTAAGTGTAGACAGAACCACAGAAGTGATAAACAGAAAGCAATGTTCTACTATGTCGTTGAAAGACAGAGACAGACAGACAGACTGACACAGACACAGAGTGGTGGGGTATGAGAGGAGCCAGGCTTGATGGAGCATGCCTTTAATTCCAGCCCTTGGGAGACAGAGGCAGGAAGATCACTTTGAGTCTAAGGCCAGCCTGGACAAGTACATAACCAGTTCCATGCCAGTCAAAGTTAAATCATAATAATAATAATAATGATAATAATAATAATACTCTTCCTCAAAACAACAAAAAGTTATTCGAGGAAAAATTAAAAAACAAACAAACATGAACTTTAGAATAAGAAGCTCCAACTGATACCCACTAGTATCCAGATGAAAACAGACAGCAAGCCAGGTGTGGTGGCGCACGCCTTTAATCCCAGCACTTGGGAGGCAGAGGCAGGCAGCCATCTTTGAGCTCAAGCCCAACCTGGTCTACATAGTGAGTTTCAGGCCAGCTACAGGGAGACCCTGTCTCAAAAAGGCCAAAAAAAGAAAATAAGAGACAGCAGGAGAGAGGAAAGCTCCACAGAGGTCAGAACTCCCAGACAAGAGACATGTCCTGACGACAGGACAGACCAAGTTCTGAATGTCAGACGGAACAGTAACTCCAACCTGGACACAGTCAAGGGCTATCACAGAGCACATGGCGAGGACCAGGATTAGACAGGGAATGCTTCACCCTGGCCACAGAGATGGCAGGGGTGGAATAACATCTTCAGGGTAGCAAAGGAGTACTGGGGCTTCCTGGGGAAAATACTCGGAGGATAAAAATACATGAAGAGTGAAGGATGAAGGCTGGAGAGATGGCAGAGGACCCGGACTCAGTCCCCAGAACCCACACGGCAGATAACGCCAGTTCCAGGGGAATCCAACCCCCTCTGTGTCCTCAGTGGGCACTGCATGATATAGGTGCACTTATACACATCAGGCAACGCACTCATACACATCAAATAAAAATAATGAATAAAACATTTTTAGAAGAGTGAAGGATGAACTTTGGGCACTCCTCCCAGGTGTTTTTACATGAATCAAAAACAGTGCAATGCCTCGACCAAAGAACAAGAGTCGGGACCCGGAAATGCCACCTCTGATGTCGTGGGCAGTGCGACTCTTCCCAGTGAAATGACTTCATGTCCTCAGAACACCAATCAAACCCGTCTTTAACTGACTAACTACACTGTTTGTTTCCGGTACTTTCTATATTAAGTCTAGGAAACCTAGAGTTTCTGGTTATTTATGGCAAATTATTAGGTTTTAGATGTTAGTAACTAATACATGGGTGGGGGGTGGAGGGGTAGGCATTAAAACGTAACAGTAAACTACATGCATGTAGTCCAAGGTTTGGCGTGGGGGATGGCTAGATTACATGGCCTGGCTTGTGCTGTTTTTGCCAAGTTGCGGGGGGGGGTGGGGGTCCTCCATAGAGACTGAGGACACCGCACCCTGGACCTCAGGCTGGAAAGTTTGGCTTACTCTCAGAGCTGCAGTGTCTTTCCTTGCATTGCGCTGCTCAGATTTACATGACTTAGCTCTGTTTCTTTCGAAATACCCTTTCTTCCCCGGGTTTCCTGTCTTAGGATAGAAGCTTTTTAGTGTCTTGTACTCACTGTCAAGAACTGTACTGTCTGCAACTGGTTCTTCCCCAGAGGGCTTTGAATAGGAACTCTGAATAGCAATGTGCAGTAGCCTTGACTACTCAGATGCTGAGCACCCAAGCTGGTTCTTGATCCTCTGCCAGCTTCCAGTCTAGCATCGCCCTTTGGTGCAGACATACCCTGTCTACTGGAGTCAGAGCCCAGTACACTCGGGGAAAGGGCAGAAGGAGCAGATGGAATCACAGATGAATCTGAAGAAAGTTTTGGTTAAGCTGCCAGTGCTGCGGAGTACCATGGTGCACGCCTGTAATCCCAGAGCTCAGGAGGCAGAGCCAGGAAGATCTGTGAGAGAGTTCCAGGCCACCTGCTAGGGAGACCCTGTCTCAAAGCAAACAAACTAAAAAGATGTCATTGCTCCTAGTAACAAAATTCCATAACTAGAGCTCGATGGCCTGAAGTGTTGAAATGAGCCTTAGGAGGCAAAATCAACTAATAATCATAATTCGGCCAGTGTCTAGGTGGCCAAGAGGAAGCTACACCCAGAAAAAGATATCTAGCACCTCTTTGTGCATCAGGAAATCAGAGTTAATCTGTGTTTAAAACTGTTTTAGTCAGGTGGGTGGTACATGCCTTTAATCCCAGCACTGGGGAGGCAGAGGCACAAAGGTTTCTGTGAGATGGAGGCCAGCCTGGTCTATATAGTGTGTTCCAGGCCAGTTCGGGCTACAAGGAGACCCAGTCTCAAACAAACAAATAAACAAACAACAAACAAGCAAAATAAAGTAAGAAAGAAACATCATGACTTTTGAACTGCTGTGTAACCTCCTGTTTAGTAAGGATGCAGGGGGCTGGAGAGATGGTTGAATGGTTAAGAGCACTGGCTGCTCTTCCAGAGGACCCAGTTCCAGACCTACAAAGTAGCTAACCACCATCATAACTGCAGCGCCGAGGAATCCGACACCCTCTTCTGACCTCCACAGATACTGCATGCACAGGCAAAACACACTTATGCATAAAATAAAAATAAATAAATATGATTTTAAAATATACTTTTTTGGGGCTGGAGAGATGGCCTAGCAGTTAAGAGTGCCGACTGCTCTTGCAGAGGACCCATGTTCGATCCCCAGCACCCATATGGCAGCTGAGAACTGTCTTTAACTCCAGTTCCAGGGGAATCAAACACCCTCTTCTGACCTCTGCGGCATTGCATGACATGGGTGCACAAACCTAGATGCAGACAGTACGCTCATACACATACAAAATAAATAAAAATTTAAAAAAATAAAATATACTTTTTTAAGAGCTAGAGACATGGCTCAGCAGTTAAGATCACTGGCTGCTTTTGCAGAAGACCTGGGTTCAATTCCCAACATCCACATGGCAGCTAACAACCATCCGTAACTCCAGTTCCAGGGGATCCAATGCCTTCTTCTGCTCTCTGTGGGCCTTGCACAACACAGGTGTACTTACATAATGCAGGCAATACACAAATACACATAAAAATATTAAATATATATTTAAAATAAAAGAATATAGGGACCTAGGTTCAGCAATTAAAACCACTGGCTGCTTTTGCAGAGGACCCAGGTTTGAAGTCCAGCACCCACAGGGCAGCTAACAACTGTCCATAACTCCAGTTCCAGGGACCCAACACACTCTTCTGTCCTCCAAGAGGACACAAGTGCACTTACATACATGCAGGTTATACACTCATAGACATAAAAAAAAAATTGGGGGGGGTTCTTGTCAAGACAGGGTCTCCCTATAGCCCCAGCTGTCCTGGAACTCACTCTGTAGACCAGGCTGGCCTTGAACTCACAAAGATCCGTCTGCCTCTGCCTCCCAAGTGCTAAGATTAAAGGCAAGCGCCACCACGCCTGGCCATGTAAATTTTTTTTAACTGAAAAAAAAAATACATATAGAAATAAGTGGCAATAAATAAATAAAAATGAAAATAAATAAGTGACAAAAGCCAGTTCAGACAGGCCTGTTTAATGTATAATTCTCTTGGCAGGGTGACCTCAAAACCATGTGTGGAAGATGGTAAAGCCCACAAGATGTAAGGGGCCAGGCTCCCCAAGCCGCTGTCTGGAGAAGAGAGGTTCACTGATCAGATCACCCCACCAGGTTTACATAAGTAGGAAATGAACTCCTAAAAAGTTTGGGACACTAGGGCTGGAGAATGGCCTAATGGTTAAGAGCACCGACTGCTCTTGCAGAGGACCCGGGTTCGATCCCCAGGACCCACATGAAGGCTGAGAACCATCTTTAATTCCAGTTCCAGGGGAATCCAATGCCCTCTTCTGACCTCCGCAGCATTGCACAACACAGGTGCACAAACCTACATGCAGACAGTACATTCATACACATAAAATAAATAAATAATAGCTGGGCGTGGTGGCTCACGCCTTTAATCCCAGCACTTGGGAGGCAGAGGCAGGAGGATCTTTGTGAGTTCAAGGCCAGCCTGGTCTACAGAGTGTGCTCCAGGCCAGGTGGGGCTAAAGGGAGACCCTGTGTCAAAAACACCAAAAAAAAACCCAAAAACAAAACCAAAAACGTCCTCTAATAATTTGCAAAATACTATTTCAAGAAAAATCTCCATTCATTTAAAACAAGGAGCCAGGCAAAGTAGCACATACTGTAATCCCAGCACTTAGGAGACAGAAGCAGAAGGATTACAAGTTCAAGGCCAGCCTGGACTACATAGTGAGTTCCAGGACAGTCAGGCTTACATATCAAAATCTTGTTTTTAAAAAACAAAGGCTAGGGGAGATGGTCAGTAGGGAAAGTGCTCGCCAAGTAAGCATGAAGCCCTGAGTTCAAATCCCTAGAACCATGTAAAGTCAAGTGTGGCAGTACACAGCTGTAATCCCAGAGTTCCTACAATGAGACGGGAGATGGAGATGGAGAATCCCTGGAATGGAAGGTCACAAGCCAGCTATCCTGGCCTGCGCAGCACAGAAGCAGACAACCAAGAGACCCTGCCTCATTCAAGATGGAGGCCCAGGACGGACACAGGAGGCTGTTGCTGGCCTCCATAAGTGTGCTGTGGGGACTGGAGAGATGGCCTAGCGGTTAAGAGCGCCGACCGCTCTTACAGAGGACCCGGGTTCAATCCCCAGCACCCACATGGCGGCCAAGAACCGTCTGAAACTCCAATTCCAGGAGAACTCCAGTTCCAGGGGAATCCGACACCCTCTTCTGACCTCCGCGGCATTGCACGACACAGTGCACACACTTGCATGCAGACAGTACATTCATACACATACAGAAATAAATAAAATTAAAAAAATAAATAAGCGTGCTGTGGCCTGCACATGCCTGCACACGCACATCCATGCACATACATGATATACACATGAAAACTTTAAATGAAAAAAATTAAAAAACAAGGTTTTCATGTAGTTATGTCAGAGGAAATTATTGTTGTTTTATGCAAACAGCAGGGAAATCTTCGAATTCATTTATCTCTATGTATTTATTTATGTGCATGTCGGTGGTGGGTGGGTGCCAGAGGTCAAAGTCATCACTAATTGCTCTCACTAAACTTGCAGCTCCCTGATTCAGCTAGACTGGCTGGCCAGCACACCCCAAGTATCCTCTGCCTCCCCCATGCTGGGATCACAGGAGGACACAGCAGGACTTTTTTAGACCTTCTTTATATTAACTCGAGTGTCTTATTGTCCCTGCACCTCAGCCTGGTTGTCCTCCCAATTACCCTTTCTGCAGGCTCAACTTGCCTCATGCCTCATCGCCCCCAAGTAGCTGCCAGAACAGCTGGCCACTTACCCAATGCATGGATTGGTCTGGTACCTCGGCGCTGTGTAGGAGAAAGGAGAGATGTCCTTGTCAACAAAAGACCCAAAACCCAAGCGGAAGTTGCTAGTGAGCTTCCTCATCTCCTCAGCGAGCTTGGTGCCCAGGCTCCGGATGTTGTCCAAGTCATCCTTCATGGAGAGGGAGAGGTCCATCAGGTAGTACAAGTCTACAGGATAGTCCTCCACCTGGCGCACCTGAAGCTGGAAGGTAGTCTGGTCGCCTGTGTCAACAGAGAGGTCACTTCCATTAGAGGCTATGGAACTTGCTAGGATAAAAGACTGGATTTTCATTTTAACGCTTTCCTACAAAGGAGTGGCTAAGTAGTAGAGTACCTGCCTAGCCCTGGGCTTCCTGTCCCCAGGCCCTATCCCTGCCACTACTGGGGGGAATCAAAGCTTTTTTGTTTGTTTCCTCTATAGATGATATGAACCTCAAAAAAAAAAAAAAAAAAAAAAAAGATTTTCTTGAACGAACAGTGCCTGAAGTGAGTGCAGCGCTGAGGGTGAAGCCTTGCGTGCTTTCTCCTAAACGCCTGTGTCCGTGACTCAGAAAGCTAACATGGTGCTCCTCAGTGGCGTTCTGTCTCTGCTAAAAAGACCCTTGGGTAATTGTGAATATAAAGCAACACAATTCCGTGGATGCAAATTGGTGGAGAGAAAGCCCAGCAACGCACTCCAGAAAAAGACCCAGTCCAGCTAGGGGGTAGATGTGTGAAAGAAAGCAGGAAAGGAACGAGCAAAAGGGGATGGAGGAGAACCAGGAGGAGGGCAGCGGGCTGCACAGGTCAAGAAAGGGCAGCGGAGGGGGCTGCGGAGACGGCTCAGAGGGTAAGAGCATTTGTCTTGCAGGCATTAGGACCTGAGTTCAAATCCCCAGCACCCACATAAAATGCTGTGTATGGCCCAGCGTGTCTGTAGCCTCAGAACTGAGGGGGGCAAAGACAGTATGGTCCCTGGGGTTGCTGGCCTCTGCTGACTCCAGGCTCATTAGAGGTTCCTATTGCCAGATAATAATCCAGAGAATCAGAGTGGGACACCACATGTCCTCCTCTGGCCTACGCGCACACACACACACACACACACACACACGCACGCACGCACACACACGCACACGCACACGCACACGCGCACACACACACACACACAGGCAAGTATACCTTCACACACATGTGCACACACAGCACACACACTCACACACATACAAAAAACAAACACCAAAAAGAACCCGAAAGCAGGAGGGACATGCAGAAAGAAGGGGTTCAGTGGGAGAGGATGGGGATTAGAACAGGCAATGGGGGTAAAATGGCCAAAGTTCACTATGATATATGTATGGAATTGTGTGTGACGTAATGTTAGCTGATAACAATAAGCAATGTACTATATTTACCAATTACAAAAATGAACAAAGAGAAAATAAAGACATCATCAGACTGTTCCGCACACAAGCAGAGAAAAAGATCTGGTTTTTATTTTTTTATTTTTATTTTTTTATGTGTATGAGTGTACTGTCTGTGTGTAGGTTTGTGCACCTGTGTAATGCGTGGACGTCAGAAGAGGGTGTCGGATTCCCCTGGAACTGGAGTTAAAGATGGTTCTCAGCCGCCATGTGGGTGCTGAGGATCGAACCTGGGTCCTCTGGTCCTCTGGCGCTCCCAACCGCTAGGCCATCTCTCCAGCCCCAAGATCTGGTTTTTATTTTATTTTTTTTGGTCTTTTCGAGACAGGGTCTCCCTGTAGCCCCAGCTGTCCTGGAACTCGCTCTGTAGACCAGGCTGGCCTTGAACTCACAAAGATCCGCCTGCCTAAAGGGTGTGCCACCACGCCTGGCTGATCTGGTTTTTAGATGTAGTCAGCAAAGGAAGAAAGGGGCAGCACAAAGGAAGGATCAAAGAGACCTTGGGCCTCTGAGAGGCCTTTGCTAGCTTACCCTCCAGGGTCTATTGAGAGAGGAGTAGCTCAAGTCTGACACCTAAATCACCTCATCTTTTCTTTGTTTTTTAATTTTATTTTTTTTATTTTTATTTATGTGTATGAATGTACTGTCTGCATGTAGGTTTGTGCACCCGTGTCGTGCAATGCCGCGGAGGTCAGAAGAGGGTGTCGGATTCCCCTGGAACTGGAGTTCTCCTGGAATTGGAGTTACAGACGGTTTTCAGCCGCCATGTGGGTGCTGGGGATCGAACCCTGGTCCTCTACAAGAGCAGTCCAGTCGGCGCTCTTAACCGCTAGGCCATCTCTCCAGCCCCACCTCATCTTTTCTAAAACCCACTTAGGACTGACTTCAGGGTTCAACTCAGATGAGGTAATCAGCTGTCTGGGCTCACTGGCCTCCCATAAGCACCTGAGGTCTATTTGTCCCATAGTAGAACTGCTCACGGGCCTTTGAAATTTGGATGTATTTTTGTGTGTTTAGATGTGCAGGGCCTGGAGAGATAGCTCAGAGGTTAAAAGTACTAACTGTTCTTGCAGAGGACCTGGGTTCGAATCCCAGCACCCACACGGCAACTAACAACCATCCATAACTCCAGTTCCAGGGGATCTCACACGTCTTCTGTCCCCGTCAAGCACTACACAAGAGAGGTGCACTTATATACGTGCAGGCAATACACTCATATACATAAAATAAAGCTAAATTTTAAAAAGTTCCAGGTGTGGTGGCACATATCTTTAATCCCAGCACTCAGGAGGAAGGGGCAATGGATCCCTGTGGGTTCAAGGCCAGCCTGGTGTACATAGTAAGTTCCAGGCCAGCTAGGACTAAAGGGAGACCCTGTCTCAAAAGTGCAAAAAAAAAAAAAAGTGCAATAGCCAAGGTGGTCTCACCATCATCCATGGGTCCACACCCAGTCGGCACTGCCACTGCTCAGAGAAATCTCTTGCAATCCCCAGCTGATCCGCCATCAGTTAGAGCCCTGGCCCCTGTAGGACACAGACCTCAATCCTCCAAGCTCCCTGTCCTTCCTTTCTACAAACGACGCATATTTCATAAGCTAGACCAGGAAGAATCCAGTGGCCCAAAGCCTCTAAGTGCAGGCTCCAGCTATGTCCTCAACTAAGGGTGCAACCTGGGCTCCAGTCTCCTTATATATGGAATGGAGTAATGTTCAGAGCCCCCATTGGGACTGGGATGCCCTCCCGTGGGAGAGCAGGACTGGAATAATAAAAGCTTGCACGGATGAAGTATGATTATGACAATTACTATTTGAAGTTAGTGGCAAACCTGCTTCTCTTGACTTGTTTTTGCATGCATGCTCCAGCTGCCTCAAGACTGATGGAGTTCGAGTTGCCTATTGGTGAGAGCCTATTTTTAAAAACCATCAGAGCTTGGCTCAAACGGAATGTTTGAGATTTCTTCCAGAAGGCATTCCGAACTGCTACAGTGTGTCTCTGGCTCCCGTCAGGCAGACAAAGCAGGTCCTGCCATGGGCCTCCTTGGAAGCCTGTCACAGTCGGGGAGCGGGAGGCAGGGTTGAGGAGGACCTAGAGAAAAGTCATCTCCTTCTTTGGTCTCTGCATAGGCAGACAGGTAACAAATGACATTACCTCATCGTCGTCATCATCATCGTTGTCGTCTTTTTTTGTTTGTTTGTCTTTTTGAGACAGGGTCTCCCCTTTAGTCCCAGCTGGCCTGGAGCTTTCTATGTAGACCAAGCTGGCCTTGAACTCATAGAGATCCACCAGCCTCTGCCTCCCAAGTGCTGGGATTAAAGGTGTGTGCCACCACGCCCGGCTTGGCATTACCTCTTCTGACCAAGCCCATAACCTCTTCACAGGGCCTCCCCTGCCCACACCTGCATGCCTGACCTCCCAAGTATCTTCTTTTATCCAGAATGTACTACTACCTAATAGTGGATTACCAATAATTAACAGCCGGGGAAACAGCCTGGATTCCAGGAACCTGAGAGGCACCCGCAGGACAGAAGCTGCACTAGACTTAGAACTGAGAAAGCCAAGTTGGAATTCAGACACAGTCACCAAGGATCAGGAGATTTCAAGTTCCTTTAAACTTGTGACTCAGTTTCTGCTTCAGTGAAGCAAGAGGACATTAATCATCGTGGGAACTGCAATCAATACAGTACATAAATACCACACCCGTGTACTCAGGAGGCAATTGGCAATTTTTGGCTTCAGAACTCCAAAACATTAAAAATTAAACGCAATGGCGATGCACAGTGGTGCATGCCTTTAATACCAGCACTCAGGAAGCAGAGGCAGGTGGATCTCTGGTCATCGAGTGCTAGGCTAGCTAGGGTTACACAGTGAAACCATGTCTTAAATAAATAAATAAATAAATAGTAAAAAAATTAAAATTCAGGGATTTTCAAGTAAAGCAATTTTTTGTGGGATAAAAAAAAAGAAGAGAAAATTATGCCGGGCGTGTTGGCGCACGCCTTTAATCCTAGCACTTGGGAGGCAGAGGCAGGTGGATCTTTGTGAGTTCAAGTCCAGCCTGGTCTACAGAATGAGTTCCAGGCCAGCGGGGGCTACAAAAAGACCTTAAAAAAAAAAAAACTTCCAGGAACTTGAGTTTAAATGGGCGTAGTCATAGTCTCAGGCATATAAATTTAAGTCCAAGTTTTTCAGCTGTGAAGGCAGGGAAGGAAGTAAGGCATGATGCCTCTGTTAAGACGTGATATACAGATGCCTCTGTTAAGAGGGCTTTCTACTGGAAAGTGGGCAATCTCTCAGCATTACATTCTAAGAGAAAGAGATCACTGAGAAAGCAATGCACACATACACACCTGCATTTCTGCCCACAGCAAAGTGCAAATAGTAAAAAGGAGCCTTTCTCCCCAGTTTGCCAGAAAGAAGGTGAGGCGGGTAGGTGCATTCGTGCTGACCGCCACCCTATTCATTACATGCTTGATTTTAAAGCCACACCCTCCCGCAAGGGCTCTGGCAATCTGGAATGTTCTGTCAGCAGTTCTTGTGCTATGGGCGTCACTCTGTAGTGAACATGCCAGCTACAGCAAGGGTGGCCTCCCTTGTTAGCAGGCTGGTGACGAGGCTGGTGGCACCTGGCCTGTGTGGAGGAGTTTGGCAAGGAGGAGGTCTAGGCATGTTTCTCACTTTTAGGTGTGCTCCCTTCCCTCCTTCCCCAGGCAGCTGCTGTCCTGTACCATCGGAGACTTTAACCTGGTGGCCTGGGCAGGGTGCAAAGACCTTCATCATCAGGGCTGGACTGCTAGCCTTTGCTGACAATATCCAGGGATCTGTTATCCCCTGTGCTCTCCTTCTCCCATAGAGGAGCCCCGCAGGCCTGTGGCACCTCTTGTCTCTGAGGCTGCCGCACATGATCCCCACCTCAGGGCCAGCAGCAAGATCCGAGAAATGCAGTAAAGTGAACTCCAAAGAGAAGCGGATCACCAGCCGCTGGGAGAACTGAGCCCTCCCTCACCCCCCCCCAACCCCTCTCACACCCTGGTTTTCCTGATTTCAAAGCATGCAGTGATGTCCATGTTTTCTGTAAAATTCCTGCCAGTGCTCTACTGTAAGTACAGGTTTCCCACCATAATCAAGTACTAACTAGCCACCCACCCCGAAGGTATTTTAACTCTTCCTTCTCTCTGTCCTCCCTCCTTTAATAAGAGGGAAAGGCATACTTTTTTCTCTAAGAGCACATATCAGATGACAAACATTGCTAGAGTACAGATCTCCAGTGAAGACTTCCAAGATGGATTTCTGTTCCCACTGAGAAAAGACAGGGGGCTGGCCGGGCAAGGTAGCACCCACCTTTATCCCAGCACTCGGGAGGCAGAAGCAGGAGGATCTCTGTGAGTTCCAGGCCAGCAGGAATACAGGGAGATCCTATCTCAAAAAGACAAAAAATTAATTAATTTAAAATTTTTTAAGTTGTCCTCTGCCCTCCACACATATACACATCATATATGTACAAATCCACATGATAATTTTTTTCCACATAATTTTTTTTAAAGGGGAAAGATTTAGACATAAATTTTTTTCCCTTCTTGATGCCCATATTAGCATATTCACAATATGCTATTTTCTTTTTTTTTTTTATAGACATGATAAATTTTTAAAAGAAATATGGGGAGATCAGCACTGTAATCTGCAGTAGCAACATACTCTCTGGTAGAGATTCCAACCCAAGATCAAGGTAGAAAATGTCACAGAAACCATTGCTTAACATCTGACAGTCCACCCTGGCTCAAACCTATACTTTAAACCACTTTGAATGGAATTCAATGTTGTTCTTAGAGATTCAAAGGTACAGGGAATAACAGTACTATAATCAGCATGGAACATTTCCAAAATATAGATTCTCAGAGCCAATCCTGACCTATTTAATCAGATGGTTTAAAAGGTGAGGCCAAGACATTTGGTTTATCCAAGACCTCAGTGATACTCACTCATACAGTTTATTGAGAACTNATCTGTTATCCCCTGTGCTCTCCTTCTCCCATAGAGGAGCCCCGCAGGCCTGTGGCACCTCTTGTCTCTGAGGCTGCCGCACATGATCCCCACCTCAGGGCCAGCAGCAAGATCCGAGAAATGCAGTAAAGTGAACTCCAAAGAGAAGCGGATCACCAGCCGCTGGAGAACTGAGCCCCTCCCTCACCCCCCCCAACCCCTCTCACACCCTGGTTTTCCTGATTTCAAAGCATGCAGTGATGTCCATGTTTTCTGTAAAATTCCTGCCAGTGCTCTACTGTAAGCACAGGTTTCCCACCATAATCAAGTACTAACTAGCCACCCACCCCGAAGGTATTTAAATCTTTCTTCTCTCTGTCCTCCCTCTTTAATAAGAGGGAAAGGCATACTTTTTTCTCTAAGAGCACATATCAGATGACAAACATTGCTAGAGTACAGATCTCCAGTGAAGACTTCCAAGATGGATTTCTGTTCCCACTGAGAAAAGACAGGGGGCTGGCCGGGCAAGGTAGCACCCACCTTTATCCCAGCCTCGGGAGGCGAGAAGCAGGAGGTCTCTGTGAGTTCCAGGCCCAGCAGGAATACAGGGAGATCCTATCTCAACAAAGACAAAAAATAATTAATTAAAATTTTTTAAGTTGTCCTCTGCCCTCCACACGAATACCATACAAGATATGTACAAATCCACATGGATAATTTTTTCCACATAATTTTTTTTAAAGGGGAAAGATTTCAGACATAAATTTTTTTCTTTTTTTTTTTTTTTTTTTTTATTATTTCCATTGCTTTTCTTTTTTTTTTTTTTTATAGACATGATAATTTTAAGAAATTTTAGCCGGGCATGGTAGTGCCCACCTTTAATCCCAGCACTGGAGGAGGAAGAGGCAGGTGGATCTCTGTGAGTTTAAAAAAAAAAAAAAAAAAAAAAGAAATATTGGGGCTGGAGAGTGGCTGAGTTAAGAGGCACTCACATGCTCTTGCAGAGGACCCGGGTTCAATTCCCAGCACCCACATGGAGGCTAGCACCATCTTAGGCTGGGGGTGTTGCCGCCTTTAATCCAGCACTTGGGAGGCAGAGGCAAGCAGATTCTCGTAGTTCAAGGCCAGCCTGGTCCTAACATAGTCCAGGCCAGCTGGGGCTACAGGGTAGACCCTGTTGCCTGAAAAAACACCACACACCACAACACACACCACACACACACACACACAAAGGAATATTTAGGGCTGGGTATGGTGATGTACACCTTTTAGTGCCAGTCTACACAGAGCAGAGGCAAGGGCTCTCCTGTGAGATCAAGCCAGCCTGGTAATGGTACATGCAAGTTCCAGGACAGCTATGAAAAAAAAAAAAAAAAAAAATTCTCAAAAAAAAAAAAAAAAAAAAAAAAAAAAAAAAAAAAAAAAAATTAAAATTAAAAAATTAAGCTGAATAACTCAAACCTTTCTCATTGACCTAGTGTTTCAAAACTATTTATAGCTTTTGACTATCTCAATAAAGTTTTAATTTAAAATTTATGTCCTTCTTAGGGATTTTGTCTTCTGTAAGGATTTTTTTTTTCTTATCCTGACATACAGTTTCCAGTGTTGAAATAAAATGGAAAACATGATCCTGTGTTTATACAAAAAAACCCTGCTTAAAGTTTGGCAGTTCTTCAAAAAATTAAACACAGAATTACCATATGATCCAGCAATTCCAAACTCCTAGTTATAGACCCAAAATTATTGAAAACATATGTCACCAGACAAACTTGTACATGAATGTTCAAAACTGCCCCAAAGAGGAAAAACAGCCATTGAAACAACTGAAGTACACAACAGAGGATTACTTGGTCATAAGAAGGACGACGTAGCAGGGCATGGTGGCCTACCAGAACTGGGAGGTTAGGGCAGGGGAGTCACAGCTGCAGGCTAGCTGAGCTATACAGACACAGGCTCAAAAACAAGCAGTAAGAAGTACATTTTACAACACGGATGAATTAATGCCCATGTGTTATATAACTGACAGAAAATGTTCAGCAGAGGCAACATCATAGAAATAGAAACTGGTTTAGAAGAGGAGACTTCAGGGGTAGTAAAAATGTCCCAGAATTATATAGTAGTAATGGCTAACTAGCTTCAAAAATATACTAAGAAACACTGCCCTGAATATTTTAAAGTTGTAAGTTTTATGATGTATAAATTGTATCTCAATTTGAAAAAAAAAGAATCTGAAAAATCTTACT
Organism: Rhizomys pruinosus; assembly: GCA_009823505.1. Lineage (NCBI taxonomy): Eukaryota > Metazoa > Chordata > Mammalia > Rodentia > Spalacidae > Rhizomys > Rhizomys pruinosus. The sequence goes on from VZQC01010896.1 coordinate 1,260,073, forward strand.
TAAAAAATACACAATAAGGGCCTTAAAGGTGGTTCTGAGAGTAATCGCACCTGCCTCCAAGCCTGACGACCTAAGCTCGGTCCTTGGAACCCACACGATGGAAGGAAAGAAGTGACTCCTACAAGTTGTCCTCTGACTCCCTCTCTCTCAACAAAGTGCAATAAAAAAAATCAGAAAGAATAAAGGAGGGGCCATCAAGATACCTCAAGGGAAAGGTATGGTAATACATACTTTAATTATGAACTCCAAAGGCAGACATATCTCTATGAGATCGGGGCCAGCCTGGTCTATGTGGTGAGTCCCAGGCCACCTGGGGCTACAGGAAGACTCTGACTCAAAAAACATGATTGATTGATAGATAGATAGATAGATAGATAGATAGATAGATAGATAGATGATAGATTGATAGATAAGATGATAGATAGATAGATAATAGATGATATATAGATAATAGAAGAGATGATAGATGGATAATAATAGAAGATAGATGGATGGATAGATAGATAGATAGATAGATAGATAGATAGATAGATAGATAGATAGATAGCTCAGGAGATAAAAAGCATCTGCCACCAAGCCTGACAACCTGAGTTCCATCCCTAGAACATGGTAGAAGGAGAAAACTGACTCCCACAAGCTGTCACCTGGCCTCACAAGCAGTCATGCATATGTAAATGAATAAATGTACTTTTAAAATTAAAAAATAAAATAAAGATGGAATCCCTTTCTCTCCCCCCCTTACCCTCAGAATCCCTTTCTCTCCCCGCCCCTTACCCTCAGAAATCCCTTTCTCTCCCCCCCTCCTTACCCTCAGGAATCCCTTTCTCTGCCCCCCTTACCCTCAGGAATCCCTTTCTTCTCCCCCCCCTTACTCTTAGCCCCCTTTTCCCTTCTTCAGACCTATCCTGGGGTGATAATTTGGCCTTCCTGAAGTGTCTTTAATGTTCTACTGAGGCTTGCCTTGGCTAGCTAGTCTTGTGTAAGTGTTATATTTCACCAAACAAATACCTATTATGAGGCATGGGAGCAGGGCTAGGGAGAAAACATAAAAGCATTTCCAAAAGCATATAATAGAGACGCTAATCCCCACACCTGACAGCTCTCTTCTGAATAGGGAGAATTACCTGGAGGTAAGTATGTTCTTGGTAAACTGAGGTTTTTTTACAAGCTACAACATATCAGTCCCCCTCCTTCCAAATAAGAAGGGTTTGCCTGTTTCTCTTTGCAAATACTAAAATTATATTTTCAAATTTCTTGCTAATATTTTATTTACTATTTCTATTTTTGTGTGTGTATATGAGTGTATTGCCTGCATGCGAGAAAGTGCACCCATGTCATACAATGCCCATAGAGGTTGGAAGAGGGTGTCGGATCCCCTGGAACTAGAGTTATAGAAGGCTGTTAGCCGCCATGTGGGTGCTGGGAATTCAACCCGGGTCCTCTGCAAGAGCAGCCAGTGCTCTTAACTGCTGAGCCATCTCTCCAGCCCCTATTTTCAATTTTTTAAAGGGTATTATTGATTTCAAGTATTAGTATATCGCCAAAATTCTTAATGGTTCTAGAACTTAAGGAATCCAGACTCTGCCCCGCCCTCCCCTTGGTCTTCATCTGTATGAAACGTCTTTGTGACTTGGGTGTGTCTTCATGGGAAGCTGGCCCCTTCATCCCCCCCAGCCCTCCCTCAGACAAGCCTGCACATAGCACTCACGCTGTACTTACATCTTTCTTTTGTTCTAGCTTCACTGTAATTGAAACAGACAAAAAAAAACGTTTCTTGTAGGTAGAGGCAGGCCATCTGTATATGCATTGTTTTAAATTGCTGGCCTGTCCTGTTCACACCTGACTCTGCCCCTAGGTGAGAATGGCTTTTATCAACTTGTGACCCAAGCACATGATGCTGGGCGAAACAATGATGTATACAGGAGGTGTGAGGCAGAGGTTTGGGATTGGCTGAGAAAGATGACATCATTTTATCTATAATTTTTAAATTTATTTACTTATTTATTTATTTATTTATTTAGGGGGGTAGAGGAAAGGGTTTATTCAATTCATTATTCAATTCCTAGGTTACAGTTCATCACTCAGGGAGCCCAAGGCAGGAACTCAGGGCAGGAACCTGGAGGTAGGAACTGAGGCACAGGCCATGGAGGAATGCTGCTTACTGGCTTGCTCCCCTAGCCCACGCCCAGCCTGCTTTCTTATACCCTACACAACAAACAACCTGCCTAGGGGTAGCACCACCCATAGTGGGCTGGGCCCTCCCACATTGCTCAACAAAGACAATACCCCACAGACATAGCCACAGGCCAGTCCAATGGAGCTAATTCCCCAAATGAGGCTTCCTCAACCCAGGTGTGTCAAGTCGACACTAAAGCTATCTAGAACAGGGATGTATAGTGGTTAATCTTAACTGTCAACTTGACATGACCTACAGTTGTCTGGGCAGAGAGCTTCATGAGGAGTTACGTTGATCAGGTTAGTCTGTATGTTTATCTTTGGAGATGGTCAGGATCATTAACTGATGTAGGAAGACGCAGCCTGTGGTGGGTGGTACCAGGTAGAGGGCCTGTGGTGGGTGGTACCAGGTAGAGGGCCTGACAGCCTAAGAGGAGGAAGCTAGTGGAGCCCAATCAATCCAAAGCATCAAGGATGGCTTGACGCTCCCTTTGCTCTTGACTGCAGATGTGATCATTTTATTTTCTATGTGTGTATGAATGTACTGTCTGCATGTAGGTTTGTGCACCTGTGTCATGCAATGCCGCTTCAGATTCCCCTGGAACTGGAGTTAAAGACGGTTCTCAGACACCGTGTGGGTGCTGGGGATCAAACCCAGATCCTCTGCAAGAGAGGTCAGCGCTCTTAACCACTAGGCCATTTCTCCAGCCCCATTTTGTCTATATAAAGAATGGACTGTAAGCCGGGCGTGGTGGCTTGCACCTTTAATCCCAGCACTCAGGAGGTAGAGGTAGGCGGATCTCTGAGTTCAAGGCCAGCCTGGTCTACAGAGCGAGCTCCAGGACAGCTGGTACTAAAAGGGAGACCCTGCCTCAAAAATACAAAAAAAAAAAAAAGAATGGACTGTAAACAGTAAATCGAATCTCCATTACCATCTGACAAGATTTCTGGGGTGTTATTTTCCACGGGTGTGTAAGTTAAGCCCATCAGGCTTGTATTTGAGTGTTGCGTGCTAGTGGAATTGGTGGGACTACCAACCTGGGAAGAGAGTATCAAGTTGCCTTCTGGGTTTTGGCTGGACACAGACTTATAGAAGGCCACCAGTCCGAGGGATCTGTCTCCGGGTGGGGTCAGTCCCCAGCAGATGGAATTAATGTGGCCATAACAGGGTGGCAGCCAGCTCCCCAAGGCCAAGGGTCTGCATCGGGCAAATAGCTGGGCCAGACCGGGATGTGGGGCAGAAGTCCTCACAGCCAGCCAGAGGGCAGCGATTTCTGCCCCAGTTCCCAGGAGAAGCCGCTGGTGGCTCCTCCCCACTTCCTTTTAACCCAGGAGGCGTGGTTTGCATCTCCGAGTGCAGAAGAACACTACTAACTAATTTATCTAGTGTTTGATGACTCAAAGCTTATTCTAAAATAATGGGTGTTCACAGAACCATGCAATACAACAGCTCCAACACTGATGACCTTTGGTGAATGGTTTACCATGTAAATACACCCCATTGCACCAAATGCAATTTGGGGGTGTGGAGGCTGGAAATCCCTAGTCACTCCTACATCAAGCACCTTTGGCTGTTATCTTTTGAAAATGATTTTAACTCTTTTTTTTTTTAGATCCGCCAACCTCTGCCTCCTGAGTGCTGGGATTAAAGGTGTACTCCACCACTCCAGACAGTTCTTAGCTGCCATGTGAGTGCTGGGAATCAAACCCGGGTCCTCTGCAAGAGCAGTTGGTGCTCTTAACTGCTGAGCCATCTCTCCAGCCCCAACTTTTTTTTCGGGGGGGAGTGTTTTTGAGACAGGGTCTCCCTGTAACCCCAGCTGGGCTGGAACTAGCCCCTGGAGACCAGGCTGGCCTTGAACTCACAGAGATCCGACTTAGCACTCTGGACTCTCATTTTAACTTTTTAAAGTTCTTTTATAGGAAAGTTTCATGTAAGCCTCTGAGCACATACATAAAGAATGGAGGTGACAAGGGGCCTGCCATGCTGAGAGGTTAAACTTGCGAGGGCCTCCACACTAGGGACAGAGCCAGACCTACAACTCAGGACAGCCAGCCAAATTCATAATTGACCCAGGGCTTCAAGTTACCCTGAACACTAAATAACCAACCAGAAATACCTACTGCCAAGTGCTCTAGACAATGGCACAGGTGGGAGGGGAAGAAATCAATGGAAGTAGAAAAATCCGCTTTATTAACAATGTAAGACTTTCTAGTTTAGCCATCCGCATCCACCTCCACAGTGCAGAGATTCTATTATACAGAATGTTCAGTGATGGATGGTGCAGTAGAAACACCCTGGGTTTGCACCTCGATGCCTAGGACTACAAAATGAGGTGTGGTGGTCCACACCTGTAATTCTAGCACTCAGATCAAGTCGGGGCTGGAGAGATGGCTCAGTGGTTAAGAGAACCGACTGCTCTTGCAGAGGACCCAGGTTTGATTCCCAGCACCCACATAGCAGCTAAGAACCGTCTTTAACTCCCAGTTCCAGAGGAATCCGATGCCCTCCTCTGACCTCCAAGGCATTGTATGACATGGGTGCACAAACCTACATGAACACAGTACACTCATACATATAAAAAAAAAAATTCAAAGTCAAGCCAGGCGTGGTGGCATACACCTTTAATCCCAGAGGCAGGTGGATCTCTGTGAGTTCAAGGCCAGCGTGGTCTACATAGTGAGCTCCAGGCCAGCAGGAACTAAAGGGAAACCCTGTCTCAAAAAGATCCAAAGAAACAAAAAAAAAATATGCTAAATAACACTTATCAGAAGTAGCTTCCATTATCAGAAGTAGCTGAAATTGGTGAATTCACAGAGACAGAAAGAATACAGGTTATCAAAGTCTGGGGCAATGGGGGTAAAGAAGTGTTTGCTAACGGGAGAAGAGTTTCTGTTAGAGATGATGAAGCGGTTGTGGGAAGATCATACTGGAACACAGCACAACTGATTGGTACGCTTAAAAATGGCTAAAACAGGGGCTGGAGAGATGGCCTAGCGGTTAAGAGCGCCGACCGCTTTTACAGAGGACCCGGGTTCGATCCCCAGCACCCACATGGCGGCCGAGAACCGTCTGAAACTCCAATTCCAGGAGAACTCCAGTTCCAGGGGAATCCGAGACCGTCTTCTGACCTCCACGGCATTGCACGACACGGGTGCACAAACTTGCATGCAGACAGTACATTCATACACATACATAAATAAATAAAATTAATAAAAAAAATTTTTTTAAAAATGGCTAAAACAGGAAATTTTATGTTGTACATATTCTTCCACAATAGTGGGATTTTTACTGTTGTTTTGGTTGGGAGAATTGTTTGGTTTTGTTGGTTGCAGAACTGAGAATGGAACCCAGGGCATCCTCATGTGTGCAGGCAAGGCTCTACCATGACCTTTAGTAACAGTAAAAACATCGTACCCATCCTCGCTGTGGGGAACCGTGTATTCTGCTTCCAGCTCTGAGCCTTACACCCCCATCACCATCTCCTGGCTCTAACCAAAGTGTGGCTTGGCCCATTTTCCATGTTAGCACATCCCACTAATGGCGCTTTCCTGAGCCCCTACCACCCGCCCATCCACTTACCAGGCCGGAGGCTCACAGCCACCTTCTGTGGCGTCATCTGGATGACGTCGGAGCCTATGGCACTGGAACCTTTGCTGCTGAGAGGCAGGCTTCGAAGGACGTGGGTGCTGCTGGCCGGGCTCTCCATCTCTCCTTCACAGCCATTCCGGATGAGGTTTGCTCTCAAGTCACACCGAGAGGTAATGGACCTCGGGCTGCCAAAGGACTAGAGGGAGAATAGAGGCAAGGCCAGAGGCCATCAGGGGGAGCTTGAGACTCCGCACTCCAGTTTCATTTTCTGAAAACAGAGATGGTGATAATCCCCATCGAAATGCCTCTTGAAGATTAAGAGGATCGAGGTACTGGTCGTCAAAGCATGTCATAAACTCCTAGCATATTATAAAAATGCCTGTTTTCCAACCTGAACAGACTAGAGTCCAAAATGACAACTCCAAAGAAAGTAGACTGTTTTGCTTCTCGCCCACTTGTGCCCCTTTCCCAAAGCCTAGGGAACAAATTGCGGAAGAGGAGGCGTAGTAGAATGTAAGGGCTGCGGAGAGATTGGGGTAAATCGTGAGACTACAGCAATATAGACTGGACTCCTAATTGATCAGCATGCCTGTGCATACAAGCATCTCCAACTGGACTATGGGAACCTTGGGTTATTCAAAATTTGGACATAGATACTTGCAAATTGGTTTTACATGAATGTTACTTACATTCATTGCTTATGCTTAATAATTTGGCTCACTTCAAAAAAAATGCACCAATTACCTAATTGTACGGCAAACTGAGTAACATCAATGTTATCTGAAAACAACTGTGTTATATTGTAGAATCCCTTAAAAAATAAACAAATAAAAGAGGGGGAAAAAAAAGCTTGTTTTCATTGTTATTTTTGTGATCAAAATGTTCCTGTCTACATATTTAACAAGAGAAAGAAACTGGCTGGGGTTATAGTTCAGTGTTAACAGAGCTTATTTAGAATGCACAAAGCTGGGGTTAGACCTTCCCCAGCCCTCCACTCCTCCCAATCCCATACTAAGAAAAACACAGAAGAGCTAGGGTATAAGTCAGTGACAGAGCACTTGCCTTTCACTATGAGACCCTGGCATGGGGTCGGGGGACTGGGTGACGGAGGTGGGAAGGACTGGGAGAGAAAAAAACACAATTATATCTGTGTGCATTAGGACAAACTGAGCTGTCACAGCAAAAGCCAAACTGTTTTCATTTTTATCTTTATTGTTATTACATAATAAAGACACATTGATAAGAAAAGTCTGGGCCAGCCCTGGTAGTGTCCCCAGCAGTCAGGAGACAGGAGGCAGAGGCAGCGGCAGGAGGCTCAGGAGTTCAAAGCCAGCCCCAGCTTCATGATTACACACCAGGTTTGAGCCCAACTTGGGCTACATGAGACCAAATAAATAAATAAAAAAATAAAAATAAGCTGGGCGTGGTGGCGCACGCCTTTAATCCTAGCACTTGGGAGGCAGAGGCAGGCGGATCTTTGTAAGTTCAAGGCCAGCCTGGTCTACAGAGCAAGTTCCAGGACAGCTGGGGCTACAAGGAGACCCTGTCTCGAAAAGACTAAAAAAAAATAAAATAAAATAAAAAATAAAAAATAAAAAAATAAAAATAAATAAATAAATCAAACAAAACAAACCAGGAGTTTGCCACACCTGATGGTACATTCCTTTAATCCCAGCACTCAGGAGGCAGAGGCAGGCAGAACTCTATGAGACCAAGGCCAGCCTGGTCTATATATTAAGTTTCAGGCCAGCTGAGATTCCACGAGACACTATCTCAATAAAACAAAACAAAATAAAAAACAAAAACAAACAAACAAAAAACCCAGGAGTTTGAGACATTAATTTTATATGTTTTTTTTAATTTTATTTATTTCTGTATGTGTATGAATGTACTGTCTGCATGTAGGTTTGTGCACCCATGTGCAATGCCGGAAGTCAGACGAGGGTCTTAGATTCCCCTGGAACTGGAGTTCTCCTGGAATTGGAGTTACAGACGGTTCTTAGCCGCCATGTGGGTGCTGGGGATCGAACCCGGGTCCTCTGCAAGAGTAGTCGGTGCTCTTAATCGCTAGGCTATGTCTCCAGCCCCTAATTTTAAATGAAATAACAGGGCTTGGAGAGATGCCTCAGTGGTTAAGAGCACTGCCTGCCAAGTTCAGTTCCCAACACCCACAGGGTGGCTAACAACGGTCAATAATTCCACTTCTAGTGGATACCGCACCCTCTTCTGACCTCTGTAGACACTGCAGGGCACAGGTGCAATTACATAATGCAGCTCCAGTAGCCCAAGCTGGCCTTTCCTATGCAGCCTAGGACAAACTAACCCTCCAACTTCCACCTCCCAAAGGCTGGGGTTATTTTACAAGGTGCATGGGAGGCAAGCATGCTGTCCACTGAGCTGCACTCGCAAAGCAAGGCCAAGGTACTCTCCCTTCCGCAGCTAGTTAGATATTATCTCCAGGGCCCATAAAACCTGGATGGTGGAGCAGTCAGGACACAAAGCTTCAGACAGCATGCCTAGACTACAGAGTTAGAAGCCAGACTGCTGGCACAAGCAAAAAATTCTAGTGGTACACTCCCTTCCTTGGCCGAGGAAGCGGCCGTCCCAGAACTAATCAATGATTTTTAGAATCTGCAAAATTCAAGGTTAAAAAAACAAAAAAAAAAAATCAACAAGATTTTGCAAGTTTGTTTTGTTTTTGTTATAGCCCAACCTGGCCTCAAACTTGGGGCAATCCTCCTGCCTCTGCATCCTGACTGCCGGGATTACAGAGATTGAGCAACTGACCACAGAGATCCTGCAGCATTTTAAGTAAGTAAAACTAGATTCACTGTTTTGGACTTAATGTAATTATGTTCGGTTCTTTTTTTCCTTCTAGATTTTATAAATAACGATTTTGCTTTGTTTTGTTTTTCTCCTAGGTTCTATGAATTGAACGCAGGGAGATCTTCTCTATGGGGGACTACACTTACACAAGTGGTTCCATAACCTCTCGTGGAACTGTGGATGGAACAAAGTGAAAAAATTACAAACCTAGATTTCAAAACTAAGATTTCTAAATTGTGTTCCAGGCAGTCATATCTGGCCTAGATAGAACAGCTGTAATTAAGGAAAACAAAGCACAAGAAAGGAAAGATAATGTCCTGAAGGTGCTGTGGGAGGGAGGGAAAGTTAATGTCCTGGAGGTGCTCTGGGCAGATGACAGCACAGCTCTGCTGTCCTGAGGGTCTGAGGCAGAGGTCTCTGCCTTTTCCCAGAGCTTAAAGGGCTCAGAGGTCACTTGCTCAGCACTTCCTTAACTAGAGTTTCTGAACTCGTTGTTAGAAACAGAGCCTTCCTTGCTACCCAGCTCCTCCAATTCTAAAAAAGCTCAATGTGTTGGGTCCAGTCCTGACTATGCAGTTATCTGTCTGGAGTGGTCCAGCACAACTACCACCATCACCCATGAAGCAGCTGCCATCTCCCCAGAAGGATGGGAACCCCCAACCCCTCCCCTGAGTCTGAACCAGCTTACATTCTTCCATGGTCCAGGTCACAAAGCCAGCCTATCTACTCTAACGAGTCCTCGGCCATGGTCCAGGTCACAAAGCCAGCCTATCTACTCTAACGAGTCCTCGTCCTCAGCCTCGGCAACTCACTGGGGCCATCTGGATATACACACTAGCAGAGGCCCTCAGCGCAACTGCCCAGACAGCCTGCTCAGTGGGAACTTCAACAGACACATCATCTGTAATGAAACTTGTGCTATGTTTCATGTTAGCCAGGAATGATGTAGCCACTGGAACCACTGAGAAGTCAGGATCACAGCAAACTAGGTCACCAGTGACAGCTTCAGTCATGTGGCTGCCCTCTGGCGACACTGCCCGTCAGCAGCTGGGGGCATTTTTATTCTCTAGGGCATTGACAACAACCCTCAGCACCACAGCCCCTGGGTTCCCAGAAGCTGGCTACACCAACACTGGGGATCACGGCCTTCTGTACTGTCTGCTGGTTGCCATCATTGATCACAGATAAGCTGCAACTTGCTGGGTGAATGAAAGTGCCAACCAAGTCAACGGCCTGGCAGTACAGCAGAGGCCCCTTACAGCTCCCCTGTACAGACAGCAAGGAACAGAGAATGCCACTCGGGCCAAATTCAGGTCTCTCGTCAGCACTGTCCATCTCAGTGTCTTGACATTTTCCCTTTCACAAATGTAGCCGCCTGCTCACTGGGAAGGCCCAGTGGTTTCCACGGATGTACTCAATGGCCTTTGAGACAATGCTACCCATTTGTCAAATCTTGTCTGTGTCCCACAGATCGATCAGCAGAGGCACTACTGGGCATGGCGAGTCTACAGAACTTCTAGAAGAAAAGTAGGTACCCGAACAGTGGGATAGCCTTAAGAATGGGCCGTCTTGGAGCCTGGAGATATGGCTCAGAGCTTGAGGTCTGGCTGCTCTTGTAGAAAGAAGACCTACGTTCAGCTTCAGTGCCCAGCACCCACATGGCAGCTAATAACTCTCCCTAACTGGAGTCCAAGGGGATCCAAGATCCAACCCCCTCTTCTGGCCTCCATGGGCACTGGACAACAGAAGTGTACTTACATGCACACAGGCAAAATTCTCATACTCAAAAAAGAAAAGAAAAAATTAAAAAAAAATTTTCTTTTAAAAATGGACTAAGCCAGGCATGGTGGGTACACCTTTAATCCCAGTACTCAGGAGGCAGAAGCAGGTGGATCTCTATGAGTTTGAGGCCAGCCTGGTCTACATAGTGAGTTCCAGGCCAGCTGGGGCTACAGGGAGACCTGGTCTCAAAAAGACAAAAAAAAAAGGGACTATCTGATATGTTCCAAAATTAGCTATAATTTAAAATTGTTTTATTTTGTGCATGAATGTTTTACATCCATGTATGTAATTGTGCCATATATGTATAATGCCTACAGAGGCCAAACCCAAGAGGACATTGGCTACTCTGGTTTCACACAGGGTCTCCCTGTAGCCCCAGCTGTCCTGGAGCTCGCTCTGGAGAACAGGCTGGCCTTGAACTCACAGAGATCCGCCTGCCTCTGCCTCCTGAGTGCTGGGATTAAAGGGGTGCACCACCATGCCTGGCCTCACCTCATTTTTAACCACCACAGGCTTTTGTTGCCCAGGGAAGGGACGGACAGTGCTCAAACCCCAGCAGAGAACTTAATCTCAGAGCCTAGCATCTCTCCCATCCCAAGCCGCTTCCTACTTATTTTAGCTTGAACAAGATCAGATGATGTGAAGAGAGGAAAGTAAAACCACAGAAACCAGAGGCCGATCTTTGTGACCTTCTAGGTATACAGACAATAAAAATATAAATCAAGAAAATGTCTCAATAGCTATCGCTTTATGAATGCAGATACCTCAAATGAGAAGTTCCTTATTTTATTTTACTTTGATTATGTATATATGTGAGTGTGGATGTCCACCCTGTCCAGAAACAGGCATTAGTATCCCTGGAATTAAAGGTACTGTCCACCACTCCACGTGGGTGCTAGGAACTGAACTTGCGTATGAGCTTTTAACATTGAAGCTGTCTCTGTGGCCCAAATTATAAACCCCCATAGGAAAATTTCAATGAAGAAAGTAGTATTCACAGCCGGGCATGGTGGCGCACGCCTTTGATCCCACACTCGGGAAGCAGGGGCAGGTGGATCTGTGAGTTCAAGGCCAGTTTGATCTACATAGTGAGTTGCAGGCCACCTGGGGCTACAGGGAGATCCTGTCTCAAAAATACTGGGGGGGGGGGGGAGTACTATTCACAGGACGGCCTGCTATTCAATGGCTTCAGATACCCAAGCCCCAGCACCCAGGCCTCTGCCAGGTGTCCGAACACATCTTCCAAAGGGAAGTAACTCATCACCTGGCCCCATCCTCTCTCCTAGAGTTAAGGAATCAGAGATGAAATGCCTCACTTCACCAAGCAATCTGAGTTGGTCTGGTCCCAAGACTCCTGGCCCAAGATCACTGTTCTTCCAACCTCACAGAGGCCAAGGTCACTGCTGAACTCTACAGCAGGAAACTGAATGGACCTACAGATTCCATGCCTCTTAACATAGTCATTCTCTGCAACCCCAAATGCAAATGTCTTCCCTATTAAACATGAAGCATAAATGCCTTCTTGATGCAGAGTATCAAGCTCAGGGTGGCCTTCCCGTGGCCACGCCACTGCTGCCCAGATATTCAGGTCCTTCAGTACAAGATCAAGCACCTGCCCAAAGCCCCCAGATGGAAAACATTCTTATTAAATGCTGCTATGGACTCCCAAAGGATCCAGGCTACAGACAAGTGGCCAACGGCAGGCAGAAACAGGATAAAAACTAATCTGCATTCCCCTGCATGGCTTTGAGACACTGTTAATAACTGAAGAAAGGAAAGGAGGGATTCCCAGCGTAGGGTAAGCTTTGCCCAGCACCGGTGTCTGAACTCGGAAGACTGTCCCAGGCTCTCCCCCTCCACCACCTGGCTTGTGGAGGTCACAGCGAGGGTGCTATCTGCTGCAACACTGTGACTCCCTTGCAGGCAAGGCCACTGCTCAGAAGAGCTCTCCAGGCTGGCAACAAGGCCAGAGGGCTCAGGTTCTTCTGCCTGTGCCAGGCCAGCCTTTGCATCATTTTGGCTTTTTTTTTTTTTTTGGTTTCAAGACAGGGTCTCCCTGTAGCCCGAGCTGTCCTGGAACTCACTCTGTAGACCAGGCTGGCTTGAACTCACAAAGATCCGCCTGCCTCTGCCTCCCAAGTGCTAGGATTAAAGGTGTGAGCCACCACACCCTGCTCAGTCAGTTCTTTGATGCAGTCCTTTCTGTTGTTGTTGTTCTTATTTCCAATATGCATCACTCTCAACTGCTTGGACTAAAGCTCAAGGGACCATGCACAAGAAATACAACTAGGTAATTGGCACTAGCATCCACAAATGAGGGATACCATTCATCGTTTGTTTTTCTGGGACTGTGTTACTTCACTCAGCATGATGTCTTCTAGCTCCAGCCATTTTCCTGCAAAGCTCATGATGTCATCTTTCTTTACTGCTGCATAGAACTCCATAGTGTAGATGTACCACATTTTGTCAGTTGAGGGTCATTTGGGTTGGTTCCAGCTCCTTACTATTGTGAAGAGAGCTGAAATAACATGGCCATGCATGTATCTCTGTGGTGGGGGTGAGTCTTGAGGGTACATGCCTAGGAGTAGTATGGCTGGGACCTGCTTACCATAGTGCTTCTTCTTTTCCAGCCCAGGGCTTAGGCCCAGGGGGCGTGGGGGGGGGTGTGAGAGAGGTGATGGGGATGGGATGGTTGTTGGTGGTAGGGGGCCTTCCCTCCCTTGTTCTTCTTTTCCCAGGGCATGTGGTTTCTTACTCTTCCTCTTTGTTTCAGAAACAAATTCCTCCTTCCCTAAACAACCACCCAGGGCTCTCTGGAGTTGTAGGCTTTAGCAGCAGCGGGCAGAATGGTATTATGAAATGATGCGATGGCCACACGCCTTCTTAATCCTAGCACTTGGGAGGCAGAGGCAGACGAATCTTTGTGAGTTCAAGGCCCGCTGGTCTCTCGAGAGGATTCCAGGACAGCTCGGGCTACAGGGAGACCTGTCTGTGAAAAGACCCAAAAAAAAAAAAAAGGCCAAAATGATCAAAGGCTGGCCTGGCACAGGCAGAAGAACCTGAGCCCTCTGGCCTTGTTGCCAGCCTGGAGGAGCTCTTCTGAGCAGTGCCTTGCCTGCAAAGGAAGAGTCACAGTGTTGCAGCAGATAGCACCCTCGCTGTGACCTCCACAAGCCAGGTGGTGGAGGGGGAGAGCCTGGGACAGTCTTCCGAGTTCAGACACCGGTGCTGGGCAAAGCTTACCCTACGCTGGGAATCCCTCCTTTCCTTTCTTCAGTTATTAACAGTGTCTCAAAGCCATGCAGGGGAATGCAGATTAGTTTTTATCCTGTTTCTGCCTGCCGTTGGCCACTTGTCTGTAGCCTGGATCCTTTGGGAGTCCATAGCAGCATTTAATAAGAATGTTTTCCATCTGGGGGCTTTGGGCAGGTGCTTGATCTTGTACTGAAGGACCTGAATATCTGGGCAGCAGTGGCGTGGCCACGGGAAGGCCACCCTGAGCTTGATACTCTGCATCAAGAAGGCATTTATGCTTCATGTTTAATAGGGAAGACATTTGCATTTGGGGTTGCAGAGAATGACTATGTTAAGAGGCATGGAATCTGTAGGTCCATTCAGTTTCCTGCTGTAGAGTTCAGCAGTGACCTTGGCCTCTGTGAGGTTGGAAGAACAGTGATCTTGGGCCAGGAGTCTTGGGACCAGACCAACTCAGATTGCTTGGTGAAGTGAGGCATTTCATCTCTGATTCCTTAACTCTAGGAGAGAGGATGGGGCCAGGTGATGAGTTACTTCCCTTTGGAAGATGTGTTCGGACACCTGGCAGAGGCCTGGGTGCTGGGGCTTGGGTATCTGAAGCCATTGAATAGCAGGCCGTCCTGTGAATAGTACTCCCCCCCCCCCCCAGTTATTTTTTGAGACAGGGGATCTCCCTGTAGCCCCAGGTGGCCTGCAACTCACTATGTAGATCAAACTGGCCTTGAACTCACAGATCCACCTGCCCCTGCTTCCGAGTGTGGGATCAAAGGCGTGCGCCACCATGCCCGGCTGTGGAATACTACTTTCTTATTGAAAATTTTCCTATGGGGGTTTATAATTTGGGCCACAGAGACAGCTTCAATGTTAAAAGCTCATACCACAGTTCAGTTCCTAGCCACCCACGTGGGAGTGGTGGACAGTACCTTTAATTCCAGGGATACTAATGCCTGTTTCTGGAACGGGTGGACATCCACACTCACATATATACAAATCAAAGTAAAAAAAATAATGGAACTTCTCATTTGAGGTATTCTGCATTCATAAAGCGATAGCTATTGAGCATTTTCTTTGATTTATATTTTTATTGTCTGTATACCTAGAAGGTCACAAAGATCGGCCTCTGGTTTCTGTGGTTTTACTTTCCTCTCTTCACATCATCTGATCTTGTTCAAGCTAAAATAAGTAGGAAGCGGCTTGGGATGGGAGAGATGCTAGGCTCTGAGATTAAGTTCTCTGCTGGGGTTTGAGCACTGTCCGTCCCTTCCCGGGCAACAAAAGCCTGTGGTGGTTAAAAATGAGGTGAGGGCCAGGCATGGTGGTGCACCCCTTTAATCCCAGCACTCAGGGAGGCAGAAGGCAGGCGGATCTCTGTGAGTTCAGGCCCGCCTGTTTCTCCAGAGCGAGCTCCAGGACAGTGGGGCTACAGGGAGACCCCTGTGTGAAACCAGAGTAGCCAATGTCCTCTTGGGTTTGGCCTCTGTAGGCATTACAAATGGCATAACACTACAGATGAAAACATCATTCACACAAAATAAAACAATTTTAAATTATAGTAATTTTGGAACATATCAGATGTCCTTTTTTTTTTTTTTTTTTTTTTTGTCTTTTTGAGACCAGGTCTCCCTGTGCCCCAGCTGGCCTGCGGAAATTCACTATGTAACCAGGCTGGCCTCAAACTCATAGAGAGATCCCACCGTTCTCCTCCTGATACTGGGTTAAAGGTGTACCCACCATGCCTGGCTTAGTCCATTTTTAAAAGAAAATTTTTTTTTAATTTTTTTCTTTTTTTTTTGGAGATATATGAATTTTGCCTTATGTGCATGTAAGTACACTTTGTGTCCAGTGCCCATGGGGCCAGAAGAGGGGGTTGATCTTGGTCCCCTGGACTCCAGTTGGGAGAGTTGTGTTAGCTGCCATGTGGTGCTGGGCATGAAGCTGAACGTTAGGTCTTCTTTCTACAAGACGGCCAGACCTCAAGCTCTGAGCCATATCTCCAGGCTCCAAGACGGCCCATTCTTAAGGCTATCCCACTGTTCGGGTACCTACTTTTCTTCTAGAAGTTCTGTAGACTCGCCATGCCCAGTAGTGCCTCTGCTGATCGATCTGTGGGACACAGACAAGATTTGACAAATGGGTAGCATTGTCTCAAAGGCCATTGAGTACATCCGTGGAAACCACTGGGCCTTCCCAGTGAGCAGGCGGCTACATTTGTGAAAGGGAAAATGTCAAGACACTGAGATGGACAGTGCTGACGAGAGACCTGAATTTGGCCCGAGTGGCATTCTCTGTTCCTTGCTGTCTGTACAGGGGAGCTGTAAGGGGCCTCTGCTGTACTGCCAGGCCGTTGACTTGGTTGGCACTTTCATTCACCCAGCAAGTTGCAGCTTATCTGTGATCAATGATGGCAACCAGCAGACAGTACAGAAGGCCGTGATCCCCAGTGTTGGTGTAGCCAGCTTCTGGGAACCCAGGGGCTGTGGTGCTGAGGGTTGTTGTCAATGCCCTAGAGAATAAAAATGCCCCCAGCTGCTGACGGGCAGTGTCGCCAGAGGGCAGCCACATGACTGAAGCTGTCACTGGTGACCTAGTTTGCTGTGATCCTGACTTCTCAGTGGTTCCAGTGGCTACATCATTCCTGGCTAACATGAAACATAGCACAAGTTTCATTACAGATGATGTGTCTGTTGAAGTTCCCACTGAGCAGGCTGTCTGGGCAGTTGCGCTGAGGGCCTCTGCTAGTGTGTATATCCAGATGGCCCCAGTGAGTTGCCGAGGCTGAGGACGAGGACTCGTTAGAGTAGATAGGCTGGCTTTGTGACCTGGACCATGGCCGAGGACTCGTTAGAGTAGATAGGCTGGCTTTGTGACCTGGACCATGGAAGAATGTAAGCTGGTTCAGACTCAGGGGAGGGGTTGGGGGTTCCCATCCTTCTGGGGAGATGGCAGCTGCTTCGTGGGTGATGGTGGTAGTTGTGCTGGACCACTCCAGATAGATAACTGCATAGTCAGGACTGGACCCAACACATTGAGCATTTTTAGAATTGGAGGAGCTGGGTAGCAAGGAAGGCTCTGTTTCTAACAACGAGTTCAGAAACTCTAGTTAAGGAAGTGCTGAGCAAGTGACCTCTGAGCCCTTTAAGCTCTGGGAAAAGGCAGAGACCTCTGCCTCAGACCCTCAGGACAGCAGAGCTGTGCTGTCATCTGCCCGAGCACCTCCAGGACATTAACTTTTCCCTCCCTCCCACAGCCACCTTCAGGACAATTATCTTTCTTTCTTGTGTCTTTGTTTTCCTTATATTACAGCTGTTCTATCTAGGCCAGATATGACTGCCTGGAACACAATTTAGAAATCTTGTTTTCTTTTTTTCCCTTCCTCCCTCCCCCCCCCCCCTCCCCAAACTCGGTTTTAATTTTTTCACTTTGTTCCACCACAGTTCCACGAGAGGTTATGGAACCACTTGTGTAAGTGTAGTCCCCCATAGAGAAGATCTCCCTGCGTTCAATTCATAGAACCTAGGAGAAAAAAAAACAGCCAAAAAGTATAAAAAAGCTAGAAGAAGAAAAAAAAAAAGAACCGAAATACAAAGTACATACGTCCACATAACAGTGAATCGAGTTTTACTACTTAAAAGCTGCCGAAGCGTCTCTGTGGTCAGTTGCTCAACTCTCTGTAATCCGGCAGTTCAGGATGCAGAGGCAGGAGGATTGCCCCAAGTTGAGGCCAGGTTGGGCTTATAAACAAAAACAAAACAAACTTTGCAAAATCTTGTTGATTTTTTTTTTTTTTGGTTTTTGAAACTTAATTTGCATTCTAAAAATCATTGATTAGTTCTGGGACGGCCGCTTCCTCGGCCAAGGAAGGGAGTGTACCACTAGAATTTTTTGCTTGTGCCAGCAGTCTGGCTTCTAACTCTGTAGTCTAGGCATGCTGTCTGAAGCTTTGTGTCCTGACTGCTCCACCATCCAGGTTTTATGGGCCCTGGAGGTTATCTAAATAGCTGCGGAAGGGAGAGTACCTGGCCTTGCTTTGCGAGTGCAGCTCAGGGGACCGCATGCTTGCCTCCCATGACACCTTGTAATAACCCCAGCCTTTGGGAGGTGGAAGTTGGAGGGTTAGTTTGTCCTAGGCTGCATAGGAAAGGCCAGCTTGGGCTACTGGAGCTGCCTTATGTAATTGCACCTGTGCCCTGCAGTGTCTACAGAGGTCAGAAGAGGGTGCGGTATCCACTAGAAGTGGGAATTATTGGACCGTTGTTAGCCCACCTGTGGGTGTTGGGAACTGAACTTGGCAGGCAGTGCTCTTAACCACTGAGGCATCTCTCCAAGCCCTGTATTTTCATTTCAACATTAGGGGCGTAGACATCGCCACGTAATAAGTAGCACCGAACTACTCTTGCAGAGGACCCGGGTTCGATCCCCAGCACCCACATGGGCGGGCTAAGAAACGTCTGTACTCCAATTCCAGGAGAACTCCAGTTCTCCAGAAGGGAATCTAAGACCCTCGTCTTACTTCCGGCAATTGCACTGGGTGCAACAAACCTACATGCAGACAGTTTACATTTTCATACACATAAGAAAATACTAAAATTAAAAAAAAAAAAAACATATAAATATATAATGTTCTCAAACTCTGGGTTTTTTGTTTGTTTGTTTTTGTTTTTTATTTTGTTTTGTTTTATTGAGATGTGTCTCGTGGAATCTCAGCTGGTCCTGAAACTTAATATATAGACCCAGGCTGGCCTTGGTTCATTAGAGTTCTGCCTGCCTCTGCCTCTGAGGCTATGCTGGATTAAAGAAGCTAAACACCAACACCCGGTTCAAATCTTTTTTTTGTTTTGTTTGTTTATTTATTTATTTATTTTTATTTTTTTATTTTTTATTTTTTATTTTTATTTTATTTTTTTTTGTCTCTTTGCGAGACAGGGTCTCCTTGTAGCCCCAGCTGTCCTGGAACTTGCTCTGTAGACCATGGTGGCCTTGAACTTACAAAGATCCGCTGCCTCTGCCTCCCAAGTGCAGGATTTAAAGGGCGTGCGCCTACCACGCCAGCTTACTTTTATTTTTTATTTATTTATTGGTCTCATGTAGCCCAAGTTGGGCTCCAAAACCTGGTGTGTACTCATGTAGCTGGGGGCTGGCTTTGAACTCCTGAGCCTCCTGCCGCTGCCTCCCTCCTGTTCTCTGGACTGCTGGGGACACTACCCAGGGGCTGGCCCAGACTTTTCTTATCAATGTGTCTTTATTATGTAATAAATAAACAGATTAAAAATGAACAAACAGTTTGGCTTTTGCTGTGACAGCTCAGTTTGTCCTAATGCACAACAAGCTATAATTGTGTTTTTTTTTCTCTCCCAGTCCTTCCCACCTCCGTCACCAGTCCCCCGACCATGCCAGGGGTCTCATCTAGTGAAAGGCAAGTGCTCTGCACTTGACTTATACCCTAGCTCTTCTGTGTTTTTCTTAGTATGGGATTGGGAGGAGTGGAGGGCTGGGGAAGGTCTAACCCCAGCTTGTGTGCATTCTAAATAGCTCTGTTAAACTTGAACTATAACCCCAGCCAGTTGTCTTTCTGCGTTAAATATGTAGAACAGGAAACATTTTGATCACAAAAATAACAATGCACTGTAAAACACAGCTTTTTTTTTTTTTCCCCTTTTTATTTGTTTTATTTTTTAAGGGATCTACATATATAACACCGTTGTTTTCAGATAACATTGATGGTTACTCAGTTTGCCGTAAAATTAGGTAAATTGGTGCATTTTTTTTGAAGTGAAGCCAAATTATTAAGATAAGCAATGAATGTAAGTAACCTTCATAGTAAAACCAATTTGGACAGTATCTCTGTCCAAATTTTGAATAACCCAAGGTTCACATTAGCCAGTTGGAGAGGCTTAGTATGCACAGGCTTGTGATTCAAAATTAGGGTCCAGTCTATATTGCTTGTAGTCTCAAGATTTACCCCAATCTCCCCACAGCCCTTACAATCTCCACGCCTCCTCTTCTGGATTTTTTTCCCTAGGCTTTGGGAAACGGGGCACAAGTGGGCGCAGAACAAAACAGTCTACTTTCTTTGGATATGTTTTTGGGACTTCTCGTCTGTTCAGGTTTTGACAAACAGGCCATTTTTATTAATATGCTAGGAGTTTATGACATTGCTTTGACGACCAAGTACCTCTGATTCCTTCTAATCTTCAAGAGGCATTTCGATGGGGGGATTATCACCATCTCCTGTTTTCAGGAAAATGAAACTGGAGTGCGGACGTTCTCAAGCTCCCCCTGATTGGGCCTCTGGCCTGCCTATATTTCTCCCTCTAGTCCTTTGGCAGCCCGAGGTCCCATTACCTCTCGGTTTGTGACTTGATGAGCAAAACCTCTCCAGGAAATGGCTGTGAAGGAGAGATGGAGAGCCCGGCCAGCAGCACCCACGTCCTTCGAAGCCTGCCTCTCAGCAGCAAAGGTTCCAGTGCCATAGGCTCCGACGTCATCCAGATGACGCCACAGAAGGTGGCTGTGAGCCTCCGGCCTGGTAAGTGGATGGGCGGGTGGTAGGGGCTCAGGAAAGCGCCATTAGTGGGATGTGCTAACATGGAAAATGGGCCAAGCCACACTTTGGTTAGAGCCAGGAGATGGTGATGGGGGTGTAAGGCTCAGAGCTGGAAGCAGAATACACGGTTCCCCACAGCGAGGATGGTACGATGTCTTTACTGTTACTAAAGGTCATGGTAGAGCCTTGCCTGCACACATGCGGTATGCCCTGGGTTCCATTTCTCGTTCTGGCAACCAACAAAAACCAAAACAACTTCTCCCAACAAAACAACAGTAAAAATCCCCACTATTGTGGAAGAGAATATGTACAACATTAAAATTTCCGTTTATTTTAGCCATGTTTTTTTTTAAAAAAAAATTTTTTTTATTAATTTTATGTATTTATGTATGATGTATGAATGTGTACTGTCTGCATGCAAGTTTGTGCACCCGTTGTCTGCCATGCCGTGGAGGTCAGAAGACGGTCTCGGATTCCCCTTGGACGACGGAGTTCTCCTGGAATGGAGTTTCCAGACGGTCTCTCGGCGCATGTGGGTGCGCGGGATCGAACCGGGTCCTTGTAAAGCGGTCGGCGCTCTTAAAACGTCTATTATGTAGGCATCTCTCCAGCCCTGTTTTAGCCATTTTTGAAGCGGACCAATCAGTTTTGTTGTTCCCAGTATTGATCTTCCACACCCGCTTCATCATCTCTACAGGGAAACCTCTACCCGTTAGCAAACACTTCTTTACCCCCATTGCCCCAGACTTTGATAACCTGTATTCTTTCTGTCTCTGTGAATTCACCAATTTCAGCTACTTCTGATAATGGAAGCTACTTCTGGATAAGTGTTATTTAGCAATTTTTTCTTTCCCTCTCGTTCATGTTTCTTTGGATCTTTTGAGCCAGTGTTTCCCTTTCGTTCTGGCTGGCTGGAGTTCATATTGTAACCGGGCTTGGCCTTGAACTCACAGAGAATCCACACCTCCTGCGGGATTAAAAGTGTGTTATGCCACCACGCCTGGCTTGACTTTGAATTTTTTTTTTTTCTTATGTTATGAGTGTAACTGTGTGTTCATTAGTAGGTTTGCACCCAGTCATACATGCCTTGGAGGTCAGAGCGAGGATCGGATTCCTCTGGAACTGGAGTAAAGACGGTTCTTAGGCTGCTATGTGGGTGCTGGGAATCAAAAACCCGGTGGGTCCTCTGCAAGGCAGTCGTTTTCTAACCCACCTGACACCATCTCTCAAGCCCACAATTGTTCTGAGTCTAATAATGGAATTACCAGGTGTGGACCACCAAACCTCATTTTGTAGTCCTAGGCATCGAGGTGCAAACCCAGGGTGTTTCTACTGCACCATCCATCACTGAACATTCTGTATAATAGAATCTCTGCACTGTGGAGGTGGATGCGGATGGCTAAACTAGAAAGTCTTACATTGTTAATAAAGCGGATTTTTCTACTTCCATTGATTTCTTCCCCTCCCACCTGTGCCATTGTCTAGAGCACTTGGCAGTAGGTATTTCTGGTTGGTTATTTAGTGTTCAGGGTAACTTGAAGCCCTGGGTCAATTATGAATTTGGCTGGCTGTCCTGAGTTGTAGGTCTGGCTCTGTCCCTAGTGTGGAGGCCCTCGCAAGTTTAACCTCTCAGCATGGCAGGCCCCTTGTCACCTCCATTCTTTATGTATGTGCTCAGAGGCTTTACATGAAAACTTTTCTATAAAAGAACTTTAAAAAGTTAAATGAGAGTTCACAGGTATGCTAAGTCGGATTCCTCTGTAGTTCAGGCCCAGCCTGGTCTCCAGGGGCTAGTTCAGCCCAGCTGGGGTTACAGGGAGACCCTTGTCTCAAAAAACTCCCCCGAAAAAAAAAAAAAAGTTGAAAAAGGTGGCGAGACTAGGCTAACAGTTAAGAGCACCGACTGCTCCTTGCGAGGACCCAGGGTTTGATTCTCCCGCCACTCCACATGGCAGCTACAGGAACTATCTGGAGTGGTGGTGTCAACACCTTTAATCCCAGCACTCAGGATGGCAGACGGTTGGCGTGAATCTAAAAAAAAAAAAGAGTTAAATCATTTTCCAACAGATAAAACAGCCAAAGGTGGCTTGATGTAGGAGTGACTAGGGATTTCCAGCCTCCACACCCCCAAATTGCATTTGGTGCAATGGGGTGTATTTACATGGTAAACCATTCACCAAAGGTCATCAGTGTTGGAGCTGTTGTATTGCATGGTTCTGTGAACACCCATTATTTTAGAATAAGCTTTGAGTCATCAAACACTAGATAAATTAGTTAGTAGTGTTCTTCTGCACTCGGAGATGCAAACCACGCCTCCTGGGTTAAAAGGAAGTGGGGAGCCCACCAGCGGCTTCTCTTGGGAGCTGGGGCAAAACTCGCTTGCCCCTCTGTTGGCTTTGGCGGCT
Organism: Rhizomys pruinosus; assembly: GCA_009823505.1. NCBI lineage: Eukaryota > Metazoa > Chordata > Mammalia > Rodentia > Spalacidae > Rhizomys > Rhizomys pruinosus. The sequence continues at coordinate 1,282,652 of VZQC01010896.1, forward strand.
TTCTGCCCTAATCCCGGTCTGTGCCCAAGCTATTGCCTTGATGCAGACCCTTGCCTTGGGCGAGGCTGGCTTTTGCCACCCTTTTATGGCCCATTTAATTCCATCTGCTGGGACTGACCCCACCCGGGACAGATCCCTCGGATGGTGGCCTTCTATAGTCTGTGTCCAGGGTCCAACCTCAGAAGGCAACTTGATACTCTCTTCCCAGGCTGGTAGTCCCCCCAATAATCCACTAGGCACGCAACACTTTTCATCAAAATACAACGGCCTGCTGTGCTTAACTTACACACCCGTGGAAAATAACACCCCAGAAATCTTGTCAGATGGTAATGGAGATTCGATTTTACTGTTCCATCCATTTTTTTTTTTTTTGTATTTTGACTTTTTTTTGTCAGGGTTCTCCTTTTNGAGAAGTTCCTTATTTTATTTTATTTGATTAATGTATATATGTGAGTGTGGATGTCCACCCTGTCCAGAAACAGGCATTAGTATCCCGGAATTAAAGGTACTGTCCACCACTCCACGTGGGTGCTAGGAACTGAACTGGGTATGAGCTTTTAAACATTGAAGCTGTCGTGTTGCCAAATATAAACCCCCATAGGAAAATTTTCAATGAAGAAAGTTAGTATTCACAGCCGGGCATGGTGGCGCACGCCTTTGATTCCCACACTCGGGAAGCAGGGGCAGGTGGATCTGTGAGTTCAAGGGCTCAGTCTACATAGTGAGTCAGGACCTGGGGCTACAGAATAAAAAAAATACTGGGGGGGGGGGAGTTACTATTCACAGGACCGGCCTGCTTTCAATGGCTTCAGATACACCAAGCCCCAGCACCCAGGCCTCTGCCAGGTGTCCGAACACATCTTCCAAAGGGAAGTAACTCATCACCTGGCCCCATCCTCTCTCCTAGAGTTAAGGAATCAGAGATGAAATGCCTCACTTCACCAAGCAATCTGAGTTGGTCTGGTCCCAAGACTCCTGGCCCAAGATCACTGTTCTTCCAACCTCACAGAGGCCAAGGTCACTGCTGAACTCTACAGCAGGAAACTGAATGGACCTACAGATTCCATGCCTCTTAACATAGTCATTCTCTGCAACCCCAAATGCAAATGTCTTCCCTATTAAACATGAAGCATAAATGCCTTCTTGATGCAGAGTATCAAGCTCAGGGTGGCCTTCCCGTGGCCACGCCACTGCTGCCCAGATATTCAGGTCCTTCAGTACAAGATCAAGCACCTGCCCAAAGCCCCCAGATGGAAAACATTCTTATTAAATGCTGCTATGGACTCCCAAAGGATCCAGGCTACAGACAAGTGGCCAACGGCAGGCAGAAACAGGATAAAAACTAATCTGCATTCCCCTGCATGGCTTTGAGACACTGTTAATAACTGAAGAAAGGAAAGGAGGGATTCCCAGCGTAGGGTAAGTTGCCCAGCACCGGTGTCTGAACTAGGAAGACTGTCCCAGGCTCTCCCCCCTCCACCACCTGGCTTGTGGAGGTCACAGCGAGGGTGCTATCTGCTGCAACACTGTGACTCCCTTGCAGGCAAGGCCACTGCTCAGAAGAGCTCTCCAGGCTGGCAACAAGGCCAGAGGGCTCAGGTTCTTCTGCCTGTGCCAGGCGCAGCCTTTGCATCATTTTGGCTTTTTTTTTTTTTTTGGTCTTTTCACAGAGCAGGGTCTCCCTGTAGCCCGAGCTGTCCTGGAACCCTCACTCTGAGACCAGGCTGGCCTTTGAAATCACAAAGATTCGTCTTGCCTCTGCCTCACAGTGCTAGGATTAAGGGCGTTGCCATTCGCATCATTCAATACCATTCTGCCCGCTGCTGCTAAAGCCTACAACTCCAGAGAGCCCTGGGTGGTTGTTTAGGAGAAGGAGGAATTTGTTTCTGAAACAAAGAGGAAGAGTAAGAAACCACATGCCCTGGAAAAGAAGAACAAGGGAGGGAAGGCCCCCTACCACCCACCCTCCCTCCCCATCACCTCTCTCAACCCCCCCCCACTTACCCCCTGGGGCCTAAGCCCTGGGCTGGAAAAGAAGAAGCACTATGGTAAGCAGGTGAGAGGGCAAGAGAGGTGGCTACAGGCCACAGGAGAGTGGGCTTTGAGAGGGCAGGGGCGGGCATGGGGGAGGGGGGGGAGCAGCAGGCTGCTCTCTGCAGCTGCCCTTGCCTACGGGATAAAGCACAGGCTACTCTCCAGCTTGGCAGCATCCACGTGAACTGGGGGAGAGTAAGTGATGACAAACCCGAATGCCTGGTGTGTGCCAGCAACTCACTGCCATGCAGGCTTCCTGCCTGGGGGTTGGAGAAATCCCTGTGCCAGCTTTCAATCAGCTCATTTAATTCCCTGAGCAAATATTTATGAGGCATCTACAGCAGACCAAGATGATTCTGTTCATCAGCCTCAGCGCACAGACAGGTTTTCTGTTTGGGTGTTTGGGGTTTTTTTTTTTTTTAATGTGTACAACTGTTTAGTCTGCATGAATGTAACTTGTACCACATGTGTACAATGCCCATGGAGATTAGAAGAGGATGTCAGCTCCCCTAGAAGAGGAGTCACATGAATACTTGGAACTGAACCCAGGTCCTCTGTGAGAGCAGCCAGTGTTCTTGACTTCTGACCCATCCCTCTAGTTTCCAGAGGTTTTGTTAATATATTTATTAACACTATTATATTTGTATTTATTATAATATATTTATTAACACTGTTTTGGTTTGGGTTTTTTTTTTAATTTCCTTTCTTGTTCAAAGGAAATTATCTATTACCTTCTCTATGCTCCAGGCCACTACCACTTTTCCCCCACACACATATAAATTAAAAAATAAAATTTGAGCCCGGCGTGGCAGCCCACGCCTTCGATCCCGGCACTTGGGAGGCAGAGGCAGGCGGATCTTTGTGAGTTCAAGGCCACCCTCATCTATAGAGTGAGTTCCAGGACAGCTGGGGCTACAGGGAGACCCTGTCTCAAAAAGACCAAAAATAAATAAATAAAACTCGAGGCTGGAGAGAGATGGCTCAGTGGTTTAGAGCACCAACTGCTCTAGCAGAGGACCCGGGTTCAATCCCCAGCACCCACATGGCGGCTAAGAATCGTCTTTAACTCCAGTTCCAGGGGAATCCGACACCCTCTTCTGACCTCCACAGCATTGCACGACACGGGTGCACAAACCGACATGCAGACAGTACACTCATACACATAAAAAATAATAAATAAATAAATAAATAAATAAATAAATAAATAAATAAAAACAAAAAATAAAACTCATCCATCTAAGTGTAGCTAGCATCCACTCAGGCTGTCCCCTCGGTACCAGCCTTGAGTGTGCTTGTGCCTCACATGCTCTCGGCAGAGGCCTCCCTCCTCTGACAATGTCCCAGGATGTGACTAAGAAGGCTGTATTTATTCTGTTTTGCTAAGGAACAGGGTACATCAAAACCGCTCCAGAACTCTGCAGCCCCAACATCCTGAAACATAATCTTGCCTTGGGCAGTTCACCCTCAGTGAGGTCACAGGAAGTTCTTCAGCCCAGGGTAAGGTTCTGTGTAAGCAGACAGGGCACCCAGTGGGCTAGGCAGGGAAGCCCAGTGTGTAGGCTGGACCAACAGTAACTCAGAATAACTCAGTACTCTCAGTATTAGAAGATCAGACTTTTGGAAGTACTATACAAGAAAGGAAGAAACTGGAAGTCAAAAATAGACCCTGGAGCAGGGCTTGGTGGTACACGCCTTCAATCCCAGCACTCAGAAGGCAGAAGCAGACGGATCTCTGCAAGTTCAAGTCCAGCCTGGTCTACATAGTGAGTTTCAGGCTAGCTGAGGCTACAGGAAGACCCTGTCTCCAAAAACACCCCCCAAATACCCCACAGACCCTGGCTCCCAGATCACACTGCCCTTTTACACAAGAAAATAGTCTCCTATAACTGGATAACTCAGTCACAGTCAGGCACTTGGGGGTTTGGTTAATTAGCGGTCCCATGCATAAGCCTTCCCGTGCCCCAAGTTCATGTACATCCCAATGAGGTGGATAAGGTAGAAAATATTACCTTCATTTTATATGTTACAGGAAATTAAAAGTATCCTTGTGAAGGAACATGACGGGTTCATACCTGTAACTCCAGCACTCAAGAGGTAGCCACAGAGTACCAGAAGTTCTAAGTCATCTTCAAGGCGGGCCTGGACTACCTAAGACCCTGGTCCAAAAGAAAAAGTAAATCATGGGGCTGGAGAGATGGCTCAGCGGTTAAGAGTGCCAACTGTTCTTGCAGAGGCCCCTTTCATTCCCAGCACTCACATGGTGGCTAAGAACCGCCTTTATGCTGGGTGTGGTAGTGCACACCTTTAATCCTAGCACTCGGGGCTGGAGAGATAGCCTAGCGGTTGAGCACCGACTGCTCTTGCAGAGGACCTGGGTTCGATCCCCAGCACCCACATGGCGGCTAAGAACCATCTATAACTCCAATTCCAGGAGAACTCCAGTTCCAGGGGAATCCGAGACCCTCTCCTGACCTCTGCGGCATTGCACGACACGGGTGCACAAACCTACACGCAGACAGTACATTCATACACATACAAAAAATAAATAAAATAAAATAAAAAATCCTAGCACTCACGAGGCAGAGTCAGACAGATCTCTGTGAGTTCAAGGCCAGCCTGTCTATAGAGTGAGTCTTTTTTTTTTGGTCTTTTTGAGACAGGGTCTCCCTGTAGCCCCAGCTGTCCTGGAACTCACTCTGCAGACCAGGCTGGCCTTGAACTCACAAAGATTCACCCACCTCTGGCTCCCAAGTGCTAGGATTAAAGGCGTGCGCCACCATGCCCAGCCAGGATTTATAGACTTATGAAACAGCAGTTTGGGGGGCTGGAGAGATTCCTCAGTGGTTAAGAGCACTGGCTGCTCTTCCAGAGGACCCGGATTCAGTTATCACGGCAGCTAACAACTGTCTGTAACTCCAGTTCCAGGGAATCCAACGCCCTCTTCTGACCTTCCACTGCACAACACAGGTGCATTTACATGCAGGCAATACACTCACACACATAAAATGAATTAAAAAAAAAAAAAAAAGAAATGACATCTTTATTTTGTTGTTGCTTTGCTTTTTTTAGTTCCTTTTTTTGTTGTTTTGTTTGTTTGTTTTGTTTTGGTCTTTTTGAGACAGGGTCTCCCTGTAGCCCCAGCTGGCCTGGAACTCTGTACACCAAGGCTGGCCTTGAATTCACAGAGACCTGCCTGCCTCTGCCTCCTGGGTGGAATTAAAGGTGTGCACCACCACGCCCAGCTATTTCCTTTTGTTTTTGAGATAGGGTCTTACTATATAGCCCAGGCTAGCCTCTAAATTAAGACATACTGCTTAAGGCTCATCAGTATTAGAATTACAGGTGTGTGTCATGCCTGGCTGTGTGTGTCACAGCCATAAATTTTAAATATGATTATTCTATTAAAGGAAAATTATTAAATACAAGTTATCAAATAAGCCATTCTAAGAGGACAGTGATACAGCCAGCCATGGTGGTACAGGCCTTTAATCCCAGCACTCGACAGGCAGAGGCAGGTGGATCTCTGTGAGATCAAGGCCAACCTGGTCCACATAGTGAGTTCCAGGTCAGGTGGGACTATAGAGAGACCCAGCCTTCTCAAAAAGCCAAAGACAAAGAAGAGGAGGAAGAGCGGGAAAGGAAAGAAGGACCCAGGCACCCACCAGCATGCCACTGTGAAGCCAAGTTCTCTGAAGAAGCTTCAACTTCATTAAAGATCCTGCAGCCCAACTAGAACATCAGGAGAGAGCTGCAAGGCTGGAAGCCAGGAGTCAAAATCTGCTGGGTAATCACGGCCCCTTTAATATCCATTGACCTTTTTGTATTCAATCTAACCTCAAAACTAGTCAAGTTCTCAATGTATCACTAAGCCAAACAAACCTCTGAATGCTGTAACATCTAAAACCCATGAGATAGCTCAGCAGTTAAGAGTACTGGCTGGTCTTGCAGAGGGCCTGGGTTCGGTTCCCAGCACTCACAGAATGGCTAACAACCATCCATAAACTCCAGTTCCAGGGCATCCAAATCCCTCTTCTTCTAGCCTCCACAGGCATTGTACACACATGGTGCACTTACATATATGCAGACAAAACACTCATGCACATAAAAATAAATCAATAAACATAAAAGAGGGCTAGGGGAGCTGGAGAGATGGCCTAGTGGTTAAGAGTGCCGACTGCTCTTGCAGAGGACCCGGGTTTGATCCCCAGCACCAACATGACGGCTGAGAACCATCTTTAACTCCAGTTCCAGGGGAATCCGGCATCCTCTTCTGACCTCCGCGGCACTGCACAACATGGGTGCACCAACCTACGTGCAGACAGTACATTATAGACATAAAAAATAAACAAAATAAAAAAAAAAAAAGAGGGCTAGGGATATAGCTCAGCTGGCAGCATGCTTGCCTAGCATGCAAAGGCCCTGGCTTCAACCCCAGCACCACAGAAACCAGGTGTGGTGGCACAGCTTGTAAGTCCAGCCCTTGGTAAGTGGGAGGAGGAGGATCGGAAGTTCAAGGTCATCCTCAGCTACCTAGGGAGTTCGAGGCCAGCCTGGGCTAGGGATACCGTCTTAGTTTTTGTTTCTGTTTTTCCTCCTGTTGTTTTTGCTCCTATTTTGAGAAAAGCAACTTAAGGAAGACATGGTTTATTCTGGTTCACAGTTCAAAGGTAGAGTCCACCACGGCAGAGAAGTCAAGGCAGGGGAGCTTGAAACAGCTGGTCATATCTCACCCACAATTAGGAAGCAGAGAAGAATGAGCATGAATGCATGTACTTCTCAGTTCCGGTTCTCCATTGCTAGTCCAGGATCCCAGCCAGCAAATGGTGCCACCCACAATGCGTGGATCTTCCTGTCCCAATTTAATATAATCAAAATAATCTCCCATAACCAAGTCCAAAGACCTATCAACCAAGTGATTCTATAGTTTACGTAGGTGACAATACTAATCATCACAGATCCTATCTCAAAAAAAGTAATTAATAAATAAATAGGGGGCTGGAGAGATGGCTCAGTGGTTAACAGCCAGTGCTGTTGTAAAGGACCCAGGTTTAATTCCCAGCACCTACATCACAGCTAACAACCATCCATAACTCCAGTTCCAGGGAATCCGATGCCCTCTTCTGACCTCCATGGGCATTGCATGACACAGGTGCACTTACATACATACAGACAATACACTCATACACATTAAAAAACAGATAAATAATAATAAATTAAATTAATTTTTAAAACGGAAAAAAGAAAACCAATGAAAGAACTCCCCAGCTCGCTGCAACAGTGGACCTGATGCTCCGACCATCGTTACTAGTAAACATGTGTCTGACTTTTGTTCTATGACTATAAAAGTTCACTTAATAATGTTGTCCATGGTGGAACATGCCATTTAAGATAATGGAATCCACCGGGCATGGTGGCACACGTCTTTAATCCTAGCACTTTGGAGGCAGAGGCAGGCGGATCTTTGTGAGTTCAAGGCCAGCCTGGTCTACAGAGCGAGTTCTAGGACAGCTGGGGCTACAGGGAGACCCTGTCTCAAAAAGACCAAAAAAAAAAAAAAAGATAACTGGATGTTCCCAGATCATAGTGACTCATATTTGGATCGGAATAAACTATTTTCTTACTTCCTTAAAGCAGAGTTATTTTACATAGAAACCACACTCCCAAGGCATGCTTTGAATTGTTACATGACAAACTCATTTCACAATCTCAGGTCTGTCAGCCTGGTTTGCATAGCAAGCTCCAGGCCAGCTGGGACTAAAGACAGACCCTCTCTCAAAAATAATACCGGCCCCTAAAATAAAGTACAACCCCTGAGGCAGCCCAAATCTATCCAGGGCAGGGATGTAGCTCAACGGTAAAGCATTTGCCTAAAATGCACAAGTCCTCAGACTCCAGCCTCAGCAGCACACACCAATAAAACAAGAAAGAACACAGAAAAAGATACTTTAAGCTGGCCTGGTGGCACAGGGCTACAATCCCAGGTAATAGAGATACTGAGACAGGAGGACTGCAAGTTCAAGGCCTGCCTAGACTACAGAGCAAGTTCAAGGCCAGTCTGGGGAACTCCATGAAACAGTGTCTCCAAAAACAAAACAAAAGGGGAAAAAGAAAAGGACAGGTCTAGCTAGCTCAGTGGTGTCAATGGTGGGGTTCTTGCCAAATGTACACTATGGAGCCCTAGGTTCAATCGAGAGAGAGAGAGAGAGAGAGAGAGAGAGAGAGAGATTGAGACATGAATGAGCTAGCATGTGCCAACTTCTAATGTGAATGTGAGCTGTGGCTCCTCTCAGCCCACCCTCTCCCCCACCCCCCCCCACCCCCAGCCTGCATACCTCTTTGGAGCACCAGGCACACTTGGGATGGATTAGCAGACATTCTTCACACGAGGTGGCACTGCCACTGCTGCATATGTTGAGGCCTTCAAAGATAAAGGAACACCAATTAGTTTCTGCCTATAAATATTATGATGAAGCCTTTGAGTAGCTGAAGGGGAAAGGATGGGGTCACTTCCTTAATATGGGTCTAAGGCTGAAGGAAGGGTACCCAATGCAAATTTTAGGTTAAGGCTTATTTGCGGAGGCCATGCAGCTGGGAAGCATGACAGCTGTGCTATACACAAGTGGGTTCCACCTCTTCTCCTATAACTCAGCTCAGCCTGCCTCACAAAGGAAAGAAGGAACTCGTACTTGTAATCCACCTGAACATAATGAAAGGCGAAAAAGAGAAAAACAAGATTGGTTTTGTTTAGAAATAAAAATATGAAAAATCCTAAATCCAATTATTCAGGACAGTATCTCATCAAAATCTAGAGAGCACTGAGGGAAGCCATCCCTGGATGGAGAAATGCCATGCTTGGTTACACAAAAGGAATCCATTGATTCAACACATCTACACTAACAGATAACAGATCAAATGGGAAAAAAACAGAAGATGCCTCTGATAAAACTTAAAACCCAGGTGGGCATGCCCATAGCGTCACGGCCTGGGAGGATCACTGAGGCAGGAAGAGCAGGAACGAGGCCAGCCCGAGCCGTGTGCAGACTTCCAGGCCAGGTACACTACATACGAAGATCTTCTTCCCCAAGAGTGAATTAATTAGGGGCTGGGGAGATGGACCCATACAAAAAGCCAGGCCTGGCCACACACAGGGCTGTAATCCCTGGCACTGGGAGGAGGGAGGGCCAAAGCAGAGACAAACAGGAGCATCGATAAATTAGGGACTGGAGAGCTGGCTCGGCGGTTAAGAGCACCGGCCGTTCTTGCAGAGGACCTGGGTTTGGTCCCCGGCATTCACATGGTGGCTAATGACCATCTGTAACATCAGTTCCAGGGGATCTGATGCCCTCTTTCTGACCTCTGTGGGCATTCCACGATAGGGGTGCACTTACATGCAGACAATACACTCAAACACATAAAATAAAAATGAATTAAATTTAAACATAAATTAAGGTCTCAACTGTAGGAATGAGTTCCATAGCATTGCTCTCTGTCCTCCCGCCTCTCCCTGACCAAGAGCACAAGTGTCCTCTGTGAAAACGAACATCCTCCTTATCTTCCCATCCTCTCTGAACTTCCAGAGCAGATGGCCTTTGGCCAAGAGCAAAGTTTTGCTGGTCATACATTTTCTTGAGACTGACCCAATTTGTTCCTCACGGTACTAAAAGACTCACTGGTCTCTCCTGAGATCACAGTACTTTGTAAAGAGGAAGGAAAATGTGCATACTGGATAGATTCCGATCTGTCTTGTTCTGTTCTCTGGTTTCTTGAGAAGGTTCTTGCTACTATAGCCTAGGCTGAACAAAACATCCTCTCACATCATATCGCCCTCCCAAGTGCTATGATTATAAGAATGTGTCAACATGCAGGGCAAGGCTTCAGCTCTTAAGGAAAGAACAGGTAGAGTCAAAATAATTAAACAGAGAAAGAGAATGTGAAAGAAAGATTGATGTATGGGGGCTGGTGAGATGGCTCAGGGGGTAAAAACACTTGCTGAACAAGCCTGATGACCTGAGTTCCATCCCCTGGAATTCGTGTAAAGGTGGAAGGAGAGAACCAACCTCACAAAGCTGTCCGCTGATCTCCACACAGTGTGGCACTCACACACCGCCACACACGTACACACTTAACAGATAATCGAATTAAAGAAAACAAGTATTATAGTTCATCGGTAGCATTTTTGTATACTGACAAACTATCTGAAAGAGAAAGCAAGAAAATGAACTAATGGGGGCTGGAGAGATGGCTCAGTGGTTAAGAGCTCCGACTACTCTTCCAGAGGACCCAGGTTCAATTCCCAGCACCCACATGGCGGCTGAGAACCGTCTTTAACTCCAGTTCCAGGGGAATCCGACACCCTCTTCTGACCTCAGTGATGTTGCATGACACGGGTGCACAAACCTGCATGCAGACTGTACATTCATACGCATAGAAAAAAAGAAAAGAAACAAGGACATGAAAGTTTTATGCACTAAAAACTATAAAACATTAATAAAAGACATTGAAGACCTCTAAAATGGAATAAGTGCTCATGAAAAATGAATATTGTTGCCGGGTGTGGTGGTGCACGCCTTTAATCCTAGCACTCGGGAGGCAGAGACAGGCGGATCTTTGTGAGTTCAAGGCCAGCCTGGTCTACAGAATGAGTTCCAGGACAGCTGGGGCTACAGGGAGACCCTGTCTCAAAAAGACCAAAAAAAAAAGAATATTGTTAAAGAGATGGCTCAGCTGTTCAGGGCACCTCACTGCTCTTACAGAGGACCCAGGCTCAGTTCTCAGCAGCTACATGGCAGCTAAGAACCATCTGTAACTCTAGTTCCAGGAATCCAACTAGTTTCTCCTGACTTCTTTCAGTATTGTATGCACATGGTGCACTTACACACACAGACAAAAACAATCATATACAATAAATGAATAATTTGTTTTTGTCTTTTTGAGACAAGGTCTCCCTGTAGCCCCAGCTAGCCTAGAATTCTCTATGTAGACCAGGCTGGGCTTGAACTCACAGAGATCTGCCTGCCTCTGCCTCCTGAGAACTGGGATTAAAGGTGTCCACCACCATGCCCAGCTAAATAAATCTTTTTTTTAATGCCCATGCTACACGAAGTGACTCACAGATTTGTGAAAACCCTATTGGAATTCCAGTGTCATTTTTCACGAAAATTGTTTGAAAAATCCTAAAAGTCACATGAACTACAGAGACCTCAAAGAGCCAAAGCAATCTTGAACAAAAAGAACTAAGCTAGAGGTATCACACCTCCCAATTTCAAGATACACCACCAAGCTATACTAATCAAACTGTGAGAGACACAGTTCTCCACTGTCATCCAAGGCATCCCAAGGCAGCCCTAATTCTTACGGCCCTTGACTCAGGCTAAATGGTTTATAGCTTCATCACTAAAAAGAATTTCAGGACTAGCCAGTTTCTGAAAAAGAGATGGAGATTTTTATTAGAGATTTTAATACAGACTTAAGGATAAGAGTTAAGAGAAGGGCGGTCAGGGGGCTAGAGAGATGGCTCAGTGGTCAAGAGCATTGGGTACTCTTGTAGAGGACCTAGTTTGAACCCAGCACCCACATAGCAGCTAACAACCATCCATAACTCCAGTTCCAGGAGGATCCAACCACCTTTTCTCACCTCTGCTGGCTTTGCAGGACATGGGTGCACGTCCATAGACGCAGGCATAGCACTCATACACATTAACTAAAAATAAATAGATTTTTAAAAGAGAAAGGCACTCAAAACAAACAAACAAACAACTAACATATGCCCAAGTAGCAGAATAGATGCTTCCCAAGAGAGAGCAGATATGCTCAAGTCTGGGTACAGGCTACTCAGGGCAAGAGTGTGTTAGCATTAGCCCTATATACCACTGTAGTGTCTCTCAAGTTACATCTCAAAAGGCTGCTTATTTGAGGGGGGGGCTTAATATGACCAATGCCTTGGGTGGAGTTATGATCTGATAAGGTATAAACCAGAAGCCATTAGGGTCGCCCAAGGGGTTTAGAACACATCTTTTCTCCAGAAATGGGTTTCTGATGTGACTCCTAGAAAATTGCAGGTTTTTCTTCTGGAAAGGGAGAAAGGCCTTAAGCAGTCAGTAATTGTGTTGGAATTCTTGCTTTCTGAGGAGAGAGGCTTCAGCCAGACTCCTGAGTTGAGGGCTCCTTTCCACCTCAAGTCTCCAAACTTTTCCTGCCTTTCTATCCTGCCTCAAAAACATGGAACTGACTCGACCCTCTACACTCCCGCCCCCCAATAAAAGAGACACAATCCCAGCAGAGGCAGGTGGAGCTTTGTGAGTTCATGGCCAGCCTGGTCTACATAGTTCCAGCTATAGGAGGACCTGGTCTCAAAAAAAAAAAAAAAAACAGTAAAAAAATGACTAAAAGACATAGCTCAGTGTTTAAGATTAACATACTGCTCTTGCAGAAAGGACCCAAAGTTTACTGTTTTCCAGCACCCACACCAGGTACCTCACAACTGGCTGCAACTCCAGTTCCAGGATCTTAATCTTTTAATTAAAAATATATAGAGTCAACCTAAGTTTCCATAGATGAATGAATGGTTAAAGAAAGAAATGTGATCTAGCCGGGCTTGGTGGTGCACACTTTAATCTGCACTTGGGAGCAGAGAGGCAGGCGGGGATCTTTGGGAGTTCAAGTCAGCCTGGTCCTAACAACGTGAGTTCCCGGACAGCTGGGACTACAGGGAGGACCCTGCTCAAAAAGACCAAAAAAAAAAAAAAAAAAAAAAAAAAAAAAAGTGGTCTAAATGTATAATTGGATGTTGTTTTTTAACCCAGTTATTGGGAATCTGGATGAATCTGGAGGACGTGATCAGGCACAGAAGGGCAAACCCCTGTATAATCTCAATCACATGTGGGATCGGAAACAGTGAGGCTTACAGAGGCAGAGAACAGAATGGTGCTTGGTGCTGGCACACACAGAGGTGAGGAGTGGGGGAGACGAAGGTCAAAGGCACAAAACTGTATGGGATGAATAAAGTCTATCTAAAGAGCTGTTGTTTGGCATGGGACTATAAAATTATATAATAAAGTAGTAATATAAATGATATAAAAATAATATGCAATGATATATTGTGGGGGTTTTCCTTATTTATTTCTCTTTTGAGACAGGTTCTCCCTGTAGCCCCAGCTGGCCTGGAACTTGTTATATAGACCAGGTTGGCCTAGAACTCAAAGAGACCTGCCTATCTCCACCTCCTAAGTGCTGGGATTAAAGAAGGTGTGCACTACCGCATCTGGCTTAAAATAATATATTGATCACTTGAAAACGAAGAGTGGATCACACACACACACACACACACACACACAAGAGGTCATAAATACATTCATTAGCTTCTGGTAACAATGTCATACTGTTTATACCTATCAAAACATTGCTGTATAATGTAAAAGATTATAATATTTCTTTTTCTATACTTGTCAACTATACCTCTATAAAACTGGAAAAATAAGTACACCTGGAAAAAGTTAAAAAGAAGTATCAAAATAGAGATGTAGAGAGGGAAAGACATCTTGATCCAACAGTTCCCTAATTTGCAGTTTTGACTTTGCTTCTCCTCTGTCATGTACAGTAAAAACTCATAGCATTATAAACAGCAAAGGAAGGGGGGGTGCCACATTATCACCGGAACATGTCATCCTGAGGAACTTTAGAAGGGGAAACAGAAGCAACTGGAAGCTAGGATGGTGAAGAGAAAGGGACAGGTGCGGAGTGTTAGAGAGCGAGGGTGGTAGGGAGGGAGGCTTTGGGGTCCCAAGCAGGACAAACAGATTTCTGCCAGGTTGGAAGGACCTTGACTCTGAGCTCTGGGTCCTCTCACCTCCACAGCCAGTGGCCTGCTGGGCAGCACCCACCTCACACCCCAAGAACTGGAGCAGGGCCAACACTCCTCTCAGACAGACACCCTCTCACCAGCAGGCTGAAACTAGACCCCATGGGGGCCCCTGGGCCTCCTCCTACACATGACCCTCCTCCACAGAAGCCACACAAGTCCAGACAGGCCACCATGGCCCCCGACAGCAAGTGACAGGGAAGCCAGGGAAGCCGGTTCCAGCTGCTCTCACTGACAGAGCCTCCTTTCAAGTTCCCTCTACTTAATTTTGTTTCGTGAAATGAAACAATCTCATGTACTAAGGCTGGCCTGAGCTCCGGGCTCTCTTGCTTCAGGCTTCGCAGCACTGGGGGTATAGGCATATTGTTTGCATGTCACTATGCCTGGCTTCCCTTCCGCATCATCAGCCAGGAGTGGTGGCGCGCGCCTTTAATCCTAGCCCTCAGGAGGGAGAGGCAGGTGGATCTCTGTGAGTTCAAGGCCAGCCTGCTTTACAGAGAGTTCCAGGACAGCTGGGGCTACAGGGAGACCCTGTCTCAAAAAAAAGGGAGGGAGGTCTACTCAGTGATTTCCAAATAGACATCTGAGGCCCTAAGAATGGGTTCTGCACTGGAAAAAAGAAGTTCCGGGGCTGGAGAGATGGCCTAGCAGTTAAGAGCGCCGACCGCTCTTACAGAGGACCCGAGTTCGATCCCCAGCACCCTACATGGTGGCCGAGAACCGTCTGAAACTCCAATTCCAGGAGAACTCCAGTTCCAGGGGAATCCAACACCCTCTTCTGACCTCTGCGGCATTGCACTACACGGGTGCACAAACTTGCATGCAGACAGTACATTCGTACACATACAGAAAGAAAAAAAAAATTTAATAAAAAAAAAAATTTAAAAAAAGAAGTTCCAATGACAGTTCTATTTGGGGCCAAAACCCCTTAACTGTAAGAAACTACCCAAGGGAAGAAAAAAAATATAGACATCCGTCGCTGTCTTCCTCCCCTTTCAACCTCAGCACATAGAAACTCAAGTCCTCCTGGGTTGTTGTTTTGTAAACATACAGTCATTTCTACAATGTAAAAATGGAACTGTAAATTGGAGCTAGGAGTGTTTTTAGGCAAGCCAATTAAACTGAATTATTTTACGTATGAGAAAAACGAACAGTGACTTTGGACCAAGGAGTTCTGTTGACCAGAAGCAGGTCCGCAGCTGAGAGTGCTGGCTTGTGTCTGTGATCTCAGCACTCATGAAGTGGAGGCAGGAGGATTGCCACTAGTGCTATTTACTGAGTTCCGGGGCTA
>VZQC01010896.1:1297902-1317761 GCA_009823505.1 Rhizomys pruinosus
AAAAAAAAAAAAAAAAAAAAAAAAAAAAAAGGAATAGCCATATTAAACAACCATAAAAATGTTAAATGATACTCATTACTAATTCTATTTCTATTTGTAATCCCTATTCACATGCCCTAATGAAGCAGTCCATATTTATACATACTAATAGGTTTTTTTAATTAATTAATTTTTTTTTTTTTTGGTCTTTTTGAGACAGGGTCTCCCTGTAGCCCCAGCTGTCCTGGAACTCGCTCTGTAGACCAGGCTGGCCTTGAACTCGCAAAGATCCGCCTGCCTCTGCCTCCCAAGTGCTAGGATTAAAGGTGTGCGCCATCACGCCCGGCTTATTTATTTTTTATATGTATGAGCATACTGTCTGCATGTAGGTTGGTGTACCTGGGTCGTGCAATGCCACAGAGGTCAGAAGAGGGTGTCAGATTCCCCTGGAACTGGAGTTAAAGATGAGGGAATCGAACCCAGGCTCTCTGCAAGAGCAGTCGGTGCTCTTTATGGCTGAGCCATCTCTCCAGCCCCATGAAATAGTTTTATAGCATTCAACTGCCCTAAAATTAGACTGTTGTTGAGACAGATTCCAGACACTCTGCACTAAGCGCGACCTAATCTCTGAACTCTGGACTGGGCAGGTCAGAGCTACAGTCTTCCTGGGAGCTGAGGGGTACCAGGCACCACAAAGCATGAAACTCCAGGACCCAAACCACAGGCTATTGGCAATGCACATCCCAGTGCCGGAGTCACTCCTATGGGCATCTGCCCTCTCCACCTATGAACAGTTCAGAGTTTGGATTAGGCTGGATGAGTCACTGGCACCACTAAGCGTTTTGTAAAGGAAGGAAGCAATGAATAAAAGCCCAAGCAGCCAGAGTTCACCAGTGTCCAAGTGTTGTGTCTAGATCATAGAGATAGGCGCTCAGACTGCGGCCACATCTTTTATGGGTGGTTGTTGGTAGTCACTCCTTCCTAGCTCAGCTTCAACTCTCTTCAACTCTGAGACTTCACATCACTCATGTCGGGGGTTACTACAGACTATAATCTAAAACTACGCTGTACTTCTGAACCTCATTAACTCAGCCCTCGCTGTCGTCAGCCCATGCCCGGCCCATCGTTCCTTTGAGATGTGCAAAATATTTGTCCTAATCCAATCTTCCTGCCCGCCCCCCTCCAGTGCCAAGGGCCCAAGCCAGGCCCTCCTCCAGCCTCATTTCCTGCAGGAACCTCCTGGCGGGCCTCTCTCCGGCCAGCCCCTCTCACCTGCCCACCCTGAAAGTCCAAGGTACTGAAGCAGCGGTGATTGCCTGCTTTATAGCATTCCTTGGGGTTAACAGTCATTACCCACGCTGGAATGACCCTCCTGGCTGGAAAAGAACAAGAACCGGAGGGCTTCTCCCCTCACCAAATGACCCCTACTCATCTCTCACACTAGAGACAGAGTTCCAGCACAGAATCCAGCAACTAATAGTCATGGCTAAAAATGTCATCATGAAATCCAAGTACGGAAGGACCTACCTCAAGTCAGTTCCCATCGTAAGACTGCTTGTCTGAATGCCAGGTATCTTCCAAGCACACACAATCCCAGTTTGGACTGATGGCTTTTTGAGGTCTCATAGTCTGAGGGTGGCTTCAGACTTGCTATGGAGCCAAAGAGGCCTTGAACTCCTGAACCTAATGCTCTCTCTCTCTCAACTTCCATTTCAAAACAGCAATTCATATAATGGGATATTATAAAAAGAATGAACACATTGACATGAAGCTTACATCAATATATTGCTAAGTTAAAAATAAAAAGCAGAGGCTGGAGAGATGGCCTAGCGGTTGGGACCACTGTCTGCTCTTGCAGAGGACCCGGGTTCAATCACCAGCACCCACGTGGCAGCTGAGAACCATCTTTAACTCCAGTTCCAGGGGACTCCAACACCCTCTTCTGACCTCCGAGGCATTGCATGACACGAGTGCACAAACCTGCAAGCAGACAGTACATTCATACACATAAAAAATAAAAATTAAAAAAAAAAACACTTAAAAAATAAACAAATAAAAAAATAAAAAGCAAAGAAGGTACATAATCCTGTTTTTTTGTGTTTTTATTTTTTTTAAGTGTACAAGTGTATTGCCGGCATGTGTATTAGTACACCAGTATCTTGCAATGCCCGAGGTCAGAAGAGGGCATTAGATTCCTCTGGAACTGGAGTTACAGATGGTTGTTAGAGGCCATGTGAGCGCTGAGAATCCAACCCCAGTCCTCTGTAAGAGAAGCCAGGCTCTTAACCACTGAACCATCTCTCCAGCCCCATAACAGTGTGTTTAATGCTTCTTTTGAATAAAAATAGGAAGGTTATCTATAACAATGCATAGAAAAACTGACATATAAAGAGCAAGGACCATCTGTGCAGGAAAGGGGCCATCAGAGGAATAACCTGGGCTACTGAGCCATGAGAAATTCAGTCTAATCGCTGTACTGTAGTTATGCTCAGAAAAATTATGTGACATGCTCACTGCAGCAGCACATATATATACTAAAACTGAAATGACAGAGTTAGCCTGGCCTCCAGGCAAGGATGACATGAAACTACAAAAGGACAAGGACTGGAAAGTTAACTCAGCGGTTGAGTATTGGATGTTCTTGCAGAGGACCAGGGTTCGGTTCCCAGAACCCATATGGCAGCTAACAGTCTGAAACTCTAGTTCCAGAGGACCCGACACTCTCTTCTGCCATCTGCGGTCATTGCATGCACAGGTACCTACATACGTAATGCAAAACACTCTCATACAGATAAAAATAAAAAACCAGAAC
Source organism: Rhizomys pruinosus (assembly GCA_009823505.1). Classification (NCBI taxonomy): domain Eukaryota; kingdom Metazoa; phylum Chordata; class Mammalia; order Rodentia; family Spalacidae; genus Rhizomys; species Rhizomys pruinosus. The sequence goes on from VZQC01010896.1 coordinate 1,300,694, forward strand.
TGTAATGGGCTAAAGAGATGGCTTGGCTGGGCGTGGTGGGAACATTTAATCCTATCACTTGAGGCAGAGGGCAGGCGGATCTTTGTGAGTTTCAAGGCCAAGGGCCTGGTCTACAGAGTGAGTTTCCAGGACAAGCTGGGGTGACAGGAGGGTACCCGGTCTCGACAAGACAAAAAAAAGAACAACAAACAAAAAAAAAGAGATCGGCTTAAGAGCTCTAGCTACTCTTGCAAACAGACCCAGTGCTCAGTCCAGCATACATGGTGGCTACACAACCATCCCAAACGCCTGTTCCTGGGATGCTGTGAGGCTCGTGTTACTTCTGTTGGGCCTGGTACATCAGGGTACACTTAAACAGATGCCAGACCTAAACCATGCATACACATAAAATAAAATTAATTAACTTTTTGTATTTAAATATTTATTTTATTTATTTGTTAATGTGTATGAGTGTATTGTCTGTATGTCGGTTGGTGCACCTGTGTCATTGCAATGCCGCCAGGGGTCAGTGGAAGAGGGCGTTCAGATTCCCCTGGAACTGGAGTTAAAGCGGTCTTAGCCGCCATGTGTGTGCTGGGAATCGAACCGGGTCCTCTGGAAGGGCAAAGTCAGGCCTTTAACTGAGCCATCTCCTCCAGCCCCCAATTAATTACATTTTTAAAAATTGTTTTGTGGACTTAACTGAAGCATGTGTTAACATGGCTTTTTTTCTTTTTATTTTGTAAAATTGGCACTAAACAAAATGTTCCTTATCAAGCCAGGCCTGGTGGTGCACATCTTTAATCCTAGCACTTGGGAGGCCAGAGCAGGTGGCTCTTGTGAGTTCAAGGCCAGCTGGTCTACAGGACGTGAGTTCCAGGAAGCTGGGGTTACAGGGAGGGGAGACCCGGTCTTGAAAAGACAAAAAAAAAAATAAAACAGGGGTGAGGTAGCTTAGTGGAGTTAAGAAAAAAAAGCTCGGGGTTAGAGAGATTGCCTAGCGGTTTAGAGCACCGACTGCTCTTGCAGAGGACTCGCGTTCAATCCCCCACATGGTGGCTAAGAACCTTCTGTAATCCCAGTTCCAGGGGAATTTCGACGCGCCTCTTCTGGACCTCCTTTTTTTTTCCCCTCGACATTGCATGGGAAACCAGGTGCACAAAACCCACCTGCACAGTACCCACTAAGACACGCATACAAAAATAAATCAAATTTAAAAAAAAAAAAAAAAAAAAAAAAGCTTTGCCACACAAGCCTGATGCGCCAAGTTCAGTTCCCAGAAACCTACACAAAAAGCCAGACGTAGTGCCAGGTATCAGTAATCCCAGCACCGCCCCAGTGAGATCAGGGCCAGAGGCAAAACTGCCCAGAAGCTTGAGGGCCAGCTAGCTGGGAGTCTGCAGTGTAACAGAAACAAGAAAGACCCTGCCTCATCACGGTAAGAGACTCCTGAAAGTTCATGCCTACAGACACACACTGTAGCATACATACACCTTCACACACATGCAATAGATGTTAATAACTGAGGGAAGAAGATCAGAGAGATGGCTGAGTCCAAAACCTTAGCACACACAGAAAAGCAGGGCACAGCCACATGTGCCTGAAACCCCAGCCCCACTTGGAGGACAGCTCACACGACAACGCTCAGTGACTCAGGCCTACATTGAGAAACCCGTCTGAAGGGAATCCAGAGGAGAGCAGTAAAGGAGGCATCCAAGCTGCCGCCTCTGGACTTACCTGTTGTACATCAGTGGTATGTGCAACACCTCCCACTCACACGAACACATATGCATAGACCAAGCACACACGCATACACCATCATGCGTGTGTACACATGCGTGCGACTGTGCACACATACACACACACGCACACACAGCTTTTTTTTTTTTTGGTCTTTTCGAGACAGGGTCTCCCTGTAGACCCAGCTGTCCTGGAATCACTCTGTAACCAGGCTGGCCTGCCTCACAAAGATCCGCCTGCCTCTGCCTCCCAAGTGCTAGGATTAAAGGCGTGCGCCACCATACCTGACTGCAACAGAATTTAAAAAATAAAAAATTAAAAAAAAGAATTGAGGGCTGGAAATGTAGCTCAGTTGGAACAGTGCTAAGCATTGCCTAGTATTCAAGAGGCCTTGGGTTTAACAGCAAACACTGCATAAATGAAACACTGTAGTTTACCTTTAGTAATCCTGGCATTCAGGATGTGAGAGAGAAGGTGAGTTTAAAGTCACCCTCGGGCACAGAGAGTTTGAAGTCAGCCTGGGATAAATGAGACCCTGTCTCAAAAAGAAAAAAAAAGGGCTGGAGAGATGGCCTAGCGGTTAAGAGCGCCGACCGTTCTTGCAGAGGTCCCGGGTTCAATCCCCAGCACCCACATGGCAGCAGAGAACCGTCTGAAACTCCAATTCCAGGAGAACTCCAGTTCCAGGGGAATCCGACATCCTCTTCTGACCTCCACAGCATTGCACAACACAGGTGCACAAACTTGCATGCAGACAGTACAATCATACACATACAGAAATAAATAAAATTAATTAAAAAAATTTTTTTTAAAGAAAAAAAAAAAAGAGAACCTAAAACTCCACCTAATCAAGAGAAAAACACATCAGCCAAATGCTGAAAGGTGTAAAATCACTGAGCAGCATTCCTCAAAGCTATGAAGGTCAACAGGAACAGACCGCAAACTGTCACAGCCAAGAGAAGCCAAGAGGGCATAACAGCTTGATATCCAAAGCAGAAAGGTTCAAGGAAGACTGACCAATGTGGACATTGGTTAGTGACAGTCTGTCAATATGGTCACTCATGACAAATGTACCACAGTAACGCAACATGTTGACAGCAGGGTACATGAGAAATCTACTGCAGTCTCAATTTTTCTGAGACTCTAAAGCCTCTAAGTTTTTAGAGCTTTGGGTAAGGCCTTTAAAATCAGGGGAGAGAGGGGTCAAGCAAATCCCAAACACTGATGACATTGGACAGGTCACCCAGCCTTCCTTCCTCACGCCCACGGCTCAGGGGGTGGAGCAAAAGGTCTCCACGGTGGATTCTAGCTCTGTGAATCTTGACACCTTGCAGTGGGCTGGCCCTCTCCCACAGTGCTTCCTCCTAATAAGCCACAAGCTGGACACCGACTTCAAAGCAAGGTGTAGGAGGGAAGGGGTAACTGAGGGAAAAGGAGCAGAAGTTTATTAGATGGGGTACCAGGAAGGAAAATCAAGGAAGGAAAGGAGATATGGGGGGATGTGAGGTAGGAGGGGCGGCTCTGGGTGACAGTGGCTAGGGACAGTGGGCTGAGGAGGGGACACCCAGAAAAGACTTGTAGGCTGGAGGGGGATGTAGCTGGAAGGACCTGGGGATACTCCAGACAAGAGGAAGGGCCTGCACAGCCAGCAGGATGGGGGTAGGTTTGTGAGGACAAAGTGGTGAAAGACGTTAAGAAAGAGGGGTTGGGGGGTCTCTGGAACGGAACTCTTGGAAGCCACTGGAAAGTTTTAAGCGCCAGCAACACGATCTGACGAGTTTTAACAGGATCACTCTGAGTGAGGTATAGTCACTGAAGGGGTCAGCTGTACACGTAGGTCCCAGAGACAGGGCACACAGCTCCTGCAGCCAAGGCTGCAGAGGGGATCTAGTAAGGACCCCCCCCCCGCCCCACCCAGCATTCAGCCACTGGGATGAGTCAGTCATTGCTCCTCACCCTGGAGACAATCCTGCATCTGAGAGAATCAAAAAGAAGCCTCACCAACAGTAGGTGCTTAGGAATAAAGTGACTCTTTTATAAACCAACTAATCCCATTCTAACTAGAGAAAAGGAAAATAAACCACGGCCCCCTTGGGCTTTCCAAAACTCTCACCTCACCAACTGAAAATACCTGTGAAGACACCCCGGCCCATCACCCCAGTGGCACTCAGCCACTCAAAAGACACTCTGTCATTTAAGTACTACATAATTACCCCACATTACTGATCTTGTTAAAACTTCTCTGAATATTTCCACTACTAGGCTGAAGAAGAAAAAGTTGTTACCAGGGCAAGCAGGCACAGAGGGCCTTCTGCCAAACTACTTAGATATTTTAATTCTGCGTTGCCTCAGTAGCTAAATAAGCATGAGGAACAAGCAGGAGAGGAATACTAATTAGAGCTAATTAGGCCCTGCCCTCTTCTGCCTCAGTCCCCTTTATGAAAAGCCCCCCCCTGACTCAAGGAAGATGGAGTTAAGATGTAAATCCAGAGGGTAAACAGTAGTCTCCAAAATAAGGCCACCCTTGGCATCCCAGTGCCCTGGGCCTGGCTAAAGGGAGCTGCACACCCAGCCAAATTCTAGCAGCCCCTCTGTACATCACCCACAGCCGTGGTGGGCTGGGAGAGGGTAAGAGAAAAAAAGCTGCCAACTTGCATCCTCTAAATAAAACCAAGGGCTCCCAGTATTCAGAACATCCTAATTTGCAAGGCATTCACTCAGCGAACATTTGATTGCTTTTAAAATAAACTACGATAGCAAACAAGACTGTAGCCTTTCAGGAGTGAGACCAGGCTCGCCCTCTGTGTTAGATTGGAATGAGCACGGAAGGCCTGTCCAGGGCAGTCCTTACCTGGTTTTGTGGGAAGACTGAGTGTTAAGGGCTGACCTGGAGGTTCTCGGCCACAGAATAATAATTGAGGAGCTACTTCTGCAGGGTAGAGAGGCACCCCAGCCAAGGCTTATTTAAAGTGAGCTCCTTAAATTTAAGGTCCGTTGCCTGCTGGATTCACCCACTGACCTAGAACACCCACCAGACAGCACCCTTCACAGCACCATTTTTTTTCCCCAAGGTAACTAAAACTTTTCTTTCAAATTGTGTCCCTGCTAGCAAGTTCCTGCCATCCTTCAATTAAAAAAAGGGGGGAGTGCGGGGAAGGGAGTGCGGTTGAAGCTGGGTCAACAACTTTGAGAAGCTAAGTCAAATCAGATGAGCCAGAACCTTCTGATCTTGCATGTCTGGAAGGAGGAGTCTATAGGCCAGCGGTAGACTTGTCTGCCTGGGGGCTGGCAAATCTCAATTGGCAGAAAGCAATGGGAATAAACCACCTGGGCTTTTCTCTTCCCAAGGTGGAATAAGGCACATGTGACCAGGGTTCTGGCTCACCACACTCACCCTGGGGCAGACAGGAGGGCAAGTCCTTTGGCCCTCTTGGGTCCCAGCACAATGGCAGCATATGCTTTTTAACCCAGCACTCTGGGAGGCAGAGGGAGGCAAAGATCTCTGTGAGATCAAGACCAGCCTGGTCTAACAGAGTGAGTTCTAGCTCAGCTGGAGCTACAGGGAGATCCTGTCTCAAAAAAACAAAAAAACTTAAACAAAATTAAACTTAGCTGGGGATGGTGGCGAATGCCTTTAATCCCAGCACTTGGGAGGCAGAGGCAGGCGGATCTTTGTAAATTCAAGGCTAGCCTGGTCTACAGGGTGAGTTCCAGGCCAGCTGGGGCTACAGGGAGACCCTGTCTCGAAAAGACAAAAAAAAAAAAAAACTTTAAAAAAGCATAACTTCAAACTAAAAGACTATTCTATAGGGCAATTGAATATAGAACATAGTTTATCGGTGACCCAAGCTCTGTTTGCGTTTTGCTGGAGACCAGGGAACACCAAAGGTGAGCACGGGTTGCTGGATGGAGGGGGTGGCGCGACTGGAACCCACTGTTCTACTTATTTTCCCATTAAAGCAGCCCTGCTACAGTATTATGTTTGAATTGGGGCCTGAAGGACGTTTTTGTTTCCTCAGTCCCTTCCCAGCTCTAGAAAGGAAACCTCAACCTCCTTCATGCAAATGAGCCCTCCCTGGGCACCTCGCAACCACTTAGCTCTCTAGGACAAACACCTCGGGCTGGAAAGTGAATAGCGCACAACTTCCCAAGAACAGAGAAAGCCCGGCGGGTCCTGCTTTTGGTTGGTTGGCTCCGGGGAGCGGGAGGTAGGGCAGCCCCAGCGCCGAGCAGCGGAGCATCCTTCCTCGGGGCTTTCAGCCGCCACTCCCTGCTCGGGGAACTTCCCTCAGGTAACCCGGGGCTGCTCCTGGCCCGCAGCCCACCGCAGCGCGCGGCTAAGGCTGTGCCCGCAGCCGTGCCCTCCGCTCCACACCCTCGGTTTAGGCCAGCGCGCACCTCGCAGCGGCGTGAGAAAGACCGGATCGCGGAGTCCCAGGTGGAGCCCTGACTCCCGCCGCCATCTCCCTGGGGCTGGCGAGTGGCAGCACAACTTTAAAAACTTGGCGGAGTGCAACTTTGGGATTAGGGGCCCGGGATCTCCAGAGTGGCCGGAGCCGCACGCTGGGGCTCCCGCCGCCCTCCCCATCGTCGCGGGCCACAAAGGCGGCTTTGTGCGGGCGACTGCGGAGCGGGGTGGGGGGCCCGTGCGGGGCTGGCGGAGGCCGTCCCCGCGGCCCGGCGGGCTGGGTCAGCAGACGCCGGCTGTTTACACAGGAAGGGACGGGAGCCAGCTCGGCGGCGGGCGTGGGGCGGCGCACGCGGCTCGGAAGCGCTGTCCCGCCGGCAACCCACCTGGGGGCGCGGGGCGACGCTGGGGCGCGGCTTACCTGCGGCGCGCGGCGCGAGCGCGCAGAGCCCGAGCAGGCAGGCGTAGAGCGGCGCGGGCGCTCGCGGCATGGCTGGTGCGCGCCCCGCCTCGGCGGCGGTGGCTGCGGTGGCTGCGGCGGTTCGGCGGGCTGAGCGAGGGGACAGGAGGGGGTCGAGGCCCGGGAGCGCAGCCGCATGCCCCGCGCTCCGCCGGGCTCACGGCGCCCGCGGCCGGGCGGGAGGCGGAGGCGGCTGCTCTGAGCCGCGCGGCGCAGCCGCCATCGCTCTGGTGCCCAGTCCCCGGCCGGTCCTCGGGACGTGCAGGCAGCGGCTGGAGCCCCGGACGCGCCCTCGCTGAGTCTCCGCGCCGGCACTCGGCGGGGCGGCCGGGCTCCTCTCTTCTCTCCTCTCTCTTCCTCTCCCTTCTCTCCTCTCCCCTCCCCTTCTCTCCCCGCCCGGCCGCCTCCCGGTCAGTTTTCTTCTAGGCGGGGCGGGGCGGGGCGGAGCGAGCTCCGGGCCGGACCAGCTCCGCCCGGCGACGGGACCCGGCGGGACGCGGACGTCCCGGGCGCCCAGGTGGCTTTCCCTTCCCGGGCGCTTGATGGGTCTCTGGGTCGAAACTTCTGGATGATTTGCTGGCCATTTCGTTATTGTATTGCCAGAGGCTCAAGCCAGCCCGGACCTCGCCCAAGGTGGGGCGAAGGCACCGGTGCCCACGCGTGCAACCACCAGACCACACTCTGAATAGGCTTGGAGGGCACGTGGGGCGTGGAGGCACAGGTGAAGCCGCGCGCACACCATGCTGAGTGCAGGCTGAACTTCGTGAATACTCCGGACAGCCCTACTGTTGTTTAGAAGAGGGAATTGAGGCACACAGAGTTAACATGTGCTGAGATACCTTGAGCAGAAATGGAGAATGGTTTGAACGAGGCAGTTTCACCCTCGCAGGTCAGAAACTAGCTGAAAGGTCAGGGCAAGTACAAAAAACATCCTAAACCTGGCGTGTTGACACACGCTTTTAATCCCAGCACTCGGGAAGCAGAGGCAGGTGGATCTCCGTGAGTTCAAGGCCAGCCTGGTCTACACAGTGAGTTCCAGGACAGCTGGGGCTACAGCGAGACCCTGTATCAAAAAGACCAAAAACAGAAAAGAAACAAAATCATCCTAAAATGTTTGAGAGTTCAGCCTTGTTTCTACCCAGCTCCCAAACTCTAGGTGGTACTTGCAGAAGTCAGTTTGTGTTTGTAGTGTAGTGTGCTTCGGGCAAAGATGAAGCAAGCTCGGAAATTCACTGAACGAAATCATTTCATCCTTTAAACTGTACACAAATATTATTGTATTCCATAACAGCTTCTTTTGTTTGAAAGCAAAAGTCATTCTGTTGCCAAACTTTTTTTTTTTTGTATGTGTATGAATGTACTGTCTGCATGTAGGTTTGTGCACCCGTGTCGTGCAATGCTGCGGAGGTCAGAAGAGGATCTGATTCCCCTGGAACTGGAGTTCTCCTGGAATTGGAGTTAGAGACGGTTCTTAGCCTCCATGTGGGTGCTGGGGATCGAACCCGGGTCCTCTGCAAGAGCAGTCGGTGCTCTTAACCGCTAGGCTATCTCTCCAGCCCCACCAAACTTTTTTTTTAATAATGTTGCCAGCCTTCCTCCGCCTTATCTTGGGATTACCTGCCCCTCAGGGCACAGGTCTTGAGGCCACTATTAGGCAGCAATTAAAAGTTATGAGAACTGATCAAAGAGTTTGAACTGGGAGACAGCATGTGCTGACTGATGATTTTAATAGATTTATGTGGCAGGAATGTATAGCATGGGTTAGCTAGAAGGAGAATTGAGTCCGGGAAGCTGGCTAAATACTACATAACATTTTTTTTTTTTTTTGGTCTTTTTGAGACAGGGTCTTCCTGTAGCCCCAGCTGTCCTGAAACTCACAATGTAGATCAGGCTGGCCTTGAACTCCCAGAAATCCACCTGCCTCTGCCTGCCCAGTGCTGGGATTAAAGACATGGGCCACCAGGCCAGCTAGAATAGAATTCCTTAACTAATGTCAGGCCCTGTTAAAATATCCCACTTTGTCTCAGCCAGCACGGACCACCATTTATCTAAAGTGCACCTGGAAAGTTCCATGACCCAACTTGTCCTTCTCTCATTCTTACCAGCCCCTTCCTGCCTCCCCCCATGGCTCCCCAGCCTGCCTAGACCTGCCCTAAGCCTCTGAGGGCTGAGCAGTCTGTGCTACATTAAAGCTAGTTTGAAGATGCCTTTCCTGATTCTGAGCTTTTGCTTTGTAGTTTGTTCTTCACCCCCTCCAAGAATCCTTCATCTAAGTGTTCACAGATAGATGAATAAATAACATGTCATGTACATAAAAGAAACTATTATTTGGCCTTAAAAGGAAATGGAATTCTGATACTTGCTGCAACCTGGCTCAATCCTGAAAACAGACTATGTGACATAAGTCAAACCCAAAAAGACAAATACAAGCCGGGTGTGGAGGTGCACGGCTTTAATCCCAGCACTCATGAGGCAGACGCAGGCAGATCTCTGTGAGTTTCAAGGCAGCCTGATCTACATAGTTCCAGGACAACTGGAGCTACAGGGAAACCCTGTCTCAAAAAGAATAAATAATAAATAAATAAATGTTTTTAGAATTCCAATGCACTATCCATTGCAACACAGAACCACCCTAACTAAATATTTGTTAGTCCATCTCACAGGAGCTCTGATTATCAGCCGAGCACAGCAGTCAGTTCAGGTACAAACAGCTGAGATCTTTGATGGGTACAAGCCTTCAGTGCTTTAAATGTCAGTGTCTCTTGTCTTCATGAATAGAGATTCCAGTTCCTCACAAAAGACAAGCACAATTCACAGTCACCATCTCAAAGATGGTTCCCCACCAGGTATTAATACCATGAACCCAAAGAAACCACCATGAAACAACTTATTCTCGATGGACACTGGGACTCAGAGAAGTGGTACAACAGCATTTCCCATTTAATAATTGGTCTTGTATGTGATTGTTTCAAAAAGCAAGTGCAGGTTAAAATAGCAGGTTGTAGTAGAGAACTCCAATTCCTGTCCAGGGAACTCTATCTCACAGCAAGCTGCTGTTTAGCCATGCTAGACTGAAGTGGAACAGGGTATCCTTCCCATGGTTGGACAGTGTTTACCCAGGACAGAAGAATCCCTGATAAGGGCAAGAATAGAACAGATAAGCACAGGACTGTCCAAGACTGGGTTTGTTTGGCACTGCGTGGCCGGAGACTGTGGTCACCCCTACTGCTTTATCCCATGGTAGCATGCTGATTGCAGGTTTGTATCACGTCTTCAGTAGATGCAGAGCCATGTAAAACAGGAGCTTGGTGGGTGGGGGTTGGGACACTTTAGGGGTGCAACTACCTGTGAGTCACCCATGCTCCTAGAACCCAATGCTAATAAACATAAATTATTTTCACCAAGCTGGACTTGTCAGAACTTTTCTTGAGTCTGCTTGCACTGTCCTTGTGTGAAGTGAATTAAATTCCTTTTTAGTATCTCCCTTTGGGTCAGAGCACAAGTACATCTGAAAAGATCTGGCATGCAGCAGACTTTTGGTTAATGTTAATTGATTCTGCTTTATATTTCCTATTTGGGAAGTGAAAGCAAACTGTTCCCTGGGGCTATAACTTTGGCCACTCGTCTAAGTCATGTGACGTAAGATCAAGCTAGGCCTTTTGCCATGCAGGGCTCTATGCTTTATAGGTTTCTTGCAGCATTAATTCCTAAGCCACAATTAAATCTTCAAAAAGAAGCCAGGTGTGGTGGCGCATACCTTTAATCCTAGCATTTGGGAGGCAGAGGCAGGCGGATCTTTGTGAGTTCAAGGCCAGCCTGGTCTACAGAGTGAGTACCAGGCCAGCTGGGGCTACAGGGAGACCCTGTCTCGAAAAGACCAAAAATAAAAATAATAAAAAAAAAAAAAGAAATTAAGCCAGACCTGGTGGCCCATGCCTTTAATCCCAGCACTCTCAGGACTCTGCAGACCTTGCCTCTCCAAACCGGCTACATCTACCACAGCGACATGGTGCAGGTCCTGCCCCGGGATCTCCGGCGGAAAGCAGCCTGGCTGGTGGCTGCCAAGTGCACACTGGCAGCTGGTGTGGACAGCTTCCATGAGAGCACGCAGGGAAGGGTGACACTGAGGGCAAGTTTGACAAGTGGCCTGAGCCTGTGAAGCAGGTGAAGACCCTGGATGGACAGCGGAAGAAGCGAGGGGGCTGCAGGTACGGAGATCTGGAAATGGGCCAACCATGAGCTTTGGAGAGATTGACTATCAAGAGACCTGGGCTTTCGCCTGGGCCTCCTGGGCTTGTCCGGCAGTGGGGTGTGTACGGCGGACATAGGTGAAGGAGGCCACGAAGGCCAAGATCTCCCGTGGAAAGCCCACAATCCGTGACCGCTCCTACAGGACGGCCTCCGGCATGCCCTTCACCCCACGTCAGGGTCTGGAGATTCTGAACCCACAAGCAACTGAGAAGAAGGTGGCAGAGGCCAACCAGAAGTGCTTCTCTAGCATGGTGCAGTTCCTTCAGGTCAAGGGAGAGAAGAGAGGCACGGTGTCCACCTGAAGGGCCAGGCCACCCGCTGGAGGGACATGGAGTACTGGTGTTCCTGACGTGATGGACATCCAGCCAGGAGGTCGTGGTGGAGGCATCCTGCCCTGCTGTGCCCTTGGCTCAAGGCCCCAACATCCAAAGAGGCTGGTCTGGTCTTCCCAACACCCGGACCTCGGCTGGCCCACGGCGGCAGAGCAGGTCTTCATCACACTGTTCTTCTGACTGTAACAGAGAAAGGAGATGCTGTTAGAAGAGATAAGCACTGCCAGGGGACAAAGGGGGGAAACTGCCCTCACTTTCTGTAAACTTAAACTTATTTTTCAAAATTTAATAAAATTTAGGACAGGAAAAAAAAAAAAGAAAATTTCTCATAGACGTTACCCCAAGTCACTTTAATGGAGGAAATCCCTCAATTGAAGGTCCCTTTTTCCAAAAGACAGACTCTAGATTGTGTCAAGTTGACAAAACTTAGCGCACAGGAGGGTATTGCATTCATTAATTGCCTTCACTAAGAAAATGAAAATGGGACCTAGCAAGATGTGTCAAAGGGTAGAGTCCTTGTGGGACAGCTTGAGTTCAATCTTGGGATTGCACAAAATGGCAAGAGAAGACTGACTCCCCAGAGTTACCCTATGACCTCCTCATGAGCACCATGGCACTTGCACACACATTACACACACACACACACACACACACACACACACAAACTAATAGATACAAAAATAAAAATTTTTAAATGGAAAGGACTCTTATTCAGAACTAGAGCCAAGATGCATTCTTTGGACTAGAGAGATGGCTCAGTTAAGAGCATTTACTGCTCGTACAGAGGACCTGAGTTTGGATCCCAGCATCCACATGGAAGCTCACAGCTGTCTGTAATTCCAGTTCTAGGGGAGATCTGATCTCCTGTTCTGGCTTCCATGGCTCCTACATACATGTGGTACACATAAATTCATGTAAGCACACACATAGACACATAAAAATAAACATTTAAAAAGATGTTTTCTCATCTGGGCATGGTGCACACATGGATAATCGTAGCCCAGAAGCAGGATCAGGAGTTTGAGGCCAGAACTACAATGCAAACTTGTTTCAAAAACACAAGACAGGGGCTGGAGAGATGGCCTAGCGGTTAAGAGCGCCGACCGCTCTTACAGAGGACCCGGGTTCGGTCCCCAGCACCCACATGGCGGCTGAGAACCGTCTGAAACTCCAATTCCACGAGAACTCCAGTTCCAGGGGAATCCGAGACCCTCTTCTGACCTCCGCGGCATTGCAGAACACGGGTGCACAAACTTGCATGCAGACAGTACATTCACACATACAGAAATAAATAAAATTAATAAAAAAAAAACAAACAAGACAATTGCTTCATAGCCTTTTAGCTATGATCTGTTCCTTTTTTTTTTTTTTTTTGGTCTTTTCGAGACAGGGTTTCCCTGTAGCCCTAGCTGGCCTGGAACTTACTCTGTAGACCAGGCTGGCCTTGAACTCACAAAGATCTGTTGCCTCTGCCTCCCAAGTGCTGGGATTAAAGGCATGTGGCACCACTCCTGGCCCATCTGTTCTTATCTATTTAATATCTGTTATGTCCTCTATCCAAGGACAATATATTAAATGAGAGACCCTCAAAAAAGAAAGTAGCAAGCCTTTAATCCCAGCACTCGGGAGGCAGAGTCAGATGAATCTCTGTGAGTTCAAGGCCAGCCTGGTCTACAGAGAGCGAGTTCCAGCTGGGGCTACAAGGAGACCCTGTCTCAAAAAGACCAAAAAAGAAAAAAGAAAAAGAGAAACAAGAGCTGGAGAGATGGTTCAGTTAAGAGCAATGGCTGCTCTTGCAGATGACCCACCCAGGTTCAAATCCCAGCACCCACATGAAGGGCTAACAATCTTCTGTAACTCCAGCTCCAGGAAATCCAATGCCCTTTTCTGACCTCTGCAGGCATTGCACAACACGGGTGCACTTATATACATGCAGGCAATACACTCATATATATAAAATAAAAATAATAAAATTTTAAAACAAACAAGTAAAAGAAACAAAACAAGCACTTGGAAGGCAGAGGCAGGTGGATCTTTGTGAGTTCAAGGCCAGCCTGGTCTACAGAGCAAGTTCCAGGACAGCTGGGGCTACAGGGAGACCCTGTCTCAAAAACACCAAAAAAAAAAAGAAAGAAAGAAAGAAAGAAAGAAAGAAAGAAAGAAAGAAAGAAAGAAAGAAAAAGTCGAAAACCAAAGGAACAACCAACAACAGTAAAACAAGCCAGGAGTGGTAGGTAGCTCTTGGGAGGCAGAGGCAGGTGGATCTCTGAGATCAAGGCCAGTCAGCTTTACATTGTGATTTCCAGGTCAGCTGGGGCTACAGGGAGAACCAGTCTTTAAAAACTAAAACAAAAAAACAAACAAACAAAAAAACCCAAAACAAATATATGAACATAAAATATAACATACCTCTTCAAAATATGCTTTCTCTTAGCCCTGATTTTATTTATTTGCTTTTAAATTCCAGGACATTCTTTACCCTAGCATGTTCCTACATTCCGTAAATACCATAGAGGATTTTCTACACAGCAGAAAACCAAGACAGAAGGCTTTCCCTTGAGAAATCTCTCCCTGCCTGGAAAGGCTTGTTACAAAGTGGGCCTTGAGGGAATTCAGCTTTGGTTTGGACCCTGTGGAGGCATTATTTCCACCAAAAGGAACAGAGTTTCAAATATTCCCTCATCACCCAGGGGCAGGACACCACAACTGACCAAGAAGATGGAAAGTCAGTGTGGGAAAGAGCTGGAAGGCCCCAGAGAGAGGAACCAGACCCGAGGCAATCAGTAACAGCACAGGCAAGTTTACGTGTGTCACGTTGATGGGGACATAATGTGTGAATATGAGCAGTAGTAATGGAAGAAGTTTTCAGCTTTGGTTCATTATCTAAAGGCTCATTATCCTATGACCCAGTAATACAAAGCCTTTATTTCCTACGCTGGTCTATTCATGTCTCCCACCAAAGCCCAAGAAATACAGGACTCTGTCCAGTTCAGATGTGGGTCTCTGCCCACGTTTACACTCTGGCATTACTGGTACAGAGGTGGGCCCCGGAATTGGACTGCCTGGCTTCAAATCCAGGCTAGGCTTATTGCTATGACTATGTGACTTTAGACAAGTTATTTATACCAACACACTTGACTCCAGCAGGGATTACAACAATGCTTATTTCATAATTATGAGAAGTAAAGGTTTTTAGAAAAATGTAACATAGGAGGCACTAAGAGCTGTGCTTGGCTCCTAGGGAGGAGTCCATAGTAAGTTGGCTGGCTGCTCCTCAACTGGAAATAACAGAGCTTTTCCAGACTGGTCCATGGGTTGTGATTGTGGGCTGAGGAAATGTGTTCTCAGGCCTGCAGAAAGATGAGAGCTTGTCCCAAGCTTCTGCTCTTAACAAAAGAGACTGATTCCCAACTCCCATGTGCAGGAGACCCCGTATGTGCTCCAGGCTGCCCCAGCCTCCTCTCTAACCTTGGTTTCTGCCTTGTGGGTTGTCAATTAAGACCAAATCAGAATTCTCAGAGAACACTGGGGAATCCCAGACAGGCCTTGCTCACCTCATAAAAGCTAATGGAACACCGAAACCTAACTGGCAACCTTTTGTTTTTTATCTTTTTTTTTTTTTATTAATTTATTATTTCTGTATGTGTATGAATGTACTGTCGCATGCAAGTTTGTGCACCGTGTCATGCAATGCCGCGTAGGTCAGAACCACGGGTCTCGGATTCCCTGGAACTGGAGTTCTCCTGGGAATTGGAGTTTCAGACGGTCTCGCGCCATGTGGGTGCTGGGAATCGAACCCGGGTCCTCTGTAAGAGCGGTCGCGCTCTTAACCGCCAGGCCATCTCTCCAGCCCCTTTTTTTTCTTTTTCGAGACAGGGTTTCCCTGTAGCCCCAGCTGTCCTGGAAGTCACTCTGTAGATCAGGTGGACTTGAACTCACAAAGATCCACCTGCCTCTGCCTCCGGAGTGCTGGGATTAAAGGTATGCACCACCATGCCCAGCGGGTGTTTTTTATCTTAACTGAAGAATTTTTCAGTGTAAATGGCTTTATCTTTCTTTTTATTTTGTTAAAATACCAAGCTAAAGACAAAATGTTATTATCCAACCAGGCGTGGTGGAGTGCACGCCTTTAATCCTAGCACTTGAGAGGGCAGAGCAGGCAGATCTTGTTGAGTCAAGGCCAGCCTTCTACAGAGTGAGTTCACGGACAGTGGGGCTATAGGGGAGACCCTTGTCCAAAAAAAGACCAAAAAAAAAAAAAAAAAAAAAAAATCAACCATTGGTGATTATGAGCCAAAATGTTCATTATCTAAGCAGCTGCACCAAGTTTTATGGGTCACTGATGTGACTCTGTGGCAGAGCTAGCGTTTAGTTAGCATGAGTGGCCCCCAGGTTCGAGCTCCATTGTCTCAAATGCAATTATATATTAGAACACACATAAGAGGCCATAAATAACGTCTAGTGATCTGGTAAAAATAATGCGAATATTTCAACAAATATGGTGATGAATTCCTGTAATTCCACCAATAGACATGTAGATAGGAAGCTCAGACGGTCTAAGTAGTGATACAGGTGGATCTTTGTGACTTCAAGGCTAGCCTGGTCTACAAACTGAGTTCCAGGACAGCTGGGGCTACAGGGAGGGACCCGTCTCAAAGACCAAAAAAAAAAAAAAAAAAAAAAAAGACTACGGCTGTAATTCACTTGGTAGAGTGTGAGCCTAGCATGCATGCGTGAAGCCCTCGGTTTGATCCCCAGCACTACATAAACCTTGTCTAAGGGCCCAGGAGATGGCTCAGTGTAGAAGCACTTGATTTGAGTTCCATCCCTGGAATCCATAGTGGAAGAAGAGAATCAACTCCTGAAAGATGTCCTCTGACCTCCATGCTCATGCTTTGGCACACGTGAGAGCAGCTGTGGACAGGCACACACTTTGCACACACATACTCCACAATAATAAATAAAAAAATTTTAAAGCATGTATAGTGACATAAAAACTGTCTTAAATAAAAGCACAAGCGAAAGCAAACTGAGTAGTTTCATGTTATCAGGCACGAAAGTTAGGGATAAGCAAAGTAGGAAAACACCAAGGCATAAAATGTTGGGTATTTTAAATTTAGGGTCTCCATGTTGCCCTAGCTGATATGAAACTCTGAGAGATCTACCTGTCTGCCTCCTGAGTGGTGGGGATTAAGGGTGTATTAAAGTTAAGAAGGTGATGATGGGACAGCTCAGGAAGTAAAGATGCTTCCTGGGCAAGCCTGACCACCTGCTTCCATCCTTGGAACCCAAGTAAAGGGAGGGAGAACTGACTCTGTACAGTTGTTCTATGGTTTCCACACATGCAATTTGCTAGAACACCTCTTCCCCCACACAATAATAAAGTTTTAAAAATAATTTTTTTGTTTTTACTTTTTTTTTTATTTTCTCTTGTGTTGTTTTTTTTTTGTTTTTTTTTTTTTAAGGTCATCCTCAGCTACCTAGCAAGTAGCAAGTTCTGGGCCAGCTTGTGTTACATGAGATCCTGCATCAAAATAAAAATAAGGTCAGGTTAAATCTTAGCCAGTCTGGTCTACATAGAGAGTTCCAGGACAGCTGGGACAACACAAAACAAACGACCACAACAACAACAAACGCCAGATAAAATGTTAACAATTCCTTTTTGGGGGGATGGGGAATGACCCCAAAAAGAAGTTTTCTGCAAACTGTAGGAGACGCCGCCATCTAGTGGTCATGGAAATGCTCAGTATCTAAAAATGAGCAAAAATGCCATGGATCAGGCGCAAAGCTCCTCCTCCTCCTCCTCCTCCTCCTCCTCCTCCTCCTCCTCCTCCTCCGAAAAGCTCCTCCTCCTCCTCCTCCTCCTCCTCCCCCCCCCCCCTCTCCCCCCCCCCCCCC
>VZQC01010896.1:1329098-1342866 GCA_009823505.1 Rhizomys pruinosus
TATCTATCATCTATCTATTTTTTGTGCTTTAGAGACAGGGTCTCCCTGTAGCCCCAGCTGGCCTGGAATTCACTATGTAGACCAGGCTGGCCTTGAACTCACAGAATCCACCTGCCTCTGCCTCTGCCTCCTTAGTGCTAGGATTAAAGGTGTATGCCACCACACCCAGTGTAAAGACGGTTCTTAGCCACCATGTGGGTGCTGGGAATTGAACCCAGGTCCTCTACAAGAACAGTCAGTGCTCTTAACCACTGAGCCATCTCTGCAGCCCATGTTTGTTGTTTAAAATGAGGATTTGGGGCAGGGGTCTAGAGAGATGGCTCAGCGGTCAAGAGAAAATGCTTTTACAGAGGGTCTGAGCCTGTTGGTCACCACACATGGCTGCTCATAACCACCTGTGACTCCAGCTCCAGAAGGCCCAAGCACATAATGGCCATGATGGCCACACACACTATCATGCACACACACACACACACACACACACACACTTAAAAATAAGTCTTGCTGGGCGTGGTGGTACACGCATTTAATCACAGCACTCGGGAGGCAGAGGCAGGCAGATCTCTGTGAGTTCAAGGCTAGTCTGGTCTGCACAGTGAGTTCCAGGCCAGCCGGGGCTATAGGGAGGCCCTGAAGACAAAAAAAAAAAAAAATCTTAAAATAAATGAGACTGGCGCTGAGGCTGTAGTTCCGTCGGTAGAATGATCGCCTACCGTGCACGAAGCCCTGGTGTGATCCCAAACACCAAATAAACCACGGTGGTGCATGTCTGAAATTCAGAAGTTCAAGGTCATCTGCTACATAGCAAGTTTGACGCCAGCCTGCAATACATGTTAAACAACACGAGACTCTCTGCTATGTCATCACCAAAACTCCAAACACAAAAAGGATGCCATTTTCCAAAGATATTTTATTACATTGCCTTCCACATGAAGAGTCGAGAACAAATAATAAATATAAATACCATGTAAAAGGATCAGACATTAGATATACACAAGGGAATTTTTAACATTAGCAACCCTGCTGGATGTATTAACTGCATTTGTGGTGTGTGTGTGTGTGTGTGTGTGAGCGTGCGCGCGCACGTGCGGGCGTGCGTGTGTGTTGGTGGGCGCTGCTAAGCCTCTGTCATAGAGCAGGTTGAGGCTTGGTGAGTCACTCACAAAACTTGCATCGAAGGGTAGACACCTGGACTCCTGTGCACAGCTCTGGCTAAAAGGCCTGTGACATCCCAGGAACCTCACGCTGACTCTTGCTTTTACGGCTTTCTGGGCTCTCTGTCTTGGGGAGGTCAGCACCTGAAGAGGGGGACCAGGGGAGAAGGTGCTTCCTGCTCCCCCTCCCTCTGTCCTCCCTCCCTTCACAGCATGGCTGCCTACTTCCACTCATATTTTTCCCCTTCCCTCTCCCACTAATTAGCATCTGAGGGGCTGGAGAGATGGTTTACTGGTTAGGAGCACCGACTGCTCTTGCAGAGGACCTGGGTTCGATTCCCGGCACCCACATGGTGGCTAAGAACCAGCTTTAACTCCAGTTCCAGGGCAATCCAACGCCCTCTTCTGACTTCTGCGGCATTGCACGACACGGGTGCACCAACCTATATGTAGACAGTACATTCATACACATAAAAAAATAAATAAAATTAGCATCTGAAAGACTTGAATGCCCACCACGGAGGACAGGGCTAGTCCAACCCTTCCCCTTCTCAGCAGAAGGCTCCCAAGAAAGCCGGAGCCCTGTCTGTCTCTTGCCTGTGTTCTTGGAGTGAGACCCTCTCCCAATCCACTGGCTGTTGTTCCCCAGAGGCCAGAGTCCAGGGATGGGAACTGCAGGTGCTTTCCTCTCTTGATTTGAACTGCTGACCATTGTCGCACCAAGAAAGAAAAGCCTACACCAGTCAGCTTAGCACTGTGTACTTAGTACTGGAGAAAAATCAACTCGCACAAGGGCTCATAGTGTCTAGGTGCATTTAATTCCATAGGCATCTTCAGCAAGCCAGTCTTCAGACATGTTCAAACGCAGAGGCTTTGGCAGATGAGAATAGAGAGGAGCACCAGAGGCCGGACCTTCACCTCTGTCCACTTCTTGTTCTCTGAACACTCGAGATCACAGCTTGTACGGGCTGGGCTCGGGAGGGTCCAAATTCTTACCACGCTAAAGGAGGAAAGAGAATCAGAAACAAGACTTAGATCGGACACTCCAACAGCAACAGGAGGAAACTGGGGTTTAAAAATTCTTGGTTTTTGTTTTTGCCAACTGCAGCTTTCTTTCTATTCTCCCTTGTGTCTTTGTGTTTCTTAATTAATTTATTTATTATTTTTTATGTGTATGAATGTACTGTCTGCACGTAGGTTGGTGCACCCGTGTCGAGCAATGCCTCGGAGGTCAGAAGAGGGCCTCGGATTCCCCTGGAACTGGAGTTAAAGATGGTTCTTAGCCACCATGTGGGGGCTGGGAATTGAACCCGGGTCCTCTGCAAGAGCAGTCGGTGCTCTTAACCGCTAGGCCATCTCTCCAGGCCCATGTCTTTGGTTTTTATTTATTATTTTTTATTTTATTGTATAAGCGGTTTGGCTGCATATAAGTGCACCACATATGAGTAATATTCACAGAGGCCAGAAAAGGGTGTTGGATTCCCTGGAACTGGAGTTATAGAGGATCTTTAGCTGCCATGTGGATTCTGAGAAACAAATCCCAGTCTATAAGAGCAGCAAGCGCTTTTAAGCACTTGGCCATCTCTCCAGCCACCCCCCCCCTTTTTTTTTGAACATGGTCTCCCTAGTCCTAGCCTGCATGGAACTCACTATGTAGACCAGGCTGGCTTCAATCTCACCGAAATCCACGTGTCCCTGTCTCTTCCTCTTGACATTAAAGGTGTAAGCCACACCCAGCATTTTTTTTTTTTTTTAAGAACAGAGTCTCACTATATAGCCCAGGGTAGCCTGGAACTTGTTATGTAGACCAGGTCAGCCTCCCACTCAGAGATCCATGCCTCCTGAGCACTAAATTAAAGGCATGGGTTACCACACGTGGGTTTGTTTTATTTTGTTTGTTTTGAAATAGGATCTCTCTATGTAGTCCAGGCTGGCGGGAGTCCTGTATCAGTCTTCCACCTTGCTTCAGCTTTTCTGTTTGTTTTGTTACTTTCAATTTTTTTTTTTTTTGGTCTTTTTTAAGACAGGGTCTGCCTGTAGCCCCAGCTGTCCTGGAACTCACTCTGTAGACCAGGCTGGCCTTAAACTCACAAAGATCCGCCTGCCTCTGCCTCCCAAGTGTTAGGATTAAAGGCATGTGCCACCACGCCCGGTGGTTTTTGTTTTTTTTTTAATGTGTATGAGTGTACTGTCTGCATGTATGTTGGCGCACCCGTGTCGTGCAATGCCTCCGAGGTCAGAAGAGGGTGTTGGATTCCCTTGGAATTGGAGTTAAAGATGGTTCTTAGCCGCCATGTGGGTGCTGGGAATCGAACCCCGTTCCTCTGCAAGAGCAGTCAGCTCTTAACCACTGAGCCCTCAATATTTCTTTGAAAAGTCGTATCTCAAGCCCCTAAAATTTTATTTATTCATTTTTTGGGCCTATTTTGTTATTTTGTCTTTCTCCCCCCAGAGCTGAGGCTGGAACCCAGTGCCTTGCAAGCACTCTAACACTGAGCTAAATCCCCGGTTCCTTATTTAGTCATTTCTATTTTTGCGTGTGTACATATTCATGTATAGGCTTAGATATAACGTGTGTGTGCAGGTCAATATCATGTCTGGCTTTTATGTAGGTCCTGGGATCCAAATTTGGGTCCTCTTGCTTGAAGAGGATCAAGCCATCTCCCCAGCGCCCCAACTTTTAAATTTTCTTCTTTTTTAATCATTTCCACTCTTACCTCTTTTCCATCTTCTACTCTTTCCTGGTTTCTTTCTTCTCTTTCTTTTCTACATCTCAGTCCCTTGTTACTCCTCCCCACAGAGCTATCTCCTAGCCAACTTCCCCCTTTCACTGAAGTTGTACTGAGCAAGGCAAGCTGGGATTATCCAACACAAAGTCCATGAACCAACTTTTTCTTTCTCTCTTTCTCTCTTTTTGTTCTTTTTCTTTTTTTGGTCTTTTTGGTACAGGGTCTCATTTTTTGTCCCAGGTGGCCTGGAGCTCTCTCTGTAGACCAGGCTGGCATTGAACTCACAGAGAGATCTGCCTGCCTCTGCCTCCCGAGAGCTGGGATTATAGGCATGGGCCACCACGCCTGGCTTTGGCCTTTCTTTCTTTCTTTCTTTCTTTCTTTCTTTCTTTCTTTCTTTCTTTCTTTCTTTCTCTCTCTTTCTTTCTTTCTTTCTTCTTTTTCTTTCTCTCTCTCTCTTTCTCTCTCTCTCTCTTTCTTTCTTTCTTTCTTATCTCTCTCTTTCACATTTATTTATTTGTGTGTATATTATACAATGTGGTGCACATGTGGTCAGATCTCTCCTTCCTCCACGTGGCTGTCAGAGATTGAACTCAGGCCGGGTGAAAGAGCCCTTTATCCACTCAGCCATCTTACCAGGCCAAATCCAACTATTCTTGAGAAATCTGCTCCAGGGAAATAAAATACGACTGACCAACTTGCCTTCTTTCATAAGAAAAAGACTATGTTTCAGGAGCTAGTGCTGCTTAGTGGTCTAAATGACCGATTTAGAAACGGACTGTGGGGCTGGAGAGATGGCCTAGCGGTTAAGAGCGCCGACCGCTCTTACAGAGGACCCGGGTTCGATCCCCAGCACCCACATGGCGGCTAAAAAAGCCATCTGTAACTCCAATTCCAGGAGAACTCCAGTTCCAGGGGAATCTGACACCCTCCTCTGACCTTTGCGGCATTGTAGGACACGGGTGCACAAACTTGCACGCAGACAGTACATTCATACACATACAGAAATTTAAAAAAAATTAAAAAGAAACGACTGTGTTGCCTCGAGGCTGGGGTGGGGGGGTGAGGAGAGAGTTATTTTCGCATGCCTGGCTGTGCAGACTCCCTCAGACCCACCCTTTATTCCCAGTCTGAGTTAGACTTCTGTCTTTTACAGCCTGGATGCTGCCAGCCCAAGCACTGATGTCATAGCTATAGAAGTAGAAATTTAATTTAATTTTACTTTTATTTTAGGTATTACAAATTGAATCTAGGGCCTCGCACATGTCAGGCATGCCACCTATCACTGATCCCCTTTTTAATTAATAATTTAGGCTAGCATGCATTGAGTTTCAGCACGACAATCTTCATATATGTGTGTGTCATTATACTTTGTTCTCAATTGTTCCCCACCCCTATGATGCCCTACCCCCAAGCTTTCAAATTATTATTATTATTATTATTATTATTATTATATTAGTTTCTTGCTAAATTTTCCAGGTGGATTTGAATTCTTTCTGTAGCCCAGGCAGGCCCTGAACTTGCCATCTTCCTACTTTGGGCTTCTGAATAACTGCGATGATGGCCCTGACTAGAAATGGATTATTTATTTATTGAAATTTATTTTGGTGGTGGGGGGCGTGCATGTGCCACAGTGTGCCTGTATCAGAGAATAGCTTATGGGAGTCGGTTCTCTCTTTCCACCTTGTGGATCCCAGGGATTGCACTCAGGTCCTTAGGCTTTGAGGCAAGCCACTTTACTTGGTGAGCCATCTCATCACCTCTGAAGTGGATAATTTAAAGGGACCTTAAGGGCATCTCAAATTGAGCTGCTCTCTTTATAGAAAAGGAACTAGAAGCCTGAGAAACTAAGAGATGGGTCTGAAGTCATGAAGACAGTCGTTGGGGCAGAGCAGAGGCTGTTGCAATGGCGGGGATCTCCCTGCTCTAGCTGCCATTTGGCAGAGGCAGGTGGATCGCTGTGGGATCAAGGCCAGCCTGGTTCTACATAATAAGATCCAGGCCGGTTGGCGTGACAGGAAGACCCTATCTCAGAAAGACCAAAATAAAAATAAATAAATAAATAACAACATAACATAACATAATGTAACATAACATAACAATGTGACATAACATAACATAATGTAACATAAAGCTTTTGCTGTAGCCAAGGAAGACCCAGGAGGGACAGTGTTTCCTTTGGTTGGGCGGTTCACTCTGCAGAGCCAGAGGCTGGACTCACCTAATAATCAGGGCGAGGCACGCTCCTCTGAATTGTGTAGGGGTTCTGTGCCATACCATCCCTGGGGGGCCCTGTTCTGACTTTAGGAAATATGCTGCCATCGGCTCCAAAATTGGTAAAGCCCGTCTGCTGTAGTTGCAGATTCTGAAAGTCATTCTCGATCAACTTCTGTTCTTCGATATTCTTCTTTCTGTTCTTTGATCTGTAACCAGTGATAAGAATTATAGCTGAGCAGTGGCAAAAAGTTCCTTGATTTAAACATTAATGTGTGTTTTGTTTATTACTTTTTTAAATTTATTTATTATTTTTTATGTGTATTAGTGTACTGTCTGCATGTAGGTTGGTGCACCTGTGTTGTGCAATGCCACGGAGGTCAGAAGAGGGCGTCAGATTCTCCTGGACCTGGAGTTAAAGACAGTTCTTAGCTGCCATGTAGGTGCTAGGAATTGAACCCGGGTCCTCTGCAAGAGCAGTCAGTGCTCTTAACCGCTGAGCCATCTCTCCCATGTTTTGTTGTTTTTAAAAATTTTATGTGTACAGCCGGGTGTGGTGGCGCACGCCTTTAATCCTAGCACTGGGGAGGCAGAGGCAGGCAGATCTTTGTGAGCTCAAAGCCAGCCTGGTCTACAGAGTGAGTTCCAGGACAGCTGGGGCCACAGGGAGATCCTGTCTCAAAAAGACCCCCCCCCAAATTTTATGTGTACATATGTTTTGCCCGCATGTGTGTAATTCTATCACATGCATACAATACCTGTGGAGGCCAGAAGAGGGCATCAGATCCCCTGAAATTAGAGCTAGTGACTGTTTTGTTTGTTTGTGTTTGTGTTTTTGTTTTTGGCCTTTTTGAGACAGGGTCTCCCTGTAGCTCCAACTGTCCTGGAACTGGCTATGTAGACCAGGCTGGCCTTGAACTCACAGAGATCTGCCAGCCTCTGCCTCCCAAGTGCTCGGATTAAAGGTGTGCACCACCACGCCCAGCTCAAGAGACAGTTTTTAGCTATGTAGGTACTGGGTACTGGGAACTGAACATGGGTCTTCTGCAAAAGCACCCAGTGTTCTTAACTGCTAAGCCGTTTCTCTAGCCCTCTTAAGTGTGCTTTTCAATTGATTATGGAAGTAACAAGCGAAAGAAAAACCATGATTTATGATACCAGTAGAATAAATGTCCACAGACGCACCTTAGTGAGGAAAATGAGCTCAAGGTTCCTATGACTTAGAAAACGAAATAAGAGCCTGGGAAGATGGCTCAGTGGTTGAAGCACTTGCCACACAGTGTGAAGACGTATAGGCCCATCTGTTATCCCGACACTTGAAAGGTGGAGACAGGGGATAGGGATCCTTGGAGCAAGCTGGGTAGACAGACAAGCCATCAACTTGAGTTTTGAAAGACCCTGCTTCAATGAACAAGGCAGAGGGTGACTTAAACGCCTAATCCTCCTGCCTTCAACTTCCAAGTCCTGAGATTATAGGCATGTGCCACACTGTACTACTTGAATTAAGTGGTGCTGACAAAGAGTTCTAAACACCATAGGAAACTGAATGCCATGTCTGATTATAGTGGTAAGCAAAAATAAAACTGAACAAAAAGTTAAATCAGAAAGGACACAAAACTACGTGTACATTATTTATGTGTATATTATTTATATTATATTATTTATATATTATTTATATTTATGTATATGTTATTTATATATTCATATATTTTATACATTTACATATATATTATTTATATATAATATAAATTATATTATTTATGTTTACACATATATTATTTATATATTTTATATATAGTATAAAAATATGATATATTTACATATATTTTTATATTATTATATTATTATTTCTAGATTATTGATATTATTTACATACATTATTTATATTTATAATATTTATGTATATATTATTTAGAAAGATAGAAAAAAAAATCTGGCCAAACGTTAGTTGTTTTAGATATTTATGGGTGATTTTTTCTCTGTCTCTGTGCATTTCTCTGTTGCCCAGATTTTCTTCCTTGATCACATGGACTTATACAGGAGAAAAGTAAGAAAAAACAGTCAGTAGTGTAGTGGGAGAATGGACACCCCCCGGCTTCCCTGTTCTCCCAGGAGAGGCTGGGTGTGTTAGGGAACCAGAGTATCTGCCAGGGAAGGGACACTTCCAGCCCGTACCTTGAAGAGAGGACAACCAGTGAGATCAGCATGCTGAGAATGAGGACGCCAGCGATGGTGCCCACGATGGTGAGGATCAGCTGGAATTCTGGAAGGGAAAGGAAAAGAAGAGAAACAGCTCCCAGGAAGCTGGTCGGCTGTCTCTGCCGTGCAAGGATGTGTGTTCCCAGTGACTTAGTGTGCAGTTCATCAAGCTCTAGTCAGCACTGCAGGGGTGGCCAGCGAGGTGTTCATCCCCATTACCCCCTTCCCATGCCCTAACGCATCTTCAGAACTCACTCATCACAGGTCATCTTACCAGCCATAAGACCATGAATTTGAAAGAGGCTGATAGTGGTGTGTCCTTCCCGCTGCGTGGGACGGAATCTCACCCGAGGTCCACACCTCCCTCTCCTGACACTGTGGGCCCGTCTATCTCTCCCTTTTTATAAACCAGTGGGGACTAAACATGTCATCAATAGTGGAGGCGGGCAATGTCTTGATAGGGAAGAGTCTAGAGGTTAACACCCACACTCCTATTCCAGCTCAGACTAGTGCTATTATAGACCTTTCCCCTCTCCTTCTTGAGACGGTGTCACACCAACTCTGGAGTCGTCTGTGTAACAACGGACAAGGAGATAAGAACCTTGTGAGGTTAAGCTCCCTGGTGGTCAGTGACAGAGTACCCGGTCTCAGCTTCTAAGATCACGATGCATTACAAAGATGTTATGCTTCATGAGTGTTGGACTTTGTACATTGTCTTTTGACTCTCCTCCTAAGCTCAGCACAACCTCAGTCCCAGATAAGGGACAGTTAAACATGCTTAAAAACAATTCAGGCAAACAGAAGCCTCATGAACCTAAGTAAAATCATACAGATATACAACATCTAAAAGCTCCTTTGTCCTAAAAGTCCCCACGAAGATATTGCAGACATTACATTGAGTGAGATCATAGGTTAGTTACTAAGAACAAAAGTGTCCTTCCAAACTTAATAAAAATAAGACTTAGTCCTTTAAGTAGAATGCAACATCTAATAAAGTTAGAGTTTAGCTACAGTTATACATGTTAAAGTGTAACACTTAGTTAAAGGCACATGGCGGAGATTTCTCCTTTAAGAAAAACTCTGTGTAATTTGTAAAAGGCTTCTTTTCCGGGTTTGTGGTTAAAACACAACCTGGAGATAGCAAACAACCTGGAGATAGCAAACAACCTGGAGATAGCAAACAACCTGGAGATAGCAAACAACCCCAGGAAGGATGAGAAACATCTAATTGAAACTTCAAAAGAGACAAAGACTTTTTATGGTTTGTGAGTTTAAGACTGCTGTTTTATTGACACGGTGTAAGCTGTAAACCCTCTTTTTTTTTTTTTTGGTCTTTTCGAGACAGGGTCTCCCTGTAGCCCCAGCTGTCCTGGAACTCACCTTGTAGACCAGGCTGGCCTTGAACTCACAAAGATCCGCCTGTCTCTGCCTCCCAAGTGCTAGGATTAAAGGCGTGCGCCACCACGCCCGGCTTGTAAACCCTCTTTTACTTATCTTGTTGGCCTTGTAAATCCCTTTGTTCCCGAGGAATGCAAAATCTCCTGCCTGCGTTACCTGCCTGTCAGCCTGACCCTTCCCCCTCCTTCTGCATCCGTTCCCTGTGTTACTTGCCTGTTATAAAACCTTAACTTGATTTCAGTAAAGACACACTAGATCCAAAACTCTCTTTGGTGTCACATCCAGTTATTTCTCGCCTGAATCTGTGCCCTCCTGTACAAGACTTTGATTTTCCCACAGGTGAAAGAAATCCCGACTGGGTGGCTTGTGGCAAGACGGGGTCTAATTATACAGCCCAGGTTGGTCTCAGACTCATGGAAGTCCTGCCTCAGCCTCCTGAGTGCTGGGATTACAGACTTTCACCACTAAGCTTGGCTGCTATTCACTGTTGCAATGTGGCTAGAACTGTCCTGTGAGCACAATACCAACTCCAAACACTTAGTATGAAAAACACCTGAAAAATCATTAATGTACTTTTTTCTTTTTTTAAAGATTAAAAAATTTTTATGTGTCTGTATATGTGACTTCCTGCAGCTGGAGTTACAAGCAATTGTGAACTGCCCTACATAGGTGCCGGGAACTGACCTCTCTGGTCTTCTACAAGAACAGCAAGTGCTCTTAACCACTGAGCCATTTTGTTTGTTCAGTCGTTTTTTGAGACAGGGTATCTCTGTAGCCACAGCTGTTCTGAAACTTGTTATATAGACCAGGCTAGCCTCAATCTCAGAGATCTGCCTGCCTCTGCCTCCTGAGTGCTGGGAATTATTTATTTATTTAATTTATTATTATTATTATTATCTCTTTTTGAGACAGGGTCTCCCTACAGCACCAGCTGTCCTGGAACTCACTCTGTAGACCAGGCTGGCTTTAAACTGCCTCTGCCTCCTGAGCACTGGAATTAAAGGAGTGTGCCACCACGCCTGGCCAGGTGTGCTGGGATTTAAAGGGGTGCACCATCATGCCTGCTTCATTCAAATTCTACTGATCACATGTTTAAATATTTTGAATAGTGGAATATGTCAGTGAAATTAGGTTACCCAGTTAACTTTTAAATTTTTGCTTGAAATTTTTACAATTTACACTGAAGCCTGTGGCATGGTAGGGCATGCCTTTAATCCCAGCATTCAGGAGATAGAGGCAGGTGGATCTCTGTGAGATCAACAAGGCCAGCCTGGTCTACAGAGTGAGTTCCAGGCTAGCCGGGGCTTCAGGAAGACCCTGTCTCCAAAAGATAAAAAATAAATAAGTAGAAGTAGGGGCTGGAGAAATGGCTCAGCAGTTAAGAACAGTTGCTGTTCTTCCAGAGGATCCAGGTTCAATTCCTAGCACCCACATGGTGGCTAACAACTGTTCCCAACTCCAGTTCCAGGGGATCTGACCCTCCTCTTCTGGCCTTTGCAGGGCATTGTATGCATGTGGTGGTACACTTATATACATGCAGGCAATACACTCATACACATAAAAAACATAGTAAAACTTTTTTTTTTTTGTATTTTTGAGACAGGGTCTCCCTGTAGCCCCAGTTGTCCTGGAACTCACTCTGTAGACCAGGCTGGCCTTGAACTCACAGAGATCCACCTACCTCTGCCTCCAAGTGCTGGGATTAAAGGCCTGCACCACCATAGTAAAACATTTTTTTAAGGGGCTGGAGAGATGGGCTCAGTGGTTAATAGCACTGACTGCTCTTGCAGAGGACCCGGGTTCAATTCCCAGCACCCACATGGCGGCTAATAACTGTCACTAAGCCGGGCGTGGTGGCACACACCTTTAAAAAAATTCATCGAAATACTTTAAAAAAATATTTTTTAAACTTAAAAAAAATTTTTATTTATTCATTTATTTTATGTGTATGAATGTACTGTCTGCATGTAGGTCTGTACACCCATGTCGTGCAATGCCGTGGAGGTCAGAAGAGGGTGTCGGATTCCCCTGGAACTGGAGTTAAAGACAGTCTGCGCTCTTAATCACTAGGCCATCTCTCCAGCCCCCATTAAAAACGTTTTTTAAAGTTAATATTGTCCCTATCTGATGGGGATGGGGTGTGGAGAGGATGAGCAACTGGTTTCACAACAGTCCATCCAAAGCAGCAAATAACAGTTTTCTAAACTGCTCACCAACAACTATCACTTTCAGAATCTCTGTACTTAGCTAATACAGAACATCAGGATGATGACTGAGGATGCCCTTTTCTGGTCTGGACCGGGTCCAGAGGCATGAGCCTAGGCCTGGATCTGAGTTCCATCATTTCCTAGCACCTCCGGGGCCTAGAAGACAAGCTCTAAGCCGTGTTTCTCTCTCAGCGAATGAAGGAAGCTCGGTGGATGGAGCAGCACTGAGAATGTAGTCACATGACGCTTTCAGATGTTTAGTGACGAAGCACGTCGGTACTTACTGTCCTTGCAGTCCGTTCCGCTGTAGCCAAATGGACACCTGAAACAGAGCAGCCACAGGAAACCATTTCAGGGGCCCTGTGGGGAGCACTTGGGGGTTCCCACCCCAAGCCTATGCCCTGCCGCCTGCTTTTCCTTCCCTGGTTCCTCTTCTCATCTTCTCTGCACCCAGCAAGTTCTGGAAGGGTGAGGTGTTCCCAAACCTTTGTGGTCTCATTTGCTATGGACTGAACACGACACCCACTAAACTCCAAGAAGATTTGGCAGTTCAGGTGAAGCTGAACCCAAAAGGTACCGAGTCTTTCAAGCAGTGACTACTGCTGTCCTCAGACCAGAAGCGTGTCATTTACATTTACTTTTTTTTTTTTTTTTGCCGTTTTGAGACGGGTCTTCCTGTAGCCCTAGCTACCAACCTGTTCCACCTTGTCAATTTCCTGATATTAAACCTGTTCTTTGTTGCAAGCTCTAGCCTAGTTCCCATGAAAAAGTTCAAATGGAGTGATTTCTTACTTTATGCAGTTCTTGTTGTTATCTTCCCGGTAGCCCGGCAGGCACACGCACTGCAATGTCCCGTTGTCTGCGTTGTCTTTCTTTAAGCACTGCTTGTTGGCTCTTGTGTCGCAGGATTCAGAGCACCGTAGGGCTTTAAAACAAATGGATTTCTAAGCAATTTTTAGGAACTCTTTCTTCAAAACTCTGTGTGGAGGGGATGATGAGATATGTGTGTGTGGGGGGTGCTTGCCACAGCACATATATGAAACTCAGAGGACAACTTTGTGGAGTTGCTTCCCTCCTCCACTCTTACCTAAGCTCCAAGGATCAAACTCAGGTCACCAGGCTTGAGTGGCAAGCAAGCACCTTTAGTGGCTGAGCCATCTTACCAGCCCAGAAACAGTCTCTTCAATTCCCAAATGACATAGGACAGACTATAATTTTGTACATTGGTTTTTCAAAGTAAAATGAAGTGCTCGCCAGCTCTGCAGTTTCTTGTGGAACTGAGCACTGGCCACCTCCAGCTCCTAGCCCAGGTACAAGTCCTAGTCCAAAGCCCGAATTCATACTACTCAGTCTCTAAAATACTTAGAAAAACTATAGTCCTCTGTACATCTTTTGGAAAAAGTTAAGGAGAGAAAGCGAGGATTGTAAAGCACATTTGAAAGCAGCTGGAATACTTACCCACACAAGCAGACCACGGAGTCTTCCTCTCCAGGCCAGGCTTGCACTTACATTGCAAAGGATCCTGGCAGTTATTTGACTCATCTTCACAACCATAATAATCACATGAATTCAGTGCTGTAAGAGGTAGAAATAACTTAAATACATTCAGCAAGCCAATAATGGCAATCCACAAAAGCACTTCACTCTCTCCCTCTTAAATGCAGCTCTCTACTCAATGATTTGATTTTTGGTGGGCCCCAATTCCCTCCACCTATAAAATGGGGCTACTAATTCTTTTTTTTATTATATATTTTTTTGTACAAGAGGGGCTATTAATTCTTGCTCACATTCTGGCTGTGAGCATAGAGTCAGTTGGTGTGTGTGTGTGTGTGTGTGTGTGTGTGTGTGTGTGTATGCACACATTTAT
>VZQC01010896.1:1344511-1442776 GCA_009823505.1 Rhizomys pruinosus
TCTTTCTTTTTTAATTTATTATTTATTTATTTATTTCTGTATGTGTATGAATGTACTGTCTGCATGTAGGTCTGTGCACCCGTGACGTGCAATGCCGCAGAAGTCAGAAGAGGGTGTCAGATTCCCCTGGAACTGGAGTTCTCCTGGAATTGGAGTTACAGACGGTTCTCAGCTGCCATGTGGGTGCTGGGGATCGAACCCGGGTCCTCTGTAAGAGCGGTCGGCGCTCTTAACAGCTAGGCCATCCCTCCAACCCCTGAATTTGCTTTTTTAAAGTCCCATCTAGCTCAATCTAGTGTGACAAGGCCCAGGGCCCAGATTCTTTGACAATGTGGACCACTATGCTGGATAAAATTCTGAGCCCGAGGAGAAACTGACTGATGGGTGGCTATGATGGGCTTTACGCCAAAGCATTAATGTTCTAGGTCCCAACACGAGGGTAAGAACCTGCTTTGGAATCTGCAAGCGAGAGATAAAGTGATAGAAAACTATAAGTGAATGTATTTGTTTTCAAAAAGGAAATTAGGGGCTCCAACACCCTCTTCTGACCTGCCTGGGCACTGCAGGACATGGGCATATTTACATAAATGCAGGCAATATACTCATACACATAAAATAAAAAAAAACTAGCCGGGCGTGGTGGCACACGCCTTTAATCCTAGGCTGAGGAGATGGCACAATCAGTAAGGAGGTGGCCGGCCGTGCAAGCAGAGGACCTGAGTTCTGTCCCCAGCACCCATAAAAAAGCTAGGAATGGCATGCCACTTGTAATTTCAGTTCTGGAGAGATGGATATTGGGGAGAGGGGGGATCCTTGGGGCCCCTCAAAAGGGTGGGCTTCTGGGGTATATAGCTCAGTGGTAGAGAACCTGACCAGCCTGAAGGTTGCTCAGCTCAATCCCTGGAGGGTGGGTAGAGGCCAAGGGGGATGACTCAGGTAAGACTACTTCTAGGGTTGACTTCCAGACTGCACACACACACACACACACACACACACACACACACACAGAGTCCTGCTCATATGCATGTACCCTTGGTAACACAAATGCACACACATGCACACAAAGAGGGAGAAATTAGTTTTACAAACTGGGCCAAAAAGGTTCCAATGATTAAAAAGTAAATGGGGGGTGGGCGCTGGAGAGATGAATCAGCATTTAAGAACACTTGCTTCTCTTCCAGAGCATTGGGCGGCTCATCACCACCTGTAACTCCAGCTCTGAGGTCTTCCAGACTTTGTAAGCACCTGCACACATGTTCCATACATTCACACATACATATAAACATAAATAAAAGTCTTCCCTTCCAAAAAAAGCAAAAAATGTAAGAGACTGGGTATTAAATCTTGGAAGGAGCAAAACAACGGACAAGGGAGGCAGGAAGGAGTCAGAGCATAGTGGGAGGAGGGCAGGAGACAAGGACTGGAGAAGGGAGGGAAACCATGGTCAAAGGTACAAAGAAGTCAGGTGCCTTGTGGCTCGACAGCAGTATTTGCATTTGGCCACCAGGATGGAATACCTACAGCACAGTGCTTCTCCAGGGCTGGTCCTACTAGGTAACCTCTGGGCAACCTGATGATTTGGGAAGGAATAGAAGAAATATGGCAGAGGAAAGGGAGGGAGAACAGATTAGTTGAAAGGAAATTCGGAGGGGGCTGGATAGATAGCCTAGTGGTTAAGAGAGCTTGTTTGCAGAAGAATGAAGTTTGGTCCCCAGCACTCACACTGGGCAGCTCACACCCGCCTGTAACTTTAGCTCTAGGAGATCTGACATCTTTGGCACCTCTGGACACCTGCACTCACATCCACATACCCAAACAGAGCTAGACACGTGAATACACATAATTGAAAAATAAAATAAGATGGCTCAGCAGCTTAGAGCACACACTGTCCTTGTAGGAGACCCAAGTTTGATTCCCAGCACCCATGTTAGGTGGCTTACAACTGCCTACAACTCCAGCTCTAAGGGACTCAGACAACTCTGGCTTCCATGGGTGCCTGCATTCATGTGCACATACCCACCCACAGATAAACACATGTACACATAATTCAAAATAAAAAATAAAACCTTAAAAACATAAAGGAAATTCAGAGACAGCAATCGAGTCTCTTGTGTAGTTCTTATTCCCTTCCCACCCTTAACAGAAAGGTAGATGTGTATTAAAGCAAAAGTATTTAGTACTTACCTTCATACCTTATGTTTTTGTTTTTGTCTTTCTCGGCTTCCTCCTTAATTTTAGTAGATACAGTGGTCTCATTTTCAGTTGTATTTTGTACAAAAATATTTGCTACTGATACAGAAACAGTCTCTTCACCAGCACGCATTGCCGATCTTGCTGATGGAGAAGCAGACGTCCTAAAAATGAAATAATTCTGTCAACAAATGAATCAAACTGAAGTCAACAGATAGCTTTAAATCTCCCTGATACCCAAATTGCTTGAGCTCTTGTCCCAACTCACTGTCCTTTCTCCACAACCGTGGGCCAAACGTGGAGGCCCAGGGCGCTAAGATGTCAGATTTTCAGCCAGGTAATTTCTAGTCGATGTGTGTTTGGAGGAAATTGTTGATGAAGACAATATCTTGTTGGAAGATACTTGGAATACCCAGGGATTGGTGATTTACAGCCCAGGGATCTAACCAGAGGGTCCAGATGATGCCCTGCGCCGTGTGCCTAGGACGGGCAAGCTGTCAACATCCTTCCATCTCTAGGTACGCTGCCCATTCTGGCCAGGGCTGGTGTGGGATTAGAAGCAGGACTGATACACACAGTTCCTCTGCAGTGCTCTGACCTCCTGTGTGTGTGTGTGTGTGTGTGTGTGTGTAGAGGCCAGAGACTGACATCAGGTGTCAATCACTCCTATTTATTTACTTATTTATTTTGGTGTTTTTGAGACAGGGTCTCCCTGTAGCCCCAGCTGTCCTGGAACTCTATAGCCCAGGCCGGCCTTGAACTCACAGAGATCCACCTGCTTCTGCCTCCCAAGTGCTAGGATTAAAGGCATGTGCCACCATGCCTGGCTATTGATTTGTTTATTTATTATTTATTTATTTATTTATTTATTTATCTTTTTTGAGACAGGGTCTCACTATAGCCCCAGCTGGCCTGGAACTCTGTAGACCAGGCTGGCCTTGCACTCACTGAGATCCACCTGCCTCTGCCTCCCAAGTGCTAGGATTAAAGGCATGCGCCACCACACCTGGCTCTTATGAGCATATTTATCTTGCCTCATATAATCTGAAACATTCTGACCCATGATGTGACCTATGTACTTCTGTACTGAACACGTTTGCTCTCAGAATCCCAACCAGAGAGTTGTCAGGTACTGACATGGATAGACAGGCCTGCCCACAGCTCCCTTCTGGACCCTATAAACCTTAGTCTAATGGTAGTTCTGGCAAGATCAGCCTCCAAATAGCAAATGAATGCCCCAGGCTGATCACCAGTACTTTTCTTTTTTTCTTTCTTTTTTATGTCATGTTCCTCACCAGCCCCCCCCCCCCAACTTGGTCCGCATAGATACAGTCCATGCTAGACCTATTGAGAAGCCTGTAGAGTAGGCTGAAGCTTTCAAACCACACCTTGTTGGTTCATGTGCCATAGGCTGTCACATCCCCTTCTGTGTGACATGAGCAATCTGACAGATGATGTCTATGTCAGCTACATGAACTGTCACCCTGTATTTTGAGTATGCTGTACTTATTTTTGTCTTGGGTCACCCACCAAGTGTTTTTTTTTTATCACCTAACTATTGCTGGGTACCTGTTAAAGTAGGCCTCATCCTTGACTTTAACAAACCCCATTCCGCAGAACAGAGATGCGAGGCTCCACACAGACCTTCAGTTGTAGCAGTGCTACAGGGTGGGGAAGAGTCTCCCATATAAGACAGGGTCTCTCCCTGAACGTACAGCTCAGCAATTTGGCTAGGTTGGCTGACCAATGAGTTCCAGACACATGCTGCTGACTGGGGTGTTTACACTGCTTACTGGGGCTTCATACCCAGGTCCGCAGGCTTACATGAGAAGCACTTTACCAACAGAGCCATCCCAAACCCATGTCCATCTCTTTTTGTCTTGTGCTAGACATACGATGGCTCTATAACATGAGGAGCTCAAGAAAAGACCAAAAGTAAGGAAAAACTACTTAGCTGCCAAAGTATTCCACCAGCCCAGAGCAAACTTACCTTACTTTAAGAATTACAGTCTGTTTATAATCAGTATTGTTAAATGCATTTTTAAACTGTGGAGGAGAACAGATTTAATAACAAGGTTAAAAAAAAGACTTTGAAAGCAATACTCCAGATGTTAATATATAGTTATTTATCTTTATCTTTTTTTGTTTGTTTGGAGACAGGGTCTCACTTTGTAGCCCTGCCTGGCCTAGAACTTCTTAGAAGGAACTTCTGTGTAAACCAAGCTCTACCAACTGAGCTACATGCTTATCCTTTAATACACACACACACACACACACACACACACACTGATAACACTAAATAAAAAATTTTAAAAACCCAGCAGCAGCTGGTGCTGTTAACCACCAAGTCACCTCTCCAGCCCAATTAATTTAATTAGTAATGAATTTGCTTTAGGTATTTCTCATGCTAGACAAGTATGCTACCACTCAGCTATATATACTCCAGCCTACTCTGAAATCATTTATTTTAAAGCACTATTCTATTTCTTGTCCATTTAAAATCATACTGATAGCTTCTATAACACAGACATGGGCCTTAAGCAGCTTCGCAAAGGCAGAAGAGGGCTATGTCAGGGTCTCCAGCTCAAGTAGAAGACCATGGAGAAGCTCAAGGGTTCCAGGGGAGCTGCAAGTGCTAGCCACTAAGTGGGGTGCATTTCACTACGTCAACAGTGCACACAACTGGGCCTGTGTGCAGCACATCAAGATCAACCCCATATCCTGCAGGTCCATGTGAGAAGGAAGATTTTATTTTTTTAATTTTTTTTTTCTTTTATTTATTTATGTGTTTGAATTACTGTCTGCATGCAGGTCTGTGCACCCGTGTCATGCAATGCCCTGGAGGTCAGAAGAGGGTGTCGGATCCCCCTGGAACTAGAGTTCTCCTGGAAATGGAGTTACAGTCAGTTCTCAGCCACCATGTGGGTGCTGAGGATCGAACCCAGGTCCTCTGCAAGAGCAGTCGGCGCTCTTAACCACTAACTAGGGCATCTCTCCAGCCCCAAGAAGGAAGATATTTTATGGACAGTGAAAAGTACTTACAAAGCTGTTAATGTCGTCATGAAATTTCTGATAGGCCAAAGAAGTTTTGTTTTCCAAGTCAGCTGCGTTATTAACCACTGTGGCCACTTCTCCAATGAATGTCTTTCCTGAAAGTCAAGCAAACTCTTTCTGTACTATTTAATGTAAATAGGGCTATCTCAATCTTGTTTTAAAGCAGAGATTAATTTTTTTTTTTTTGGTCTTTTTTGAGACAGGGTCTCCCTGTAGCCCCAGCTGTCCTGGAACTCACTCTGTAGACCAGGCTGGCCTTGAACTCACAAAGATCCTCCTGCCTCTGCCTCCAGAGGTTAATTTTTGAAATCTCAGCATTATCAGATGCTATTACAAGAAGCCTAGAAATATCCAAAAGTTACTCAGAATTCCGGCTAACCTAATACAACCACATTCCTTTTGACATATTTCTTCCAACTCTTTCTGCCCCATTTATAGCTNGAGGCCCTAAAAAATGATTACACAACTAGAAAGAACTTGCCCACAGAGTGCTGTTGTAATATTGGGACACTGAGGCAGAAAGGGGAGTATGGCCTGGGAGTTGGCTCCGAGGCAGCAGAGCCCTTTAGCTCCAGATCCGGATTTTGGATGCAGCTCGACACACACTTGTTAGATCACCTGGTGCCACAAAGGTCAAAACTCTATCTGATTATCTAAATTATGCTGATGCTCTTTGTTTCATGAATGAGAGATTTCTCTTGTTGCTAGAGCAGATGAAGTCTATGGGAAGCAGATACGTTGTGTCTCCACAGCAGTTAGGGATATGCCCCCACAAAACCCTCAAACTCATTTTTTTTTATCTTTTTGAAACAGAATCTCCTTATAGCCCCAGCTGGCCTGGAACTCGCTATGTTGATCAGGCTGGCCTTGAACTCACAGAGATCCACCTGCCTTTGCCTCCTGAGTGCTGGGACTAAAGGCATGCATCACTATATCCGCTAGTTATGGGATAATTTAAAAGTGAGCAGGGTTTGGTGACCGTGTCTCGAAAAGACCAAAAAAGAAAAGTTAAAAGTGATAAATGATATATAAATGTTTAAATTATAAACTATATAAAACCCCCCCCCCCCTTGTTTTTAAACTAAAGTATTGATAAGTGTGTTTCTGTGTGTGGTATCTGAAGATTGAACTGACTTTAGAGAAGACAGTGCTTAAAATTATCCAAAAGCATTATAAAATAATCCACTTGGTTAAGCTATGTTTAACAGATATGTGTTAAACTATCAGCATAGTAAGGACCTCATATCCTAGAACTTCTGACCAACACAGCAGAAGCACATACCCACAGGGTACCAACCATTGACTTAAATGAGAAAAAATATTCAGAGCCAGCTGAGAGTCACAATAAAATGCCTCTTTTTAAATTTTATTTATTATTGCTGAGCGTGGTGGTGCATGCCTTTAATCCTAGCACTTGGGAAGCAGAGGCAGGTGGATCTTTGTGAGTTTAAAGCCAGCCTGGTCTACAGAGTGAGTTCCAGGACAGCTGGGGCTACAGGGAGACCCTGTCTCGAAAAGACAAAAAAATTTTTTTTATTATTTTATGTGTATGAATGTACTGTATGCATGTAGGTAGGTGCACCCATGACGTGCAATGCTGTAGAGGTCAGAAGAGGGTGTTGGATTCCCCTGGAACTGGAGTTTAAGATGGTTCTTAGCCACCAAGTGGGTGCTGGGAATTGAACCCAGGTCCTCTGCAAGAGGAGTCAGTGCTTTTAACAGCTGAGCTATCTCTCCAGCCCCTAAAATGCCTCTTACAGATGGATGTTCTTCAATATTAAAAGATATTGGTTCCCAAAGGTTTCTACCAGATGCCATGGAAGAGAGCAGGCCCTAATGCACAGGGAAATTGAACACCTGGCTGGATGGTCCTGCCTGCTGAGCGACTTTGAATGTCATCTGCACATTTCTTCATCTCAGGACACCTGTAAGGTGGGAACTGTTCCGGTGTTCAAGATCCACTTCCTGTCCTTGGCTACTAAGACTCAGATGGAATTTATACTTGAAATGGTAATTCCACCCCCACACCTGCTAAATTCGTCATATTCCATAATGAAAGAAACTTCTTTTTTCTTTCTCCTGTCAAGCAGAGTCTATCTGGCAGTGGGCTGCTGGGACGCGGCCGTGGGTAAGCCGATGGTCCCTTTTCATTTTATATATGTGTCTCTGACCTGAACTTAGTGCAATGAGTTCATACTACCTATATAACTTTCTTTTAAAATAAATGAGAACAAAAACAAATGTTTCCAAAGTGGATACAAGGCCAGATCCTACAATAAGCACCCGAGGTGAATATCCATTGGGTCCCCACTATGTCCAGAATATCCCGCATGTCACATTTGCCCTGTCACTCTTCCCTACAAGGCCATCTCCTCTATTATTATACAGGGAGGCAGGAAGGCTATTAAGTGGCCTCGTGGTGTTCGGCTACCTGCCTGCTTCACTCTGCTGCACAGACTGTGCTCCCCCCACCCCCACCCCCACACAACCTGTGTTCTCTGGATCAAGACCTGTCTTCTCTATCCCTGAAAGGTGCCTTGAGATCAATGACTGTGGATCCATTGCCCCAGCCCCAGGCTGGCCTTGAACTCATAGAGATCTGCCTGCCTCTGCCTCCCGAGTGCTGGGACTAAAGGCATACACCACCATGTCCAGCTAAAGCCTGTCTTAGTTTTAAAAATCTTAGTTCAAGGTTTTAAGATCCTGTCTTAAAACAGAAATGAAACAATCAAAATGTTGACGTCCCTCATTCCGGTGCTCTAAACTAAACTCAATTTATCTTTCCATTTCCGCTGGGGCAAATGCCTCCTTCCTTTCTGCACCAGGCTTCGCCGAGATCTGGATTCCAGGAGGCCTTACCTGTCAGACACACAGGCCAGCTTCTCACTCATTCCCAGGCAGATAACCCTTCCCAGATCAGAAGAAGAGCCTGTGTGAAGTCTAACCCACACTGCAGTTGCTGTTTGGCTAAGTATCCTCAAATTCAAGTGCACAGGTGAAAGGAAGGCTATTTCCTGGGGCCGGCTCTAGATGAACGAGCAGAAGCATAGACCCCGCCTGCACCAGCAGAGTACTTGAAACCTACTGGGTTGTCCTTACATAGCCTCAAACAAACCTCTGCTTTACTGAACCCCGAAGTTAGTCCATAGATCCCTTTTGCTACCTCTGTTTCTGCCATCATAGATGGGTTAAGTTAGACAGTAAATTTCATTTACAGAACAGTCCCCACCTTGAGACCACTCCAAGACCCAAACCTCTAAGAAGATTTTAAGTTAAGTGTTTCTTACCAAAGTTTACCAAAAGGAGTCCGAGAAGGGAGAGAAGCAGGAAGCCTTTCATTTTCGCAGCGCTCCTGGGTAACCCGAGGAGGAAATGGGTCCCCTCCTTAACTCCCTTAGTTTTAACTGTCTCTCAAGTCCAAAGTCCAGTCATTAACTGACGTCAATCTAGCCAAAGGCAATCAGTTGTTAGGGTCTGGTTATAAATCATAGGTTGCTTCCAGCTTCAGGGATAGGAGAGCTGAACTCAGCTTACAATGATTTTCTTGACTCAAGGTCTGGACAACTCAGGAATTCCAATTCTATTTTGAAATCCTTGCACGGGCAGTGGTGGGAGAGTTTGGTTCATCTCCTCGTATCCTGCTGTGGCTGAACTATCACCTTTTTAGAGATCACTGTTCCTTTAAAACTCAGTCATCTAGACTTATGTGCTTGTTTCAACTCCTGCCCCTTTTAATTAAAATTTTTATTTTTGTTTTATTATTATTATTATTATTTGGTCTTTTCGAGCCAGGGTCTTCCTGTAGCCCCAGCTGTCCTGGAACTCGCTTTGTAGACCAGGCTGGCCTTGAACTCACAAAGATCCACCTGCCTCTGCCTCCCGAGCGCTAGGATCAAAGGCTTGTGCCACCACGCCTGGCTAAAATTATTTTTTATTTATTTATTTTTAAATTACTATTTATTTATTTGTCTATCTATTTACTTATTTTTGTGTGTGTGCACACATGCTTTGGGATGTCAAAAGACAATTTGCGTGTGTTAACCCTTCTACTATGTGTGTTCAGGGATCAAATTCAGGCCTTGAGACTTTAGCAGCAAGTACCTTTACCCATTGACCCGTCGTGCCAATCTTTGTCCCCTTTGATTGCAAGGAATCCAGTTTTGTCTACCTACAGTTCTGAGAATCCCTGTCTTCCCCTAAACTGTTTGAGGCTTGATTTTGCCAGCTTTTGCTGTGAGCCGTTAGCGTGGGCCTCCCTGGTAGTCACTTCTAGAAACTTTGTAATCACATCATCTCCAAGCTTCCATGGTTCTCTACCTGAACGCAGACCCCCTAGTCATCATGGGGCTGTTTGGAGCAGGCTTGAAGGTAGAGGATGGATCCCGTCTCTCATAATAGCTTTGGCCTCCACTTGCTGTGTTCTTAGTAACACTCTAATTTAAATAAGGGAGAAGTATCACAATTGTCCCTCCCTAAAATTTGAAATATCGTGTGAAAAGAGGGAGAAGAGGTGGGAGGGGCTGGAGAGATGGCTCAGCAGTTAAGAGCACTGGCTGCTCTTGTGGGAGACCTAGGTTTGGTTCCCAGCCAATACATGGCAGCTAACAACAGTCTGTAACTCCAGTTCCAGGGGATCCAGAGGCCTCTTCTGGCCTCTGTGGATGTTTCTCGGACATGATGTACTTGCATTTATACATGCGAAACACTCATACACATAAAGTTCAATAAAATAAAACAAAACATTAAAAGGGAAAAGAAAAAAATGGAGAAGACCTCACAGATGCCTTTCCTTAATATTTAAAGCACCACATGAAAGCAAGGGGCTTTGGTTGTGGTTCAGCTGGTAGGGTGTTTACTTGGGATGCACAAAACCCTGGCTCCATCCCCAACACCCTATAAACTGGGCCCGGCATGTGACTATAATCCCAGGCCTTGGAATCGGAAGTTCAAGGCCCTTCTCACAAAACTGAGAGTTATGTCATGAAAATAAATAAATAAAAGGACTGCTTCCTGGCTATAAAAAAAAAAAAAAAGAAAAGAAAGGAGGTTGGAGAGGGCAGAGCTTTACTGAGGTCCATTAAGGTAAAACTATTTCCTCCTACTAAAGCATCTGTTTTTATAGATTGACCGATTCTTTTTAAAGTGCTCTGTTGTGAGTTGTATCTCTGGCCCTGGGTTGAGGCTTTCTCGTATAGAACAAAGACCTGATACCCTGCATTTAAGATTTACTTCAAACCATCCTGTCAAACATCTACACAAGAAACTGATCCTCAGAAAAGCTGTTTGTTCTAAAAAAATAAAGTCTACTTGAACGTGTGGGTTGGTATAATGGTCCTTTTAGTTTTTGTCCACTCTCACACCTCAAGAGCATGTGCGATGGCAAGAGGCTCTCTGCTCACTCCTGTCTACTCTTCTCCCTGAGGGTTCCTTACTTAGTAATAAATTCTACCTGGTTCCTGCACTACACATTCTGTGTCTTGTCTGAGTTTATTCAACAATGAAGAACACAGACAGGGAGCCAACAGGGAGGCTGGCGTGAGATTCCAGCAATACTCCCGGATGCTGGGCACATCAAGTCATAGCATGTACATTCCTTACCCGAGACTGGTGTGTGACAGTTCAGGGACAGAGAAGGGAAAGACCCACACTGGTCCTTTGATCTCTGCACTCCTGCTCCGTACACCTTCCTCAGCCCTTCGCTCCCGAGGCCCTGGCCTGGCTTGACCTCCCACTGTATTTCAGGAACCAGTTCTTCATCAGATTAGGCTTTTCTTGTTTCTTTTTTTTTAAAAAAAAATATTTTATTTTTTTAGCTGGGCATGGTGGCACATGCCTTTAATCCTAGTACTTTGGGAGGCAGAGCCAGGTGGATCTCTGTGAGTTCAAGGCCAGACTGGTCTACAGAGTGAATTCCATGACAGCCAGAGCTACAGGAAGACCATGTCTCAAAAAGGCCAAAAAAAATTATTTTTATTTTATGTGTATGATTGTATTGTCTGTATGTAAATACACCTCTGTCGTTCAATGCCTGCAGAGGTCAGAAAAATGGTGTCTGGATCCCCTGGAACTGGAGTTATGGATGGTTGTTAGCCACCATGAGGGTGCTGGGACTCGAACCTTTGGCTAAGCATCAGAAACCCTTCCAGCTCTTATCTGTTCAGCTGTCTCTCCAGCTCTATTTATTTTACTTTTTTATTTTATTTTTT
The DNA here is from genome assembly GCA_009823505.1 of Rhizomys pruinosus. Lineage (NCBI taxonomy): Eukaryota > Metazoa > Chordata > Mammalia > Rodentia > Spalacidae > Rhizomys > Rhizomys pruinosus. The sequence continues at coordinate 1,355,962 of VZQC01010896.1, forward strand.
TATTTTTTGGTCTTTTTGAGACAGGGTCTCCCTGTAGCCCCAGCTGTCCTGGAACTCACTCTGTAGACCAGGCTGGCCTTGAACTCACAAAGATCCACCTGCCACTGCCTCCCGAGTGCTAGGATTAAAGGCATGTGCCACCACGCCTGGCTATTTTTCTTTTATGTGTATGAGTGTTTTGTCTCCATGCATGTAAGTACACCCCTGTTGTGCAATGGCTGTGGAAGACAGAGGACGGCATCACCTTCCCTGGAACTAAAGTTATAGATGGTTGTTAGCGACCATGTGGGCACTGGGAATTGAACCCAGGTCCTCTGGAAGTATATCCAGTGCTCTTAGCCATTGAGCCATCTCTCCAGCCCCTAGATTAGGGTTTTCTTTTTTTATTATTTATTATTTTATGCTTATGAGCATACTGTCTGCATGTAGGTTGGTGCACCAGTGTCGTGCAATGCCTCAGAGGTCAGAAGAGGATGTTGGATTTCCCTGGAACTGGAGTTAAAGATGGCTCTCAGCTGCCATGTGGGTGCAGGGAATCGAATCTGGGTCCTCTGCAAGAGCAGTCGGTGCTGTCAAGGGCTGAGCCATCTCTCCGGCCCGATTAGAGTTTTCTTTTTTTTTTTTAATTTAATTTATTTATTTATGTGTATGAATGTACTGTCTGCATGTAGGTCTGTGCACCCGTGTCGTGCAATGCCGCGGAGGTCAGAAGAGGGTCTCAGATTCCCCTGGAGCTGGAGTTCTCCTGGAATTGGAGTCTCAGACGGCTCTCGGCCGCCATGTGGGTGCTGGGGATCGAACCTGGGTCCTCTGCAAGAGCAGTCGGTGCTCTTAACCGCTAGGCCATCTCTCCAGCCCCTAGAGTTTTCTTAATCCAGTCCTCTCTTCTTAAGGTCCAGCCCCAGTCAGAGGAATATACACCAACAACTCCTCGTGAATTTAAAGGTGAACCCTAACTCTGTCCTCAATTAAAAAATATTCTTTCCCATCAGCTCCTTATTGTCCCCCAAAGTTTCCATTCAGGAACAAGATGATGGGGCTGGGGATAGTGCTTGGTGGTTAGGAACACTGGCTGCTCTCTCAGAGGATCCAGGTTCCTCTCTAGCATTCACATGACAGCTAACATCTGCAACTCCAGTCCCTGGGGTTCTGACGCCCTCTTCTGGCCTCTGCAGGTATTGCACACATGGTGCACTTATATACAGGCAGGCAAAACACTTGTACACGTAAAATAAAGATCAAATAAACAAATAAAACAAACAAATAAATACTGGGCTGGGTGTGATGGTGCACCCCTTTAATCCCAGCACTTAGGAGGCAGAGGCAGGCAGATCTCTGTGAGATTGGGCCAGCTTAGTCTACGTAGCAAGTTTCAGGCCAGCTGGGGCTACAGGGAAACACTGTCTCGAAAAAGAAAAAGCGAGGGCTGAGATATGGCACAGTGGTTAAGAGCACTGACTGCTCTTGCAAAGGACCCAGGTTCAACTCCCAGCAACCACATGACAGCTAACTACCATCTGTAACTCCAGTTCCAGGGGATCCGATGCCCTCCTTCGGCCTTTGAGTTATTATATAACACAGGTGCACTTAGATGCAGGCAAGCAATACACAGAAAATGAAAATAATAAGTGACTAAAAAAAATTAAAAAAATAATTTATGTATATGTGTGTGAGTGTATGTGGGTACCCGTAGAGGCTAGAAGAGGCTGTCAGATCTCCTGGAGCTAGAGTTATAGGTGGTTATAAGCTACCTGATGTGGGTGTTGAGAACGAAACTTGGGTCCTCTGGAGGAGCAGGAAGTGTTCTTAACTGCTGAACCATCTCTCCAGCCACTAAAAGATTTTTACACACTCAAGGAGAAGCAGGAGAATAGAGTGGAGGTTGAGTCCAGAAGGCCTTGTACAAAGGCCACAAATCAGTATGTGAAAGAAACCAGTCAGATGAGAGGAAATCTGGACCCTGGACACACACACACACACACACACACACGCACACACACACGGACAGAGGCAGTTCTGAGTGTCTGAGGGGACCTGTGGTGATATCCAGCATGAGAATCTGCCAATGCTGTCCTGTTGCTCAGTACTGATGTTTGCCATAGCTCTGTGCAACATTTCTCTGCTGACCACTGAACAAAGAATATGAGCGGGAGAATCAAATATTGTAAGACGTTTTAGTCCTTATCTAGTTCTACCTTCCTTGGTAGAAGTGTAAGTATATCATTCCCAGATTCACTAATAGCAATACCACATTTAGATAACGAAGGAGGTCAATACCACGTTTGGATAATGGAGGCTGGCCAGTATTTTTGTAATGCACAGGAATGACTTGCGGAAAAGCAATGTTTGTAGTTCAAATGTTTATCGATGAGACTTTGACAAAACCATTCCCCATGTTGGCATTCATACATATGGAAATTAACTTTTTAGCTAGTGAGTACTTTATATGAACAAAGTTCAGGTTGGCATTCAGTTCATATGTGTGAGAGAGATAGAGATAGTACAGAGGGCAGAGAGAGTTTATGTGTGTGTACTGTTTGTGCAGGAATGTGCATGCTTGCATGTGTCCATGTTCATGCATGTCCTGGTCATGTGGAAGTCGGAAGTTGATACTTGGTGTCTTTCTCGATTGCTTACCACCCTAATTTTTGAAATATTTGATTTATTATTATTTTATGTGTATGAATGTATTTCCTGCATATGTGTAAGTGCACCTGTGTCATGCAATGCCCTTGGAGGTCAGAAGGCATTGGATCCCTAGTTGTTAGCTGTCATGTGAGTCCTGAGAATTGAACCCTCTGTAAGACCAGTCAGTGCTCTTCACCACAGAGCCATCTCGCCAGCCATTTGTCACTTCACTTTTTGAGACAGGGTCTCTCACTGAACCTGGAACTCACCGATTTGGCTGAAATAGCTGGCCAGTGAGGTGAGATCTGGGGATATGCCAATCTCTGTCTTCTCAGTGCTGAGATTACAGTGCATCCACAGCCACCAGCTTTTTACATGGGCGTGAGGGAGGTGAACTCATGTTTTTATGCTTTTAGGGCGAGCACTTCACTGACTGAGGCATCTCTCCAGCCTCTTGTTTAATTTAATTAATTTTATTTTATGTGTATGAGTGCTTTGCCTGCATTTAAGTGCACTACATGCATGCAGTGCCTGCAGGGGCCAGAAGAGGGTGTTGGATCCCTCTGGAACTGGAGTTATGGATGGTTGTTAACTGCCATGTGGATGTTGGGAACCAAATCTGGGTCCTCTGCAAGAGCAGCCAGTATGCTTACTGAAGATGGACCAACTCTTCAGCCCTTGTGGGATTTATTTATTTATTTCCTTATTTCCTTCCTTCCTTCCTTCCTTCCTTCCTTCCTTCCTTCCTTCCTTCCTTCCTTCCTTCCTTCCTTCCTTCCTTCCTTCCTTCCTTCCTTCCTTCCTTCTAGGCAGTATCTCACATAGCCAAGGCTGGCTTCAAACTTACTGCATAGCTATAGATGGTCTTTAACTCCTCATCCTCCTGTCTCCATCTCTCAAGTGTGCACCACCATGCCCAGCTCATACCAGGAGTTTCCGTGAGGTGATGAGTAGAAGGCGATCAGCAGTAAACAAGTAATTGAATAAAGTAATTTCCAAGTGGCAAGTGCTATGAAGGAGATAAAACACAGCAAGGGGGATGGTGACTGTAGCGGGGGACAGGAAGTGGTATTTTAAGCAGGAAGGTCCGCAGAATCCTGTCACAGCTAGCTCACCTACTGGACGGGATGGTGAGAGGCCTCAGGAGAAACAGAAGAGCCTTCCAGGCTGACCAGACCGCCAGCACAAAGGCCTTGAGGCAGAGCAGGTTTGTCGTGTTTGAGGAGCCCATGTGCTTACAAGGAGATAGGGAGGAGGTGATGTTAGAGGCAGACTGGGGCCTAACCCTGTAGCTTTAGAGGTCCTGGGAAGGAGGGTGCATTTTAATGGATGTGCAGCCAACCAGGCGCCATGGGAACATCTATCTCTGCGCAGTGACAGAGGGGTCCCCCTTGGTCACCTTATCTAAAGCTTTAGTGCTGCCTGGCTCTGTCTAGCAGCCTTTTCTTTTTTATTGGTTTTGTTGTCTTTGATCCCTGTTTACGCCCCTGTTGGAACAGCTGGCATGTAGGACTTGCTCAGTAAATATTTATGAACTACAAGCATGGGTGGGTGAGTGCTGTGGGGTTTCCTCCAGGTGCCGGAAGCAGGAATGCAAAGTAAGTAAGGAGAGTTGCTGGGGCTTCAGGCTCACAGGGCATTTAGGTAATTTGTCTTTCAAAAGATGCTCATTATGCTCAAACACTCCATAAAAGAGAAAATGTTATCACTAATAAATAGCTGGGAAATAAATTACCAACCTGTCATTAAATTTAAAGACATGTAAATACTAAAACAAAAATGAAATGCTGTTTTTTAATTTTATTTTTCCTTATTACTATTGGTGGTGGTGATGGTGATGGTGATGGTGATGGTGATGGTGTGTGTGTGTGTGTGTGTGTGTGTGTGCCGTGTGTGAATGTCAGAAGACAATTTTTGGGAGTCAGCTCTCTCCTTCTACCATGTGAATCCCAGGGTTTGAACTTAGGTTGACAGGCTTGGTGGCAAGTGCCCCCACCTGCTTTGGGCTATCCTGCCAGGCTCCTGGATTAACTTTTAAGGGAGGGGACAATGATTTGTCTCGGTTCTTTACGAGAAAGTCTGATAACAATCTTATGATTTTCCTGGCAGTTTAGAAAATTGTGTCTCCACCCAGGGCAGAAGATAAAACTCGGATCCCATTTTGACAAAAGAGTTATGTAGCAGGGCAGATTAAAAAGAATTAAACAAAGAAAACAAAGCCCTATAAAAATAGTAATGCTTAAGCCCAGTATGTTAGTGCTTGCCTTTCATCTTAGCACTCAGGAGCCAGAGAGAGGTGTATCTCTGTGAATTCAAAGCCAGCCTGGTATACTACAGAGGGAGTTCTAGACAGCCAGGGCTATGTAGTGAGACCCTGTCTCAAGAAAGAAGGAAAAAATTACGTTTCACCAGCTCATTGCCTTCCTTACTGGCATCAACAATTGCTTCCCCCCTCCCCCAACTTCTGTCTAATTCCTTCCTATCCTTTCACAAATGTAAAGAGGGCCACTGGTGACACTTCCCCGTGCCTTACAGCTCATGGCTTTTCACCTGTAACACGAATATGTTCCCAGGGGCACAGAGCGTGGGACCTGAAGCTGATCCTTCTAACCAGCCACCTAACACCAGGAGCAGCAGCAAGGGACCGTAGTGACCACGAGCGCAGCACGTGGAGTGCCACGTGGATGCCAACATGGCTGGGACCGTAGTGACCACGAGCGCAGCACGTGGAGTGCCACGTGGATGCCAAACATGGCTGGGCCTCCAGGCCTACGGGACCAGCCAAGATCCCTCCTCGTGACCTCTTCTCACATATGTCTAACAGGTTTAGAGGAAGATTCAGGTAACGGCGCAGAGGCTTTTATTTTGCTTTGTTTGGCCTGGAACTCACTATATAGCCGTGGCTCGCCTCAAACCTGTGAAAATCCTCATGCTTTAGCCTCAAAAGTGCTGTTAAGATTGTGAGTATGAACTACCATACCCGGTTCAATATACGGGGTTTAATCAGTGGTGATATGTGCCCCAAATCCTTGACCTTCCCAAGGAGTGGTATTTGGCCTATATAGGATTTTTTTTTTTTTTTTTTTTTGTCTTTTTGAGACAGGGTCTCCCTGTAGCCCCAGCTGTCCTGGAACTCACTCTGTAGACCAGGTGCGCCTTGAAAGATCCAATCTCTGTCTGCCTCCCAAGTGCTAGGATTAAAGGTGGTGAGCCACCCATGCCAGGCTGGCCTATAATATTTCACAATGTGTACCTTCTCACTACACTGACTTAGCTCTTACATTTTTTTCCATCATGAGAGAGTGAATGTTATTATTTAGTTGCATTTAATTATCTTCAGGAATGAAAGTCTTGGGATATATAATGTAAAGGGACTTTTCCCAGGAAGTGTTTTTTACTACTTCCTCCTTCACTTGCCAACTAGAATGATCAGAAGGCCGGGCTATGGTGGCGAACAAGGCTGGGACCTGCTTGGGAGAGGAACTGTGTCTCTCTGAATTTACAGTTCTGATTACACAAAGCAAATCTTTGGCTTTTCGGTGAACTGTTCTTGAATGCTGGAAACTTCCCGCCTCAAAATGAAGAGAGAACAGGCCTCAGGCACAGAACCTGAGAGTCAAAGATGTCTACCTAAAATCAACACACTTTTATTGTATTTTATTTGATGGTTGATTCTTTTCTTTTTTTTTTTTTGTTTGGTCTTTTTGAGACAATGGTCTCCCTTCTTAGTCCCAGTGGGCCTGGAACTCGCTCTGTTAGACTCAGACTTGCCTTGAAACTACAAAATGCCTCTCTCTCCTATGGGTATTAATACCAACCCCGATAGTGATCTCTCACAGACTTGGTTTTTACATATCTTGTGGATAAATCTAATAATCCCAGTAGTAGTAATGTAAAGGATTCCAGTTAACTGAGTGGTGAACCCCCCCATGTAAATACGATCAGGAGTTCATGACCTCTGCATGCATTCCTTGCATACTGCATGACACACAAAGTAACATTTTTTTTTTTTTTTTTTTTTTTTTTTTTTTTTTTTTTTATAATACGCGATTGAATCTGTACTTCGTGCATGATCGGTTGCAGTTCGGTTACCACTGGATTTTCCGATGTGCACCCGCTAGTTAGACTTAAGCGACATCCCTGCACAGTAGGTACATTACTGCACGCCACACTGATAGCTGTGTGATCGGAACCCCGGGTCACATTTAGCTCAAAGCGTCAGGCTGTTTCTCCTCTAGAATGCCTGCATGGCTGCCACCACCCAAAACGTAAATACCATTTTTATAAAGAAAATTCATGGGCTGGTGAGAGATGGTTCCCTAGCAGTTAAGAGCAACCGACGCTCTGCAGAGGGACGACGGTGGTTCGATGCCCCACTCCACATGGCGCTGGCTGGTGTCAATTCCGCTGAAACCTCCATTTCCAGGGGAATCGAGGACACCCTCATTTGATCTCCCACAGCATTGCACGCCACGGGTGGGTGCACAAAACCTGACATGCAGCAGTCAGTTACATCACTAACATAAAAAATAAATAAAATTTAAAAAAGGAATATAAAAAAATAAAATTCACCTAAATCTTAAAGAATGCAAGTGAACTCAAGCAAAATATTATGTAATGAAGTGAGGTGTATTTCGTCAGAAATTCTGAGAATACAATGAAGTGGCCTCAGGTTGGGAAGCTCTGTTCTGGGGCCCTTTGTGGAGGAGGGCGAGGAAGCAGCCTCATATCCATAGGGTCGGATCAAAGAAAACAAAGAGCAACATGTTAACCAAGAAAGAATCAGACATAGCCCATGAAAACTGCCCCATGACACTGGTGAAAGAGACAGTTGAGCAAGAGCCGGAGCCCAACTCTGAACTTCTTTTCTGATCAGCTTTAATCCAGTAAGACCCTGTTCCTGGGAAGTCCCACTTCCTGCAGCTCTGTGTCTTGAGAGAACAAAATGATAGGTAAATAGACATTTTAAGCTTCAACTCAGCTGGCAACTGTCCCAGACCTTCTTTATTGCTCTAAGTTACTTGGGAAAGGTCTCTTCCAAAAGGAAGCCTATGGTTCTAGCTTGTTGAAACCCCTTTGCTTTTTCTAAAAATATTTTATTTTTAAAAATTATTATTAATTCTTTCTGAGACATTTTATGTGTATCGAGTGTATTGCCTGCATATGTGTAAGTGCATCTATGTCATGCAATTTTCGTGGAGTCAAAAGAGGGTGTTGGATTCCCTGGAAATTCAGGCGGTACAGAGTTAGCTGCCATGTGGGTGCTGGAAGTTGAACCCAGGTCCTCTGCAAGAGCAACTGGTGCTCTTAACTGCTGAGCCATCTCTCCAGCCCTGGAACCCCCAAAGTTTTAACTTTGGGACCAGCAAGATGGCTCGTGGGGAAATGTGCCAGCTGCCAAGTGGTATCTGAGTTCAATCCTTGGGACCCAAATGGCAGAAGCGAGGACACACGCACCACACACAACACACACAAATATAGAAAAAAAAAAAAAAAAAGAGAAAAATGTAACAATTTTTTTTATTTTTATGTGTACGAGTGAACGTTTGCATGATAGGTGTAGGTTTCACCCGTGTCGTGCAATGCCATGGAGGTCAGAAGAGGGGGTCGGATTTCCCTGGAACTGGAGTTTAAAGACGGGTTCGTTGTCACCAATGTGGGTGCTGGGGGATCGAACCCGGGTCCTCTGCAAGAGCAGTCGGTGCTCTTAATCACTAGGCCATTTTCTCCAGCCCCATAATGACTTTTCTTAAAAAAGAAATAAAACATTGATAAAACTCAAGCAACTTTCTAAGAGACTGCTGTAGCACCAGGAATCAATTATATACCCTGATATTAGGCTTTTTTTTCCCTTTCAAATCTGTCTGCGTGTGTGTGTGTGTGTGTGTGTGTGTGTGTGTGCTAAGGCACGAACGCCGTTTCACACATGTAGCTGTCAGTCTTCGCCTTGCACCTTGTTTGAGACACGGTTTCTTAGCTTTCCTCTACGGACTCCAGGCTGGCTGGCCTATGAGCAGGGTTCTCCTGTTCTGACTCTCATCCTGTTGAAGGAGAACAGAGATTAGAGATGTGAACTACCACGCTTGTCAGCAATGACTCGTGGGAAATAGGCCTCATGTTATATAGTATGAAGGGTGTTCACAGAGCCTCTTAAGGAAAGAAATTTCACACAATGAATCATAGTCATTTAGACGTAGCCATATTGGGCTCTGGAGATGACTTGAACATAAAGATGCTTTCTCACATGAAGACTGAGTTCAGATCCCCAGAAGCCATGTAAAAATGTGCCTGTAATGCCGGCGTGGTGGGATGCACCTTTAATTCCAGCCCTTGGGAGGCAGAGGCAGGCGGTTCTCTGTGAGACAACTAGGGAGAGTCTGTCAAAAAAAGGAAAGAAAAATAAGTAAACAAACAATAACAAAAAATGACTGTAGTTCTGGAAATGGCAAGATAGAAGGAAAAGGAGCATCCCTTGAAGCCTGGCATTCTTGGGTTTTTTTTTTTTTTTTGGTCTTTTCGAGACAGGATCTCCCTGTAGCCCCAGCTGTCCTGGAACTCACTCTGTAGACCAGGCTGGCCTTGAACTCACAAAGATCCACCTGTCTCTGCCTCCCAAGTGAAGCCTAGCATTCTTGATGAAGTTTCAAGTCAGTGTGACCCTGTCTCAGGACACGCTGGAAGTTACCTGAGGGCTGACAATAGAGATTGACCACCACACGTGGACCATGCACATGCACACCTACACACCTATACACACTCATAGCCATCCCCCATACATGTGTGCAGTCCCCCCTTGCAGTGGGCATATTCCTTGACCTTGACCCTGCAATTCTACTGTAGAAATTGGGTCACACCAATCAGCACTGGGTTTAGAATCTTTCCTTTCTCACCAGATATATGGAGAATGTAGGAGTTAAAGAAGTTCTTATATGCTTGTGGGGGACAGCAACGAGCTAAGGCAGAATTCCTGTGATATCAAGTCTGTGCAAAGTCCTGTGAAAGGCATGATGACTGCATAGAGACAGGAATACCTTACCTCCGATACTCTGCCCATCATTAGGTACAACGCTGAAGAGTGAGTAAAAAGTAGACAAGAAATAGGCTAGCTGGCAAGTGCATCTATTCTGTGGCTGTCATCACTTTTGGCACTCCTCAAAGACACGAGACACAGCTTTGTAACTTTCCAATATACGATTGAAGACTCACATCTCTCCAAGAATTCCTCCAACACCAATGCCAGATTGGGGGGACTACTGAGATTACCCAGCTTGTGGACTAAAAAGTAAGGGGATGTCAGCCTGCTCAGAGTAGACTGCCATTGTTGGAACTACCTGGGCTGTATCATGGAGGCCCGTGCAGGGGGATCGAGACAGGAGTACGTGCTTACTGGACTTATTTGGGGGACCATGGGAGGGAAAGACCCCCATGTGGAGCAAAAGTGCAGGATTGATGGTTGTTTGGGATTGCCAAGGCAGAACCTTCAAGCACTTCCTTAAGGAAAACACGACATCTTTTAGGAAAAAAAATCCTACAATTCAAGTGATATGTGTATGTATGTATATATGTATGTATATATATTTGTGTATATATATATATGTATATATACTGTAGCAATACAGTTGGAGAAAACAACAACAAAAGAACTGAAAAAAAAAACTCTGGAAAGACTCAGAAAGGGAAGCAGGACATGTACGGTAGAGTGCAGGGACTGGGGTGGGGTGGGGGGCATGGAAAGGGAAGGGATTCTAGATTCAATTGAGAAACGGTGTATGACCTACGGAAAAAGTTTAATAGTAAAAAATTCTTTATATTAAAAAAAGAAATAGGCCAGGACTGACTGGCTTTTGTGGGGGCAGATGACATCCCAGTCTGAGTGCCACCCTGTGCCATGCCAGGAATGACTAGCTCAAGGCTCCGGGATAAAAGTATTTGCCAGAGATTCAATGAGAATTGATATAAAAATTTTTAATAGAGAGCTGACACAGTAGACAAAAACACGGCAGGTGAATTCTTGGGGACGATCTTTTCTTGGAGGGGAATAGGTCCTTTATTTTCATTTTCATTGAATTTTTTCCAAATTTCATACAATCTATTTTGATCATATTTAGGGCTCCTCCCCCTAAACCCCCCTGCATCATTTCATGTACTGTATTGTATATATTAAGGCCTGCTGAGTCAAATTCGTGTTCCCAAATTTGCTCCCTGGCCTTATCTCCTGGCCACTGTGTGGGTAGTATTTGAATAGATGGGAGGAGGGCCGTTCACTCTCCCATGCCCTTCCTGGGACTGGCCAGTTGGGGTGAGGCCCCAGGGGCCATTAGGCGTTAGCTCTAACTGTATAAGGCGTTACAAGTTGCTGGTCAGATCCAAGCAGTCAGGGTCTGTCTGCTGAAGAATGAGGCATTTTGCTTTGTATTTTTGGCCTTTTTGTTACTATACCCTGGTTTGCAGCTACCATGAGGTCAGGACTGGAAGATAGCCCTCCCCGTGACCTCCTGCTCTGACTGGACTATCTAGAGACGCTCCTTCTTCATGGAGACCCTTCCCCAGGTTCTGGTTCCTCCCAGCCTCAGTTAAGCAGTATTTGCCTTAATGAGAATTGCAAGCTCCGTTTTAGCATCTCCTGCAGAGTCAAGATCCCTTGTAATAATAAGACCCTGAACTCCTGCAATAAAGGAGTTTTCTGGCCCTTTGAAACTGACTCCCAAGTCATTTTTTGATCTGCTGGGCCTACCTGTTTCTCTGAACCCTTCCCCTCTCCCTCTCTGCCGGCACCCAAGGCTCTTGATGGCCTGGCGCACCAAGAGGCTAGTGGCTGGTGACCAGTGCGCAGACACTGCAAGCCCCATAGAGTGTGGCTGTGTCCCAAGTAAACATCACACATGGACATTAAAATTTAGATGCTATACAGTTTTTCATGTTTTATAAAACAGGGTTCTTTTCATTTATTTTAATTATTGAACATGTAGCAATCACTCTTAGCTGGTCCCCTACAAAAATAGGAAGCTGCTGACTCACCTCTGGGATGCAGTTTGTCAACTCCTGAGCTGAAAACCTGTCAGCTCAACAGGGCCAGACCCCCCCAGACAGTGAGGGCCCCCACTGCTGACCAAGGACACTCTGAAGATCGGCTGGAGTCAGGCCCAGAGTCTCTTAAAAGGTGTAGACAACTGTCCTCCAAGCGCGTTTCAGCCTTCCAGAGCTCTCTTCTAGTGCTGAGGTGAGAATCATATTATATAACTCAACTCTGAGAAGTCAGTTCTGTGGGCAAAGTTTTTTAAAAATTTATTTATTAGTGTGTGTGAGTGAGCGAGTGAGTGTACCATAGAGCAGAGAACAGCTCTGTAGTCAGTTCTCCTCTTCCACCTTTACATGGCTTCTAGGCATCAGACTCAGGTCTCCAGGCTTGCAAGGCTAGCCCCTTTACTGGCTGAGCCATCAGCCCGCCCATAGGCAACTTTTTTTTATGGCTTAAAAGAATTGGGTGTCTGGGAGTTAAGTAACAACGTGAAATGTGACATATCTGGTGCTGAACCCGGGTTTGCCCCCTGCACTCTGTAGCATGAATGCTCTGTGCCACGTACCTCCACTGACAACATGTGCCCTGGAAAGTGTAATAAACTGGGTGTTTGGACCCCGGACTCTTGCTATAACTCTCTTATAAACAAGCAATAGAATGTCGGGAAATCTTGCCCTATCTCTAATCTTCAGTTTCCTTATCGGTCAAAAAGAATCTGGGCTGAGTGCCACCATTATTCCAGAAATACCTTTCCAGTTTTAGCCTCCGTGAAACAATTGAACCCTACCATGTCATGTTCCCCTTGCGTTGCTGCATCCCTTTATTCCTATGAATAATGGGAGGGTGCAGAGGGACGGAAAAACATGGACCTTGAATCTTATGTCAAGGTGCCTGACACATTATTAGTAGATATAACACCCTAGAAATACCAAGCAGGTGACATATTCACAAGGATATCTGAGAAAAAAATTTCTGTCTGTCTTGTTTTTAGAGACATCTCCATATGTAGCCTGAGCTCAACCTGAACTCATGAACTCTCTAGCTCAGCTAGGATTATAGTGTGTACCACCATACCTGGCTTGAGAATGTATTAGCCAAGCAGAGGCCAACCTTGTGTGCTGGACTAGGGCCCCTCATAGACACCTATGTATGTGCAACTTCCTGCTGCTCTTATGAATAGAAGGATGGGGTAATACATAGGTAATAAAACACGATAGGAAATAATGAGAGGAACATATCCTCCTTTCCCCGTCGTCCCTGAACACTATCTGTGTCCAAAGAGCTGTCAGATTACTCCTCTGTTATGAATAGGCCTTTATTTTGTCAATCATTTATTGACACAAACTTTTTTTGTACTGGGGATTGAACTAGGACCTTGTGCATGCTGTGTTAGCACTCTACCACTGAGCTCTAGGGCCACTATGTTTCTCTCATTATGTGATTATTCCCTGGTTTCAAATCCCAACACCCACATGACAGCCAACAATCGTCTGTAACTCTGTTTCCAGGGGATCTGGACATCCTCTTCTTATACACATGCACAGAATATAAAGATAACAATATTTGTTAAAAACTAGATAGTGGCGTATGTGAAAGCCATAGTCACAGTTATAATGATTTCTCTTAGCTTGTAAAACAACACAATGTTTACACTTAAACAAAATTATTATAGCAATATACATGCAAACATTTGTTATTTTTATTACCATTTATTTTATTGGTGTTGTTCGGGGATGTCATAGCCACTAGCATCACCAGGGAGGTCAGTGGGACAACTTGCAGAAAGTTCAAGGTTTCTTTTTTCCCATGTGGGACACCTGGCGTTTAGAAACTCAATCACTAGGGTCTTGGCACGCAAGACATCATTTTTTTAATTTTTTTTATATCGTGTATGAATGTACTTGTCTGCATGCAAGGTTTGGTTCACCCGTGCTTGCTGCAAGGCCGCAGAGTCCACGACAGAGGGTAGTACAGCATCACCCTGGACTGGAAGTTACCAGAGGTGTGTTCTCGAGCGCATTGTGGTTTGCTGGGGATCAAACCAGGTAGCGCAAGAGCAGCAAGTCGGTGCTCTTAACACTAGAAAGCCACCTCTCCAGCCACCGAGGCAATGCGTCTTGACTTGCTGAGCCATGCTGGCCCTGTTGCTATATTTTATATATATACTGGTTTCAATCTCATGACCAGATAAGAGGTACATTCTATTATTACATTTGAGGAGATTGAGGCACAAAGCAATTAAGAAAAAGGGTGAGGGTCCCCAAGGTGGTAAATGGGGGGGGCACACAGATAGTCATATAGTCTAATATAGCTAGGTTGAAAGCAGATGGACTGTTTCCTCTCCTTTAGAGCCAATGGTCCATGCAGGGGGCTTACTCGGAGCACTATGGGCTCCCTGCTCCTAGGCTCTAGTAAGAAGAAATTTCACCTTTTTCTGCAGTAGTGGGGATGGAGCACAGTCTCTTTTTCCTAGAGTTCTAACCTCTGACTCGATGCTACAAACACATTCAGAATGGAGGAATGAAACAGCGCAGGCACCCAGCCCTGCACTACCACTCCTAGGCATGTACCCTCAAGACTACGCCACCACAGAATAATGCACTGCACCCATGTTTTATTCAGCTCTCTTCACAAAGACACGGAGCTGGAAACCAACCTAAACATGCCCTCAACTACGATGTAGTGTATAGAGAAAATGGTGGTACATCTACACAAATTGGAGTTCTATTGCAGCAGTAAAGCAAGAACACAGAAAAAAAAAGCTTTCAGGAAAATGGCTGGAGCTAGAGGAAATCCATGCTGAGTGAAGTTAACACAGTCCCAGAAAAAACAAAAGACAATGTATCCCTCATTGCTGTGGTGCTAGTGCAAATTACCGATTGTATGTATTTCTTGTGTAGGGCCCCTTGCAGTTTTTGTCCAAAGCAGTGGCATAACCACTTTTTGGAAAACAAAACAACACAACAACAAGAAAAGACTGCATAAAAACCTGATCTGTGAAAACAGTGAACTTCTGCTCAAAACAGTCAACTTCCCCATGGAAAATGTTGAGAATGACTAAGATGGAAACAGCTGTCTGAAGCAGGAATGCATGAGCTCTGGCGAGGGTGGGGGAAATGAGCGGAACCACAGGTCTAGATTTGTTAAAAATTAAATAAATAAATAAATATTATGTGGAAAAAAAAAAAGAAAAAAAAAAGAGCAGGCACAAGACAGTCTGCTTCTCAGTCGGCTTCCGGGGGCGGTAGCAGGGCTGAGGTGCCAGCATCCTGGCTGAGGCAGGGGTAGGAACTGTGGCTCCTGGCACACCGCCTGTTTGTACCGGAGCATTCCTGTGGTGTGAGTGGGCTCTACCTGTCTGGAGATCCCCAAGGTCCTCCTGGAGACCTGAATCATTTGACATCATTGCTAAATCAAGCAGACTGAAAGCTTGTCTCTGCAACCAAGATCCCCATCTAATACCAGCTACTGCAGTGTGGATTGAAGGGCCTACCTAAGAGGATTCTAATGGTAACAGTCCCAGGGACTGTATGATACCTTAGGCTACACACAGGCACACGCAGATGAACACACACATATACACATTCACAGAGACACATACACACAGACATACACATAGACAAACAAACACACATATACACAGATATACACAGACAAACATACACATACATATACACACATACTTTTATTTCTTTATTTATTTATTGAGACAGGGTCTCCCTATAGCCCCAGCTGGCCTGGGGCTCACTCTGTAGACCAGGCTGGCCTTGAACTCACAGAGATTCCCCCTGCCTCTGCCTCCCGAGTGTTAGCATTAAAGGTGTGCACCACCACTTCTGGCTTAAAGACAGTTCTTAGCTACTATGTGGGTGCTGGGAATTGAACCCGGGTCCTCTACAAGGGCAGTCGGTGCTCTTAACTGCTGAGCCATCTCTCCAGCCCCATACACACATACTTATACACACATACATAAACATGCATAGACACATACATATGTATTCATACATATACACAGACACACATATACACATATATATATATGCAAATATCCATATACACACAGACACACACAGAAATACTCAGACATATAAATACATATAAGAACATCCACACAGGGCTAGAGAGATGGCCTAGTGGTTGAGAGTGCCAACTGCTCTTGCAGAGGACCTAGGTTTCATCCCCAGCACCCACATGGCAGCTGAGAACCATCTTTAACTCCAGTTCCAGGGGAATCTGACACCCTCTTGTGACCTCACGACACAGGTGCACAGAACTACATGCAGACAGTACATTCATACACATTAAAAAAAAAGAACATACACACAGAGATGCACACATGTACACACATACACAAAGACATACATACGGATGCACACATACACATATGGATACATACACACGCATATATGCATACACATATACATACCTACAGATACACATAGATAGATGCACACATAGACACATGTACAACAGACACACATACACACTCATACACACACATACTGAAACTAAACAGAACGGGGCCTCATTCTTCCTCCTCGGCCCCTGTATTTTGTTGCTTACATCACTTTTACTTTGTCAGGGTTTTATTTTTATTTTATTTTATGTGTATGAGTGTATTGTCTGCATGCATATAAGTGTACCTGTGTTGTGCAATACCCAAGGTCAGAAGAGGGTGTCACATGCCCTGGAACTGGAGCTACAGATGGTTTTTAGCTGGCTGCCGTGTGGGTGCTGGGACTCTGCCAGAGCAGCCAGGGCTCTTGACAACTGAGCCATGTCTCCAGCCCCTTCAGTGTTTTTCAAATGTTTTTGTTTGGTAGGAGGGAGGGATTGAACCCAGTTGATAACCATACAGTGCTTCTGAGCTGCAGGCCCAAACCCCATTCTATTTTTTTACTTTAATTTTTTAATTTTGATTTTTTGTTTTTGAGACAGGGTCTCCCTGTAGCCTCAGCTAGTATGGAACTCATTATGTAGACCAGGCTGGCCTGGATATCAGAGAGATCAGCCTGCCTCTGGCTCTTGAGTGCTGGGTTAAAGGTGTGTTCTACCATGCCAGGCTCCAACCATCATTTCCAAATCTTAATTTTTTTACATTTATGTGTGTGTGTGTGTGTGTGTGTGTGTGTGTGTGTGTGTGTGTGTGAACTATACGTCAAGGCACCCGAGTGGAGAACACCCTGGGGTCGGTTCTCTCCTTCCACCATCGGAGTCCTCAGCCTTCATGGCAAGTGTCTTCAGGGGCCGAGCTGTCTCACCAGCCAATTCTTTGGTTTCTTCACATTAGTTCTATGTCTAAACAGAGCTAATATTTATCCCTAGTGGCTTTTCCATTCCCACATTCTGTGTTTTGACTCCTGTCTTGGTCAGGAGTCCTTCCTCACACAGCAATGTCCCTGGGGCACCAGGCTCCCTGAAATCTCATTTTCATATTTAAATGAGCAGCCTTGGGCCTTGCTCCTTTGCCTTCTGACTTTGAATATTGGGAAGTCCAGGCCAGCCTGGTTCTGCTATCAAAAGGACTTCCTTTATGCAAATCACCTAGAGATTTTTGTTTATGTTTTTGAGGCTGGGTCTCCCTGCAGCCTCAGCTGGCCTGGAACTCACTATGTAGATGTAGGCCAGGCTCACAAAAGGTGGCTGGAATTAAAGGCATGTGCCATGGCCCTGGGCTCATCTCCCTAGTTTTAAAGGTACAAATGATCAGAACGGAGGAAGTCGCGTTGGCTTTATGAAGGTGCCTTCCTGGCACGCAGCGCACACTGGGTCTGTTTCTGCAGCTGCCCTCTTCTACCTTTTGCCTCCATAGTGTTTCTGTCTCCCTGGGAAGAATGCTACCAAGAGACAGTGGGAGACCAGGAAGAGTGTGTGTGTGTGTGTGTGTGTGTGTGTGTGTGTGTGGTGTGTGTGTATGGACAGGGTTAGACCACACCAGAATTAAAATCTGTGGTTCACTGCTGGTGGGAATGTAAACTCGTGCAGCCACTATGGAAAGCAGTGTGGAGAACCCTTGGAAGACTTGGAATGAATTTGCCACCCCACCCAGCCATACCACTCCTGGGCATGTACCCTCAAGACTCACTCCACCGCAGAGATACATACACGGCCATGTTTATTGCAGCTCTCTTCATAATAGCAAGGAGCTGGAACCAACCCAAATGCCCCTCAACTGATGAGAGGATAGAGAAAATGTGGTACATCTACACAATGGAGTTCTATGCAGTGGTAAAGAAAGATGGCATTGGCCGGGTGTGGTGGCGCACACCTTTAATCCCAGCACTCGGGAGACAGAGGCAAGCAGATCTCTGTGAGTTCAAGGCCAGCCTGATCTACATAGGGAGCTCCAGGCCAGCTGGTACTAAAGGGAGACCCTGTCTCAAAATGACAAAAAAAAAAAAAAAAAAAAGATTTGGGGCTGGAGAGATGCCTAGGGTTAAGAGCGCCAACCGCTCTTACAGAGACACCGGGTCGATCCCCCAGCACCCACATGCGGACTGAGAACCGTCTGAAGCTTCACATTCCAGGAGAACTCCAGTTCCAGGCGGAATCCGAGACCTCTTTGAACTCCGTGCGTTGCACCGACACGGAGCACGAGAACTTGCATGACAGACAGTACATTATACACATACATAATAAAAAAATTAAAAAAAAAAAAAAAAGATGACCCTCGTAAGCAGGTAAATGGCTGGAGGTAGAAGCCATCATGCTGAGTGAAGTAACACAGTCCCAGAAAAACAAACGACGAATGGTATCCCTCATCTGTGGATGCTAGTACCAATTACCTAACTGTATGGCAAACTGAGCAATGTCAATGTGCTCTGAAAACAACTGTGCTCTTATATTGTGAATCCCTTAAAATATAATAAACAAATTAAGAAAAGAAAAGTATATTTCTAAATATTAAATGTATTCATGTTTAACAAGTTGAAAAAAAAATCTGTGATTCACAGATTTACATGTTAAACAGGGCCAGTGGGACGGTTCAGTAGGTGAGGCACCTGCTGTTAAGCCCAGACTCACATGGTTGGAGAGAGCTGACTCCCAAAAGAAATTGTCCTCTGACCTCCACGCTTGTGGCATGGTGTGGACACACACACACACACACACAAAATAATTAGAGAAATGCATTAAACATGTTTAAAAAGTTAAATAGACAAACTAGTGGTATGTCCAAAAACTTTTGGTTGTGGAGGAAACTCACAAAGGAGCGTCCCATCAAGTATGGAAAACTACCAATATCTGCCACCACCATCTCATAAAATACGGGACACTTTTATAACCCAGAGAGCAGAAGGGACGTTATCTCCTTTAATGAGAGAGCCCTGGGACCCAGCAAATTCCGCCTGTTTTGAAAGCTCCTCCCATTTGCTCTCAGGCCTCCCGTTTGCTCTCTGGCCTGTGGTAACTCCTGATTCTGCTCACCTGCCAGGCAGGGCTTGCAAATGCTGGGCAAATGACGTCTCCAAAAGGCAAAAGCTCACATTCCTGAAACTACAGGGATAGGTGAGAGCTGCACAGTTTCCCAGATTAGAATGACCAAACCTTTGGTCTTTAGAAGGAACTGGCTGGAAAAAAGATATGAATCAACCAATCACAAGGCAAGGAACAAGACCTGGTAGATAGGACAGACAGACTTTGTTTTTTGAGTATCCTCATTATCAGCAGGCTAAATATAGACTGAGCTGAACTGGGTTATAAAACTGTGCTGTACTTTTGTTTAAAAAAAGTCTTTTATTTATTTTATGTGTATGAGTGCATTGCCTGTACGTATGTAAGCACACCCATGTCTGGCAGTGCCCGAGGAGGTCAGAAGAGGCTGTCGGATCCCCTGGAACTGAAGTTATGGATAGTTGTTAGCTGCCATGTGGGTGCTGGGAATTGAACCTGAGTCCTCTGCAAGAGCAGTCAGTGCTCTTAACCACTGAACCATCTCTCCAAACCCTACAATTCTTGTCTTATTGAGGATGACTGTAGTTATCACTTTGATAATGAATGACGGTGGCGTTTTTGTTTTTGTTTTTTGACTCAGGGTCTCCCTGTAGCCCCAGCTGGCCTGGAACTCACTATGTAGACCAGGCTGACCTCAATCTCAGAGAGATCTGACTGACTCTGCCTCCTGAGTTCTGGGATTAAAGGTATGCACAATCACCCATGGCTCTTCCACCTTAAAAATTTTTTTTAAAATAAGCCAGGTGTGGTGGCACACATCTTTAATACCAGCACTTGGGAGGCAGGTAGATCTCTGTGAGTTCAAGGCCAGCCTGGTCTACATAGCCAGTTCCAGGTCAGCTCGGGTTCCAGACCCTGCCTCAAAAAATTAAAAAAAAAGAATATATTTTATGAGTATGTTTTGCCTATATATATGTAGGTACACTAGTGTGTACAGTGTATGCAGAGGCCAGAAGAGTGTGTCAGATCCCCTGGAACTGCAGTTATGGGTGGTTGTTAACTATGATGTGGGTGCTGGGAACCAAAGCCAGGTCTTCTGCAAGAGGAGCCATTATTCTTAGCTGCTGAATCATCGTCTCCCCTGCCCCTCTCCTTTACCTTTATGTGGGTTCTGGAGGTTGAACTCAGACTGCCAATCTTGTACACCAAGTGCCTTTATCCACTGAGCCATCTCATTGCCAGCTGAAGAATTCAATAATTATACATGATATTTCATGGCACTAAATCAGGACGCAAGTGCAGTAACTAGTGCAAATTTGGGAGCCTGTTCTTATCAGTGTAGGCCAATACTACCGTATTCCTTAGTCTCCATGCCTTCACACAACAGAGCTTGTTCATCCACACCTGGTTGGCAAGGGATTGTGCTCATTTTAGATACTTAGGGTTCTAGGCTAACAGCAGCTCCCTCCCCACACCTCTCCATGATTGCTCAGGGCGGAGAAGGAAATATCACATACTAGTTCTTGAAATGCTTTTCCAGAAGTGACATACTGCACTCCATTTATATTTCTTTGGCCAAAGCAGCTACACTTCAAGGGTCTGGGGAAGTGCCTGTGACCCCGTGGCTGGAAGGAAGTGAGCTGAGAAGGTTTGGAGACCAGTAGAAAGTTCCTTCCTGAACTCCCATCTCTCACTCATCTTCTTTCGCCCCTAGAGCCTTATCTTTTCCAGAATGCAGTATAAATGGAGTCAGTGTGTAGCCTTTCATGTCCCCATTTTTTCCCCCCTTTTTTTTTAATTTTTTAATTAATTTTATTTATTTCTGTATGTGTATGAATGTACTGTCTGTACGCAAGTTTGTGCACCCGTGTCATGCAATGCCGCGGAGGTCAGAAGAGGGCGTTGGATTCCTCTGGAACTGGAGTTATCCTGGAATTGGAGTTTCAGATGGTTCTTGGCCGCCATGTGGATGCTGGGGATCGAACCCGGGTCCTCTGCAAGAGCGATCGGCGCTCTTAACCATCTCTCTAGCCCTTTTTCCCCTTTTCTTAGTATAATGCTTGTGAGACTCAGCCATGTGGCTGTACCTCTGCTTTGGACAGAACTTTGTTCCTCTTAACTGCTTAGTGATAGTCAATTGCAAAGCTGTCCCACAATTCCACGGGTGATGAACCTACTGCAGGAAATGTCCAACCTCTTGACATTGGAATGTGTTATCATCTACAGATGTGCTGGGCAACATTTATAGGTATCCTGGGATGTATGTGGCCCTTGGACAGCAGGTTGGACATGCCTGGTAGTCTCTCTCTGTCACTCTCATATAAAGTCTTATCAGGCAGGTCATACTATGTAGCTCAGGCTGGCCTTGAGCTTGTGATCCTCTGCCTCAGCTTCCTGTGTGCTGGGATGGATATGAGTCACTGCACCTGGATCAGAACCTTTAATGTATTCAGTCATATGATTCACCCACCCCCTAGACCATTCTTCGTCATCTTTGCTGATTAGGTGTGGGCCAGGCACCAAGCATGGAATGTTTGACTAGACGGTACTGGTCCCAGTCCCCGAAGTTAAGACTCTGACCTTGTTAATCCCTTCATGTTGAGAGGAGCTGAAGCCTTCAGTCTAAGCGTCTGAAAACACTCCAAGATCTTTCCTTCCTGGCAAACCAGACCCTGGAGCAGAGGCTCAGCCAGATCAGAGGCACAAACGGACAAGCATGCAGGCCAGTTAATGTAGGAACAGAAGCCTCTCATTTTAGCTTCCAAAGTTATCATGGTACAACATTATTTACAGAAGTTAAGATATGGAAATAACCCAAGTATTCACTGATAAATGGATAAAGAAACTATTATGGATATGTAAAATGGATATTATTAAACATTAAAAAGGTGTGGGATGGGATCCTGCCATTCTGAGATAGCACGGAACCAAGAGAACAATCTATTAAGTAGGTCGGACAGAAAGACCAACATAGCATGATCTCACTTCTATCCATGCACTAGTGTGTACTATGGAATACCCAAGGCTGTTTGTTTATTTATTTTTCCTCTTTTTGTCTATTTACTAAGATCTCAAGTTTTATATCTGAAGTATAATTTCTCAGGTCTTACTGATTATTTATTTCTGGTTTTACTTTCCTTTTGGATGCTTAAGGCCATACAGTTAGCCCAGAAGGGGTAAGGCCATACAGTTAACCAAGGTTTTTGTTTTCTTGAGGTCAGTTGAGGATCTGGTCCTCAGGGATCTCTTGGGGTTTTTTTTGGGGGGGGGAGCCCCTGGCTCCTTTCAGCTTTTCTTTTTTTTTTATTAATTTTATTTATTTCTGTATGTGTATGAATGTACTGTCTGCATGCAGGTCTGTGCACCCGTGTCGTGCAACGCCGCGGAGGTCAGAAGCAGGTCTCGGATTCCCCTGGAACTGGAGTTCTCCTGGAATCGGAGTTTCAGACGGTTCTCAGCCGCCACGTGGGTGCTGGGGATCGAACCCGGGTCCTCTGCAAGAGCGGTCGGCGCTCTTAACCGCTAGGCCATCTCTCCAGCCCCTCCTTTCAGCTTTTCATTTACCAGTTCCATCCACTCAAGGACAAAGTCAGGTCTTGCTAGACCAGGCTTCCTTTTCTGAAGCATCAGCAGACTTTCCTCTTTATAGACTGGACACTGGCTGAAGTCCCATTAGTGGATATCCAAGATCTCCCTGAACAGGAAGACTGGTGACTCACATTTGCAGGACATTTCAAGAGATGCCCCCATTCATAGTCCCCTAAGACTTGGTTGAGCTTTGAGGGCAAAGAACAAAGTTATCCCTTAGGTCCCTTGGCCAAATTGGTATGGGCATTAAGTATGGTTGTTAAGCACCCAGAAAGGCTAAGTTACACCAGCCTGATACATTGCACCTATATTAAAATTGTATCTTTTGAAAACAAACTGTATGTTATTTCCATATTATATTTCTTGATTCACATTTTTCCATTTTAATTTTATATTCATCTAAAAGATGCATATATACCCTTCATCATATACCAAAAATCCAAGGTCTGAAAATAAATGGTAGGTTAGTTCTAGAATCTGTTTAGGGATTCACAATATAAGAGCACAGTTGTTTTTAGATCATGAGGACTATAATATTAATGTTGCTCAGTTTGTCTTACAACTAGGTACTTGGTGCTAGCATCCACAGATAAAGGATACCATTCGTCTTTTGTTT
This sequence comes from Rhizomys pruinosus, assembly GCA_009823505.1. Classification (NCBI taxonomy): domain Eukaryota; kingdom Metazoa; phylum Chordata; class Mammalia; order Rodentia; family Spalacidae; genus Rhizomys; species Rhizomys pruinosus. The sequence continues at coordinate 1,379,205 of VZQC01010896.1, forward strand.
TTCTAGGACTGTGTTACTTCACTTAACATGACATCTTCCAGTTCCATCCATTTACCTGTAAATTTCATGATGTCGTCTTTCTTTACCGCTGCATAGAACTCCATTGTGTAGATGTACCACATTTTCTCTATCCACTCGTTGGTTGAGGGGTACTTGGGTTGGCTCCAGCTCTTTGTTGTTGTGAAGAGAGCTGCGATAAACATGGCTGTACACGTATCTCTGTGGTAGGAAGAGTCTGATGGATATACATATATCCCAGAAGTGGTATGGGTGGGTCAGGTGGTAGGCTCTTTTTTTTTTTTTAAGATTAAAAAAAAATTTTTTTTTAATTTCTTATGTGTATGAATGTACTGTCTGCATGTAGGTCTGTGCACCCATGTTGTGCAATGCCGCAGAGGTCAGAAGAGGGTGTCAGAATCCCCTGGAACTGGAGTTAAAGACAGTTCTCAGCTGCCATGTGGGTGCTGGGGATCGAACCCTGGTCCTCTGCAAGAGCGGTCGGTACTCTTAACTGCTAGGCCATCTCACCAGCCCCTTTTTTAGCTTTATTTTTATTATTTTGTTGTTTTTTTATGTGTATGAATGTACTGTCTGTATGTAGGTCGGTGCACCTGGGTCGTGCAGTGCTGCAGAGGTCAGAAGAGGGCATCAGATTCCCCTGGAACTGGAGTTAAAGATGGTTCTTAGCTGCCATGTGGGTGCTGGGAATCGAACCCAGGTCCTCTGCAAGAGCAGTCGGCGCTCTTAACCGCTAGGCCATCTCTCCAGCCCCTTCATTTTGAGTCTTTTAAAGGTTCTCCACACTGCTTTCCATAGTGGCTGTACAAGTTTGCATTCCCACCAGCAGTGGGCGAGTGTTCCCCTTTCCCCACACCCTCTCCAGCATGTGGTATCATTTGTTTTCTAGATCCTAGCCCAAGGCTGTATATTTAATAAAGAAAAGAAACTTCCAGGCATGATGGCCCAAGCCTGTAACCTCAGTGCTCAGGAGACTGGATAAAGCAGGAGGGTTCTGAGTTCAAGGGCAGCATGGGCTACATGAAAAGACCCTATCTCAAAAAGTGAAAAAGAAGAAAGACAGGGTGAGAGAGAAAGGGGAAAGGAGAGGGAAAAACAGACACTGAGAGACTGAGAACCTTACGTGAAAGGTCTGTAGTCTAGTCTTGTGTTCCACAGATTCTCTCCATGAGCACAGGCAGGAACTTCCTGCTCCTTTTCCCAAATATCCTCAGGAATCAGCATTGGAGGCTATCAGGAGCCAACTTCCTTTGTCTAATTTGGATACATCCTCAAACTGAGATAGCAGGTATTATATCTGAGTTAGGCCTTCTATCACTGAGATAGACCCATCCATCCATCCATCCATCCATCCATCCATCCATCCATCCATCCATCCATCCATCCATTTACCTATCTATCCAACCACCTATTTATCCATCCATCCACCCATCCATTCATCCATTTACCCATCCATCCACCAACCGACCCGTCCACCCACCCATGCATCCATCCACCTACCTGTTACTTCTAGGGACTGAGAACAGAGAGGTGACTCGCTGCCCCAATTTTCCATGCAGGAGCCCACTATACACTTCAGCTATTTAAATGGTATGCTCATAAAAAATAATTTCTCACACACTCATTTGCTTGTTATTAAAAGAAAAAAAAAACAATGGAAACAATATCAACTTTATTACATCTTTTATGCTGACTAGAACGCCAGACTTATAGTGGATATAAGTATAAAAATAACCAAATTCTTACAAATAATATTTTGCTCCTACAGTACTGAATAATTAGTGGACGTGGCAATTATAATACAACTTTAAATAACATTCTCATAATGGGCTTAACACAGTCAACCTGGGGCTAGGGTTTACAAGTATACAAAGCAAAGTCCAGGACTGTGTGAACATGCAGCTGCGTGTTCCATTTAGCCGTAAGTCCAGCAACACACATTACCAAAACTCACAGCAACTCATGATGAAGCAATCATTTTTCTCTGCAGAACAGGCCTAGGTAATGCTGAACGCTGTGAGTCTGTTCAGTCTGCCTGCTTCCATCCCACCCCTGTCCCTATTCCAGCCTCCTTTCTTGAGTTCAAACTCAGGATAAGTGCATCAAAACCATCACTGAAAATGACAGCAGAATCTATTGTGCCACTTGTTTGAAATGTCCTTATTTTGAAAATGTCAGTTCAGGACCTGTCTCTTTTTCTCTTTTAGGACCTAAAGGGTCCCCTTTGGTTCTGACCTTAAGTCCAAGTCCACTAGCATCTACTGCTTGACTGTTTACTATTTTCAACAGTTTTCTTCCTTGGAATTTGAGAAAAGAAATGAACCAAACAAAGAAACAATTCCCCCTGCCAAAAGACTAATTACAAAACCATGTCTGTCTCCAAAACTGTAGATGAGAACCTTAGAACAACACAAGTAAATGAAAAGCTGAGGTGCGGTGCAGCTGGAGGGCAGCACATCTGCCTGGCGCGTGCACAGGCCCTGGGTTCCATTCACAGTCCCGTCTTCCCAGAAAGACAGAGAGATATCCCTTTATACCCTGCAAAAGCTTTCAGATATAAGAAAGAATCTCCGATATTAAGGGGAGTTTTAAATAAAATCCTGAAATACTGAACCATGTGTTGGTCTCCTTTCCAAAGATGTATTCTGGCCTCAAAAATCAATATATAATTTAGAAGTATGGGTCACGCCCCTATCTGTGGGCATATTAGACTACACTTAGCCAAAGGCAACTTGGCCGTGCAGCTTTAGGCAAGGTCGACAGGTACAGGGACCTGGACACTTGACTTCTGGGCGAGGTGGCTGAATGAAGTGCCAGAAGGCCATGCTGGGGTGATTCTAAGGTCCCTGCCTTGGAGTTTCACATTTGAACAGACAGCATCTTCAAAGGCCTTCTTCTTGGCAGCATCCAGTCTTATATTCCAAGACGCTGCTCTCTCCTACAAGCCAAGCTTTACGAGTTTCTTTTCAAGAGCTCAATGGTTACATCTTCCAAGCAATTAGACTGCACCCACCATGAAGCGGTTCTGCCTCTAAATGACTTGGCTATTTTTGAAAATAACTTCTCCATTAAGATGACTTATCAGCATTCCAGACACTTGACTACCAGTTCTGACAGGTTCACAAAAACATACCTCCAACATGTAAGAGCCGTGGCCTCACTCTGGGAAGAAGGCAGGAAGCCCTCCAATAGGTAGGTTCAGCCATGGTTGTCAAAAATCCACCTAGACTACCCCCTTTCACTGCCAACAGCCTAAGCCCCAAACCAGTCTGCTTCCTGCCAACCACAAGCCTGCCACTGTTTTCACTTCTCAAGATCACATCTCATCCATCCCAGGCTGGCTTTGAACTATGTAGCCAGGACGACCTTCAACTCCAGATCCTCCTACCTCTACCTCCCCAGCGCTGCGATTACAGGAGTGTGGCACTTTTTAGGCCCATTTATGTGGTGCTGGGGATCAAACCCACGGCTTTGTGCCTGTGATACACTCTATCAACTGAGCTTACACCCCCAGACTCCTCCTCCCTGTACTCTCACAGTCAACTAACCAGGGTGCTGTGAGGCTAAGTAACTTGCATGGAGCCTGGTTCACGGTAGAAACACAAGATGCTATTTCTCCTCCTAAGGAAATCAGCCCCAGCCTCCTTGGCTGGCTCATAGAGCAGGAAAAGAAAAGTGTGTATGTGTGTGTGTGTGTGTGAGGGGGACAGCCCTTGGAGCTTCCGGATATCAGGCTGGATGCTGAGCAGGCCTATCACAGCCATGTCCAGCATGCCCCAAGGCACACAAGCAAATTCCACCCGGCTGGCTCCTCCCACACAGGTATCTATCCTTCCCACTTCCCCCAGTGTGGGCCCCAAGGCAGGATGCGGCACTTCTGAGCTGTGCATTCTGGGGGTGACTCTTAACACCTGCGTCCAGCGGAAACCCTCATGTCAGGTGCACCCAATCTCCAACATCCTTCTGGATGTAACCCCAAAAGGATTGCACTCAGCCTCTGCTTTCTTCCCCATGCTGGGCAGAAAGCACCGGGCAGCTCATGCCTTTTTTAATGCCTTCACGATTTCTAGCTCACAAGCCTCTTAGAAACTCTAGGCTCACTGTGAGCCCAACCTTACTTGGTGCCTTTTCTTTCACAGTAAAAATGAAAAATGAAAAGAAAACACTCTTAGTTCATTTAATTTGGACAAAATTCATGAATTGGCAAGCATTTTTGGAACTGACAGGAAACATTTCTGGACTCTGGGATTCTTCCCAAGAATTCTTCTGGGACAGAATATTTCATTTTGTGGGGTGTAAGGCTTCTGGCCCTGATACAGGTGACTTGCCAGCTGTGATGTCAGCTAAAGGCAGAAGAGTTACATCTGCGAACAGCGGCCACACTGGCTCTTCGGGCTGGGGGACAAGCAGGAAGGCGGCAGGGAGGGCTGGAACCAGGCTGCCTCGCAAGGGGTCCAAGCTGGTTGGCTCAGCTGAGCTGAGGACAGGAGCTCAGCCTCTTCACTTAGATGCCAGTCAAAAGGCCACCAGTGCCACAGAGAGACAGATGCAAAACCTCCAGCTTCCAGACAGCAATGCTTTGAAGTTTCAAGTTCCTATCCATTGACGGCAACAGATTTCTCTGTACTTAGGAGATGAGTGCAGTTTAGGAAAATTCCTTGCAGCTGACCAATGGTCCTGCCATGACGGTGAGTGGCGGAGGCCATGGGGCTCATGAGATGCAGAACCTCAAAGAAACACACACACAGCACAGAACTGTCCCCCACATTGTGCCACTTGCCACTGACCCTCCAGCTTCAGAGTGAGGACAATTCTTGGGCCTCTGTGTTCCCTTCATCCCATAAATGAAGATAGTTCCACAGGGAGCAGTCAAAATGGAGCCTCCCTCACAGACATGAAAAACAAGATGCAGGTTCTCAGACCCTTAGCCTGCCGGGCCTTAGTTCTCCAATGATGCCCCGAACCGTGTATGTCTCCACTCAGGGGCCACTGCACAGGAGCAGGACGGACACAATGGGTTATTGCTTCAATAAGTAAACAGCTCTTAGTGGTTGAAAGATTCCACTAGGTTTTTGGATGATGTTATAGGTGCAAAGATCAGCAGCCGAGCAAGCTTACCTGCGGTTCCCCCGCCCCTATCCTTCCCAGCAATCTCTGCAGCTTCCAAAAGCACTGCGGGTGCAGGAAATGTGGTACACCTAGCCAGTCACCTCGTCTGCCATTCAGCTGCAGAGTCTACAGCAGGCTGATTTCCCTTTGCTGGTGAAATGCCAGCTCAGACTCTCTTCAATTGGCTTTCTTTTCTATTCCATCCTAGCAGCCTCTGGTCTCCACACTGGTGCCTGGAGCCCCAGGCCGCATGCCATGCCCTCATGTATAAAAACTGCCCTCCCGCATACAGAACCTGGAGCTCACTAAGGGGCTGTGGGATGCATCTAACTAAAACCTAGAGAGAGTCGTTTTGCCTTGGTTCAGATTTGCTGAGAAAAGTGAGATTAAACTGCAAAGGAGGATTAAAAACAACCTTAAATAAACATGTCGCCTCAACTTACAAAACAAACAGAACTTGTGTGCTCTGCCTCACAAATCTCCTCACTTAGGGTGTGGGCCTGGGAGCTAGGGTAGACACCCAGAAACCTTCAAATACCACACGCCTGACAGCAGCATTGGCAAAGCACAGTGCTCTGCTCACTACCATCCGCTGTTTCACAGAAAGGTTCAAGGCAGTAAACAAAGGGGCTGCCACCTGGCCAGGAATCAGTCACCAAGGAGGCTGTGGAAGAGCCTCGGAGGGAAGGGGCTGTGGAAGAGCCTCGGAGGGAAGGGGCTGTGGAAGAGCCTCGGAGGGAAGGGGCTGTGAAGACCCTCAGGAGGGAAGGGGCTGTGAAGACCCTCAGGAGGGAAGGGGCTGTGAAGACCCTCAGGAGGGAAGGGGCTGTGAAGACCCTCAGGAGGGAAGGGGCTGTGAAGACCCTCAGGAGGAAGAGGCTTTCAGGAGTAGTCTGGATATGAGTCCTAAGGCAACCTCCCTGCCCGATCTATTAAAGTGCAAATTCAGGGAAAACTGGGTCCTTGCACTGATGCCTAGTGGTCTGCTGTGGCGACTATTCAGCCAGGGCCCACGCCAGGTGCTCGGAGAGACGGGCCTGGTACTGGCTATATTCACATTCACAGTAATGACGGCGGTGCTGAAGGAGTGGCCAGCAGTTCCACGTCCGTTTGTCCCCTCCCACCATGGTCATGCCTCTCGAGCGTAGCTGACGGTCGTGGGAGCAGCTGGCCCCCCCTGGGCAGTCCGAGGACGGGGCTCAGAAGTAGTCCCTCCTCCTGCTGTCCTCACTGATGAAGGATGGGTTATACTGTCCTGGGAAGACGCAAGAGTGCCGTGACCCCGGCAATCCAGTGTAGGCTGGGTAGAGTCCGTTGCGTTCAAGTTCAGGGTTCCTTACGTTTGTGGGCTGAATGCCAAAGAGAAAAGAAAAGCCAATTAATTCTGGGCTTAAATAAGTGTAAAAAAAGTCTCCATTTTAACAAACTGAAGCCTGGGCTAGCTATAAATAGCAAAGCATACCCTGACCTGGAAGCGGAACCCTCACAAGTTGGTTTATTTAGGTTTTGGGGGTCTAGGGTCTTGCTCCGTGTCCCTAGTTGGCCTCTAGATTACCATGTATGCCAGGGTGGCTTGGAACTGCTTGCCTCTTCCTCCCAAGTACTAGGATTGCAGGCCATCATCCCTGGCCTCCAGGTTTCTCTCTTTATGGAACCTAAGATAGATTTAACTTTATTTAATTAAACACATTATTCATTTTATGTATATGAGTGTTTTGCCTGCATATATCTAAGAGCACTCATGTTATACAATGCTCGTAGATGCCAGAATAGGGCGATAGATCCCCCCTCCTTCCACCAGGATCCAACAGTTGATGCTGCCGTGTGGGTGCTGGGAATCGAACCCGGGTCCTCTGCAAGAGCAAACAGTGCTCTTAACCGCTGGGCCATCTCTCCAGCCCACAATTTATCCTTATTTTAAAAGAGAATTAAGAAACATTAATCCAGGCAGGTATTTGCAAGCAGCAGCAGCTGGCGCTCTGTGGGACTAGCAGGGGCTCCCTGCAGCCCTCACGCGAGCGTCACAGGAAAACACTTTTATGGCAGAAATAAAATACTGGACAGTGTGCATTATAAACATGAAGCCTACGAGAGCCCCATGTGGGTGGTCACCCAGACTGTGCTCACTGTGAGGGACAGTGGCACTCGGTGACAGTGTCATGATATAATTTAGGCTCTACTGTCACAGAGCTCAGCCATCTCTGAAGTGAAGATGGGACTCGTCTGAGCTCCCAGCTAGATCTGAAGCAATTCTGCTCTGCCATGAGATGTGCAATGAGGCTGCTGCCTGCTTGCTGCTCGCCATCGCACCACACAGGGGTTCAAGTACACCTGGGGAAGATGTCTGTAGTATGGCTTCAGTTAGAAAGGAAACATGCTTTCCCAACAGAGTGTCTAACTAGAGCTAATGGGCACCCACCTTTATCCTTCTCTCTCTCTCTCTCTTTTTTTAAAATATTTTATTTATTTATTTTTGTGTATGAATGTACTGTCTGCATGTAGGTCTGTGCACCCATGTCGTGCAATGCCGCGGAGGTCAGAAGAGGGTGTCAGATTCCCCTGGAACTGGAGTTAAAGATGGTTCTCAGATGCCATGTGGGTGCTGGGGATCGAACCCAGGTCCTCTGCAAGAGCGGTTGGCACTCTTAACCACTAGGCCATCTCTCCAGCCCCTATCCTTGTCTCTTAAAAAAAATATTTATTTTATGTGTATGGATGTTATGCCTGCGTGTGTGTAAATGCACATGTTGTACAATCCCCGCAGGTGTCAAAAGAGGGTGTTGGACCCACTGGAACTGGAGTTAGGACAGTTGTTAGCTGCCATGTGGGTGTGGGAACTGAACCTGGGTCCTCTCCAAGAGCAGCCAGTACTTGTAACCTTGAGCCATCTCTCCAGCCCTTTCCTTTCTCTTTATGTTCTTCCTCGTGTTTTCAAAGAGCGCATTGAAACAGACACCTCTTCAACATGACAACAAAACTTGCCCCTCCCATCCAAAGTCTGATCCCCATGGCTCATTCCCATACCAACCAGAGTGATCATGGTTTCTATGAGGCTGTCTATGCCATTACGTCCACAGGGCAAGGTTTCGAGTTTATTGCTGCACCTCGCTGAGGAGAACACCTGACATCTGTTTATTTTTCGGTTCAGATATCCCAATCTGTGTTTGCTTTATGGCTGACACTGTAATCCAAAGTGTACTGGGCAGCAGAGGAGCCAGATCCGGGTTCACCATGTGTGGGGCAGAAGGAGGGTTCAAGGAGTTCTCCCAGCTTTCGAAATGATGTAGTTCAGGGCCGGATGAAGCCAATTATTAAAGACTTACTGAACTCATGTCCCTCTAAAAAGTATGGTGAGGATGACACTGAGATGCCCTTGCTAGATCTTTTCCCAGCCCCCGGTTTGCACTGATTAACCATGAAAAGCAAGGAAAAGATGGCAACTGAGATAAAAAGAACAAAACAAAAAACAACACCGAGAGGACGAAGGGCTGGATAGCACTAAATTCTTTCTTTGCAGTTTCTGTTCCTGTACCTTCAAAGCAAGTTTCTACTCTTAAGAGTTGGCTATCCTTCATACCTTAGCACTCAGAGCTAATGACTGTTTGAGGAGGCCATCAGTTAGAACTGAGTGGTAAGCATGTGAGTGAGCACAGAGGCCTACTACACTGCTCTTCTGAAGGCCTCACTAGCTCAGTGCATTCACAAGAGCCAAGTGCGTCTTACTCTTCCCAGGGGCCAGGCCCTGCTGGGCATGGACACCTACCGAGTGGTACACGTCAGTCATCACCTACCGAGTAGTACACGTCCGTCATCTGCAGGAGGTTTTTGGTGCTCCCGTTCTCCTGCATTTCAATGGCTTCTCGGCCCCATTCTTGTGAGCGAGGGTTCTTGGGATACTCAGCGTATGGGGACATTTGGAAGTCCCCACTTTTGAAGATCAGTTTGCTTATGTCATTCTTGCTTTTCCTATGATGTTAAAAAAAGTTTGAAATATTCTACTGGTAATTTCTTTCAAGAAATGGTATCTGTGAAAACACTAATGATTATTTTGCAATGTGAATCAGACTGAGAACTGTCACTATATTCTGTGGGGTAGCCCCACCGGAAATGTTATTATTATTGTTCAGTATTTGACTAAGTGGAGCAAGGACAAAGACAGCAAAGGAGAACCATCCCTTGGGGAGACACAGTTGCCGTGCCCTGGGGTTCCCGAACCTCCTGAGCCACGGAGGGAGCATCCAACCACACTGAATTTACCGACTCAGGAGTCCATAGCACAATTCTGGCTCACAGAAGACACGTGTCTTTTCCCCAGGGTGGTCACCATTACCAGCCTAGCTGGACCCCCGTGGACTGAGCCTCTCACTGCCCCAGCCAGGGTTGTTTCTACCACAGGAAGCAGCTACCAAACCACAAACCCCAGACGATCCACATTCTCATTTTAGCAGGTCCAAAAACCTTGTGAGGTTTCCTGGAAACTGTCAGGATGTAAGTTCTATACCTATCAAACTGACCCCAGATCAGAAATTCTAAGTGCTGGTTTGCCTGGGGTAGGATCATATGGAGCCTGTTCCTTCCCTCTCATTTTGAGTAAATTTTCTGGGAAAGGCACAAGAATGACTCAGGATCATAAAACCTGAAGTTCAGCCCGTGGCTTCAGTACTGCTCCTTCAGGCAGGCCCAAAGCAGACCTGCTACCTTCCCCTTTCAATCACCAAGAGTCTAAAACTATCTGCACCCGGTGTCTTGGAAGACTGCCCGGACGATGAGGCCTGCACCCCACTGCCAGGACGACGAGGCCTGCACCCCCACGCGTCAGGTCTGGCTTCTTGAGGTAATGTCTCCTGGTCTCATAACCACTGTTTCCACTCATGCTGTTAACCCTTGAGGACAGCTCGGTGAGCGGATGGCAGAGGCTACAGCAGGGGCCTACTCCTCAGTGAGCTCTGCGGGCGGATTTTCTCTGCAGCCTTTCTGGAGGTAAAGGATGTCTTATAATATCCTCGTCAGTGGTAGAAAAGATAACTCCCTATTTGGGGGGTCCTCCATCTGTTACATCCAAAGACTTCTTGCCATTTGACATCACCTGAATCAAAGACCGTAGTTTTCCTTCATTTGAACAGGTAATCACAGAAAGGGGATCAGTCGGTCTTTGCCCTGCCTTTCCCGTAGAAGCCCCATCCCAGGAAGCCTAGAGCCAAGCTGACAGCACACCCCGCACTGCTGCAGTTAACATAGTTCAGGGAACCCCTTGCAATCTTCTTTCTTCTCTTTTCTCACATACGTTACTTTGAGATACAATTCATATAACCATATCATTTACCTATTTAATTTTTTTTTTTTTTGTCCCCCTGTAGCACCAGCTGTCCTGGAATTCACTATGTGGACCAGGCTAGCCTTGAACTCACAGAGATCTGCCTGCCTCTGCCTCCTGAGTGCTGGGACTGAAGGCATGTGCCACCCACACCCAGCTTGATAGTATTCTTTAGATTTAAAACCAGACCATTTATAGCCAAGGGAAATAGGATTGAAATCCGAACTCATCACTTACCTGCAACAGGTGACGATCAGCGCAATGCCCAGGATGAGGAGAAGCCCGCCTCCCGCAGCTGCAATCACCACTGTGATGAGCTGATAGGCTAAATACATCAGACAGAGGAACGAACAAACAGCTTGGATTGGCAGGAGGTAAGGATGAGTGTGCAGCCAGCTGCCTCCCCTCCAGACCTCTCTTCCGCTTCCTGCTCTAAGGCCAGGGGTCCACTTTCTCTGTGTTAACAAAACTTCCCTCTTTCAACCACTCCTAGGGTGGTGGCCCCTAAATTCTACCTATAGAGCAGCCACTGAAGGGAAAAATAAAAATGAGTAACAAGTTTAAGAGTGTTCTTACTACTTTTTCCCCCTCACTTAGGATTTGTGCCTTTTATCATGTGCAAATTATGCCTCAGGAAATTTTATTTTACTTTTTTAAAGTGATGGAGAAAACAGTCTTTCCTTGGCCCTCCCTCCCGTCTTTAGCAGTAACCGAATTATTATTAGCTTTTTTCTTGATGTTGACGGTAGAGATACCTTCACTGAGTTTCAGGACCTTACTTGGTAAAACAGACATGAGACAACTCTAAATTAGTCTCCTTGATTTTATAAGACACATCAGTGGTCAGTTAAGTTCAGGGTCTGGGACTCACTGCGTAAACCATGTTAGGGACCAAGGAGGCTCATCAGTAAACACATACTGAATCCAATCACCAGAAATTAGCACTGATAAAAGCAAGCACATACCATACATAATCACTAATGCTGAAAGTTCTAATTAATTGGGTTTTATAGTTGTATAGTTCTAGCAAAATGATTTCCAATAAATTCTATTAAATATACATATCATTTCTTGTGGAAATAGAATTAAAATGGTGTTCTCAGGCTGCAAGATCAAGGATGAAGGGCCAATAACTAGATTTTCTTAAGTAAATTAAGACTGGAACCACATTCTCCAGACGCTGCAGTCAAGTAGAGGGTAGGACAGAGCTGCCCTTTCTAAGCCCCTGTCCCCTGAGCTCCTGCAGCAGGGGTATTGAGCAGAATGGAAGCAGAGACATGCTGCAGGCCTTTTATCTACCCAATTTTATTAATAAATAGCAAATGTCAGATATTATGAAAAAATGAGTATTGCAATATAAAGGGAAGAAAGCCAAACTACACAACGCAGCCATTCTCTTCCCTCAGCTCGTGACGTCTTCTGAAGCTTCCCCTCTAAGGGGACTGAAGACAAAGGACCTTGAATGTGTCTTGAATGACCTGCTGCAGTTCACGTCCGCTGCAGTTCACGTCCACTGCAGTTCACGTCCACTGCCACTGTCCTTCACCCCGTCATCTCTCATCTGGACAGTGAGTCTCGCCATGCCGCTACCCCGCGTTCAGACCTCTGGCGGCTCCATCTGCCCTGTTTACTTCTTTTATTTTTCTGTAACATGCTATATAGAAGGATGACCCTGAACCCCAAGGCCTGGACTTCTTGGTGCGGGGATGGCAGGCAGTCATCACCACAGCTGGCTCCCCTGTGGCTTTTTTTGAGACAGGCTCTCATGTACTCTAGGCTGGTCTCAGATGGGCTACACAGCCGAGGCTGGCCCTGAACTCCTGCCTCCTATCTCCATCCCCAGTGCTGGGATTACAGGCATGTTTGTTCTGGTGGTGGTGGCGGGGAACAGCTGCCCTTAAAAAAATTATTTGTGTGTGTGTGTGTGTGCACGTGGGTGCGTGTGCCATGTGGTGCATAGTGAGTTCAAAGGATAATTTTGTGGAGTCAGTTTTCGACTTCCAAGTTTATGTGGTTTCTAGAGATGAAACACATACTTCCTGACTGCAACGGCAGGTATCTTTACCCGCTCAGCCACCTTGCCATCCTGCCATCCCCTCCGCGGGCCCCTGCTTATTTGTTTTGGAACAGGGTCTCCCTATACAGTCTTGGAACTTGCTATTTAGACCAGGCTACCCTCAGACTCACAGAGATCTCCCTGCATTTGCCGCCCAAGTGCTGGAATCAAAAGCATGCGTATTGTACTGGCAGGATATCTTTTTTTTTAATCTTATTTGCTCCCCACACCTTAGGTCCTAACTATCACGAGATTAATGGAAGAGTCATTGCGGGGGAGACAGTGGGATGTCATGTTTGTATGAAGGAGGCCTCAGGATCCCAGCTCCATTCTGGAAGATCTCCTCAGACTCAATAGCAAAGGACTAAAGTAAGACATGGTGTCCCGTCTCTCACTGAAACACACAGTGCCTGCAAAGCTAGAAGTAAACATTACACTTGGTGTTGGTGTGGTCCCCACGAGGCTCTGCATTACCACACCCACCAATTCTACACCTCCCTCTTGCAGGGGCTCTGCTTACATACATATTTGGAGGAAACCTGTTGTCTGTTAGCCCGTCCCTTCCTGGGAATAGTTTCCTCCTTCCTCCTGTAGGGATGAGGTCAAGCTTATACATATGACCTCCATGGCCACAGCTGGCTAGGAATGAATCTGACTCAAACTCAAGTGGGACAAAGAATATAATTTCTGTTTTGAAATGACTGAATGAGTGGTACACACACACACACACACACACACACACACACACACACACACGCAAGAGCTATAGGGGAGCTACATTTTCCGCCACGCTGTCTGAGGCGGGAACGGAGCCTGGGCAGAGAGGGCAGACTTGGGATCACACTCCTGTGTTCTGTCAGGAAGGCTCTGGCCTCAACTGCCCGAGGTGCCCTCTATTCCTGCTGCTGGAATTCCAGGACACACCCACCATCTTTCCAATAAACTTCTTTTATTTTTTATTTTATTTTATTACCACTCAGACTATGCCAATAAACTTCTTTAAACTAGCTAGCCTGGCTTTTACTGCAGAAGAATGTTAACCAATACACCTTTTTCTTTTTTAAACCACGTGACCAGGCTTTCTAAATAGTCTTCTTGGTTTTAAAATTCACTAAGTTCTTTGAATATCTCCCCCTACTCCCAAACTCATAAAGCTTACTGACAACACATGGTTAGAATTTTGCCTTTTAAACCTTTGTTATGTTCAAGGCCTTGTCCTCTCTTGATCCCTTCTGAAGCTTCCCTTTTCCAAGTCTCTAAGCCATGTGTAAACAGACCCAGTGCCTACTGCCCTCCACAAAGACAACTTCCTATGTGACTCTGCCACTTCGACTGGGCTTCCGTCCCTTCCGTCTCACCGGGCAGTGGAGCAGCAGACACAGAGCAGTGTTCATCCCTCTTCCTTTCCGCTCTGACAGGAAAGGGATGCTGGCTGAGGTCAGCAAAGCCGCTGCTTTCCCTGACTTCAGGGTAATTAATGATCTTTTCTTCCTCTTATGTGTTCTATTTCCACATTCCTTCCTGGACACTGGCACGGAGCAGCTTCCAACACACAGCATTTCCACTGCCGTGACTCTGTGTAGCCCCACAGTATCAGGGAAAACACAACTAAGAGGGACTTTATGCTCCTGGCCAGACCGGGGTTGCGGCAGAAGTCAGTGCGATGAGCTCTAGGTGGAATGTTCTGGATTCCTCCAGAGGAGACTACGCAGAGAAGGCAGGCCTGCTAAACACTGGGAGGGAAGGAGCCTTGTGGAGGAGAAAAGGGCGACCTCCAAAGGGACACGAGGTAAAGAGGGCATAGACGACTGTGCCAGGAACCCAGGAGTCCGGGAAAACAACATGAGCGACACAGTCACGAAGTGCCAATAACCATAAAACAGATGGCTTAGAGGAAGCGTCCATAAAAGAGATTCTTACAAGGTTACCAGGGGAAAGGGCTAAACAAATTACAGTGGAGAATATGATAGCATTATAATACTGTTACAGTTATAAAACTGTTGATGTTACAACATTACACAAATGAAAACACTGCATGGTTTAAAAACAAGTCACAAAACAGTATACTCAGTGAGGCCCAATTCCTTGAAAAAGATACACATATCTCTGGAAAGATAGATGATCCAGTGCTTCCTACACTTGAGGATATATATATAAAATTCTGCATATAAGCCAATCTGTGGAGTTGGTAAATTTCTAGATTATGATTCCATAGGTCTGAAGTGGAAACGCCTGAAATTCTATTTCCTGCAAACTAAAGCTGCTGGTCCCTCAAGCCACACCCAGGAGAGAAGATGCAGGATGTGTAACAGACAGTACTTACTCTCCTTTATTTATGTCATATGTGCTCTCTAATTAACTTGGAGATGAAAAGAAAATTAATTGGATGACATCATGAGCTTTGCAGGAAAATGGCTGGAGCTAGAGGACATCATGCTGAGTGAAGTAACACAGTCCCAGAAAAACAAACGACGAATGGTATCCCTCATCTGTGGATGATAGTGCCAATTACCTAGCTGTAAGTATTTCTTGTGCATGGCTCCTTGAGCTTTTGTCCAAGCAGCTGGGAGTGATGCATAGTGGAAACAACAACAACAGCAACAACAACAACAACAACAACAACAGAAAGGACTGCATCAAAGAACTGACTGAAATAGTGAACTTCTACTCAAAACAGTCAGCTTCCACATGGAGAATATTGAGAAAGACTGAGAAAGAGATGAAAATCATGTTTGGCAGAATGCATGAGCTCTGGTGGGGTGGGGGGATAGGGTGGGGGACACGGGTCTAGATTTGATTTAAAATATAAATAAATAAATAAGAAAATTAATTGCCATACATTATTTTATGCCATGGAAGAGTAAAACTAATTTTAAAAAGAGGGAAAAAAAGTGGCTGTCATGGTGACACGTTTGCAACCCCAGAACATGGGAGTTTGAGGTCAGCTTAGACCAAAAAGGAAGTTCTAGGTCAGTCTGAGATACGGGTGAGAGCCTACTTCGATAAACACACACACAGTCAGGTGTGGTGGTGCGTGCCTTTAATCCCAGCACTCAGGAAGCAGAGGTAGGAGGATCTCTGTGAGTTAAAGGCCAGCCTGGTCTACAGAGTGAGCTCCAGGACAGCTGGACTAAAAGGGAGACCCTATCTCAAAAATACCAAAAAAGGAAAAAACTAAAAAAATAAACACACAGACACAGACACACACAGACACAGACACACACACACACACACAAACATATATACATACATACATACATGAAAGGGGAAAAAAAAATCAGAGCAAACCAAAGTGTCAGGGTAGACATTATATCCTATAAAGAGGAACCAACATAAAACTCAAACCAAAAAACCCCCCAAAAAACAAAAAACAAAAAAGCAAAAAACTCAAACAACATCTGGGCGTGATGGTGCACGCCTTTAATCCCAGCACTCAGGAGGCAGAGGCAGAGGCAGAGGCAGAGGCAGGCAGAACTCTGTGAGTTCAAAGCCAGCCTGGTCTACGTAGTGAGCTCCAGGACAGCTGGGGCTACAGGGAGACCCTGTCTCAAAAAGACATATAGATATTGATATCTATATCTATATACCTATATATATACACACACACACGCCTATATATATATATAGATATCTATATATGTCTTTTTGAGACAGGGTCTTCATATAGCCCCAGCTGTCCTGGAACTCACTATAGATATAGATATATAGATATAGATATATAGATATATATATAGCTATCTCACTGGTCTTGGGGTTTGAGTATAGATATAGATATACAGATATATAGATCTATATCTATATCTAAATATCTATATCTACATATATATCTATACTCAAACCCCAAGACCAGTGAGATAGCTAAGCAGGTAAGAAGTACTTGCCGGGCTGGAGAGATGGCCTAGCGGTTAAGAGCGCCGATCGCTCTTGCAGAGGACCCGGGTTCGATCCCCAGCACCCACATGGCGGCTGAGAACCGTCTGTAACTCCAATTCCAGGAGAACTCCAGTTCCAGGGGAATCTGAGACCCTCTCTTCCCCTGGGACCTCCGTGGGCATTGCCACAACACAGGTGCACAGACCATACACGCAAACATAACATTCTACACACACACACAAAAAAAGTATTGTCCACAAAGCCTTGACTAAACTGAGTTGTCCCTGGAATCCACATGCGTAAGAATAGAACTACCCGCCGCCCAAACAAGCTGTCCTTTCTGTATGTCTTCTTCGATGCTACACACACAAACACACACAACAACAAAAGACAAACACGCACAGCACCCAACACCTCCACACAGGCCCACATACACGAATAACAAACAAATGTAATAGAATTGGAAAAGCTTCAAGCCATAAGGGAAATATGGCAGCCTAAGCAAGCGGCACAGGGCAAGGGACACGCCTGATGGCACATTTGGGAAAGAATTCTGGACAAATGGTAAAAGAAGATACAATTGTTGGAACCTGGGATCTAAACAGAATACTTATCAGGGAAACATTAGAAAAAGGAGTGATAAAACGGTTGCGGCCCTGAGCTGCCTAGGAGTGGGCGACCTGTGTGTCCCTGCAAGCTAAAGACTTGAAAGGCCTGTCCTGCTCTTTTGAAGTATTTTCTAAAAGAAGGAAGGGGTGAAATCTGGGCAGGACTAGAAAGCTGGCAGAAACCTTTAGAAAGACAGGACACAGGTTATTCATAATCCCAGAATACACTGGGCTTGGATGACAGACAGGAAAATAGGAATGAATCTCAAGGTCATACGCATGACTGGAGAAGGCTGGTTTCTTTATCTCGTAAGATGTGAGAACAGTGTGCCAAGAAGTCCATAGAGATGACGCGTTTGTCACCTATGAAGAATCTAGCTTGAAGGGCACACCTGCAATCCCAACAGTCAAGAGACTAGGCCCAAGAGGACTGGTGTATCTGAATCAGCCTGAGGCCCAACAATAAACAAAACAAATTGCCAGCGTACTCTGGGCGCCGCCTTTAAAATCCCAGCAGTTTGGGAGGCAAGCAGTGGGAAATAGCATCCTCGAAGTGGTCTCCAAATAATACGCAAAAAATAAATAAAACAATGAAAAATTTCTTCAAACAAATAAAACAAAACCCCAAATTGAGCCACAGCCCCTGTGAAGAGTGGTCAGAGCGCCGCTATTTGACAAAACACTGGATGTTGAGTCAGACTCCTAAAGATGCTTTTCCTCACGATCAGGAAGCATTCGGGTGGTTCCAGTCCCTTAACCAACCCCGAGGGCTAGGCCCAGCCCTCAGTTAAAGAGGCAGGAGGCAAATGTGTCTACCAGTGCATATGCTAATGGCCAAGGCCAAGATACTTCTTTTTCATTACTTTATTCTCAAGGCAAACCTGTTCTTCATATCACATAAAATGTTTTATAAGGCAGAATATCAGAGTCTGAATGCAGATATCAGAGTCCCCACAGTTTAATGACAAGCTGTCCAAGTCAGGTCACTCGGCAGGTGCCTGCCCTCTGCTGGCCATAAACGATGGCCACTTGGATAAATGGGGAGGGCAAAAAAAAATGTCAAGGACCTGAGTGAAATTCTGATCATTTCTAGGGCCCCACAAACATTGGGGTTGATCTGAAATTTGCCATAAGAACTCAGAGAAGGCGTGGATGCCAGGGCATGGAATCTCTAGACAGGAGTGATGGCCTCTCAGGGGGGAAAGCAGCAACATCATTAAACACTAGGACATGGATGCATATAACATACCTTCCAGGAAGACAGCTATTCTCCTGAATACTGAACCAGAAAGACCTGGAACTTAGCCGAGAAACTGACTTACGTAAAAGCTGATTTTCATTTACTGTATACTTCTGGTGCTGTGAGTCAAATCCAGGGCCTCAGCCCGTGTTAAAAGCCTCTACATACTTCTAAGCGTGGGGTTTCCTAGGCCGAAGGTGATGTTTATAATGAATGTAAAGTGCAGTGAGATCCCCAAAGCAAAGCCAACTCTTGTACACACTGACACTTGAGAATCTGGAGTACTTTTTACTTATTTTGATAGGGTCTCATTGTGTAGCCCTGGCTGGCTTGGAACTCGGTTTGTAGACCAGTCTGCTCTTAAACTCATAGAGATCCGAGTCCCTCTGCCTCCCAAGTGCTGGGATTTAAAAAGAGGTGTATCCAGTACCCAACAGTTTTGATTCTTTAAAAACAGAGCTTTGTGTGAGCACATCTCTATATATGACTCTACATTTGATCTTAGCCAAGATGCCAGAAGCGATTCATACAGCTGTTTGTAGAACAGCTTCTCCAGGCCTTCTCTTAGGCCATCTACTGTTACTTCTCCTCCTTTCCCCTCTTCTTTTTGGTCCTTTTTGCTTTAAAAAAAAAATTAGGCTGCTCCCCGTAGCTCCACTGTGGCGGAACTCGAATCTATAGACAGAAGGGCTTGGCCTTGAATCACAGAGTTATGCCACCTGCCTCTGCCTCTCCAGTGCTGGGATTAAAGGCCCATACCACCATGCCTGGCAACTGTTACTTCTTGATAGTTTGTAATCAGGACAGATTGAATGACCGATTTCATTGTAATAGTAAATGGCTCTGCAGTATCTGAAGTGTCAAGAGCCATCTGGCCTGCATGTGCAATGCGCAATGCCTGGACACACCAAGAGAGTTTATGTCGGCTTTGTGTTCAATATTGTCTTATTTTTATTTATGCTCAATATTTAGCAGTGAAATTTTCTAACAGGAAAGTGTCATAGATAGGGGCAGCTCCCACTCTTTAATCAGAGAAACTTCTTACATGGAATAGTCATAAATGCAGACTCATGGCTGCCTAAAAGGCAGAAAATAACTAATGGATATGGGCCCAGCCCTAAACAGTTCAGTTATACTACACCCTCTAAGGCTCAGGGAACACTGCAGAAGACAAGTCAGAAGTATATAAGAGCCGAACATGGGGTGAAGGGCTACGAAATGTCATTCCGTAGACTTGATATCTACAGTAATCATGAACTCACATCAATTGTAGTTACATGCACTGGACTCATACAAGACCGGCCCTACTAATAATCAGTCAAGGAAAGGAGGGGGGCTCATGGAACCCTAAACTTTACCTTTCAAATATCGGCTGATGATAGATCGGGAAAGAGGGAATCACCGTCTCCAGCTGTCTACCCTCTACTGAGCCTACCAGGCTCCTACGGAGAGTTCCATACTCAAGCCACACAGATAGCCCTGGTTAATCTTGGTTACGAAACAAAGTGAACAGACATGAATGTGCCAGAGATCTGTGGGGAGGGTGGAGGGTAGACAGGGGGACGAAGGAGTGGGGAGAATAGATGTCAGAAGCGCAAGTAGTGTATATCACCTCTGAAAATTGGTATAT
Source organism: Rhizomys pruinosus (assembly GCA_009823505.1). NCBI lineage: Eukaryota > Metazoa > Chordata > Mammalia > Rodentia > Spalacidae > Rhizomys > Rhizomys pruinosus. The sequence goes on from VZQC01010896.1 coordinate 1,399,053, forward strand.
GGTCTGCCATAACTCAGGAGGCAGAGGGGCAATGAGGAGGATCATCTGGCAGTGTTGAGAAGTCCACTTCTGGTCTTTACAGTGAATTCTAGGCTAACCAGGGCTACAAATGAGATCCATTTCAAAAAAATTAATACAGGGAAAAGGAAAGAATTTAATGAATACAATACAAAAAACAAACACAGAAGGCAATAAAAATAAAAATTAGGAAATAGAAACTACGTTGTTTTCACACATTAAATGAAATCATGTCTACTTTTAATCTAGTAAACTGAAATAAGTTAGCACTAGCACAATTACTTGTGGAGTAAGGAAGGGGCAAAGCTATCTTAAAATGGTCTTTATTCGGGTTATTCCCATTACACTTTATTATATCCTATACTACAACATTTGTTCCTTAATTTTGAAGTGAATTTCTACTTCTAATGCATCTGTAGATCTAAAAATGTCAATGAAAGTGATCTAAAACAAACCGAACCGCTCTTAAAGAATCTAATTTGAAGGACCAGTGTGGTAAAAAAACAACGGGCCTTAATTAATACCATAACTCAGGAGATGGAGGCAGAGGATCTCCTGTGAGAAATGGAGGCCAGCCTGGTCTACACACCGTGAAGTTTCCAAGCCAACAGGGGAACTATAGGGAGACTCTGTCTCAAAAACAAAAACAAAAACAAAACCAGAAACAAACAAAAAAGAACTGAAGCCATGTGAGACACCAGGCCTGCTGGTGCGTTTCTGAGTGTGTTAGTAGTCTGCAAGCCACCTTGCAGCAAATGACTCCCAGAGTTAGTCCGTGCTCCCAGCTGGCATGACACTGGAAGACTCAAAAACAAACTGAAACTGCCCACATCTGTTCAGGCCGCCGCTCACCCCCTTCGCGCAGCCTCAGTGGCTTTCCTTAATTGTGTAGCTTTCTGTGCTGCTTCCTGCCAGGGCCCCACCCAGCAGTTACTGATTGCAGCCCACAGGGTCAGTCCCTCTCTATTACCCTTTTCACTCTCTTTGTAAACCACGAATCTTTATACTTTCTTCTGGTTGTTGTGTCCTTTTCTTTTTTCTTTTCATCCTTCCATGATATCCAGGTAACAACCACTTACAAACTGTCCCCACACTACTGTGGATCCATGGCTGCCCCAAGATCCAACTGGGTATCTTGGACTTGTTCCTCGGGATGGGCCTCTTCATTCCGTCATCTCAGGTCCCGGTCCTGGCAACCGTCCCATTTCCATGTTCCTCCAGCAAAAAACAATCAAATCAGGATCTAACTGGTCTGATTTTTCTTTCCCTCTGCCTCCGCTGGTTTTCAGCTCTGTTCGGAGGCCCCCTGCCCCCTCCTTAGATATCTAACTATCAGACTACAGCATGAGGGTACAAAACAAGCCCAGAGCCGAGCCAATGACCTTTACTTATTTTGCTTTCTCTTCCCAGAGCACTGAAAGCCCGGGGAGCACACAGAGCAAAGCCCTTGTCCATTTTTGTTCCCATGGTGCCCGTACAACAGGGTCCATTAAGAAGACGGTGGGCTTTGGCCAGGCTGTGTGGTGCGCACGCCTTTTTTAAAATCCTGGCACTTGGGGAGGGCAAGAGCCAGCAGGTGGATTATTGTGGAGTTTCAAGGCCAGCTTGGTCGTACAGAGTGAGTTCCAGGACAGCTGGGGCCCTACAGAAACAGCGCAAACAAAAAAAAAACAAAAAACAAAAAACAAAAACCAAAACAAAAATGTAAGACAGTATGGCTTTACTCGAGGCATGAAAGAACTGTCACTAAGTTGAGTCCCCGCCCACCACAGCTCTCCACTTTGTGCAAAACTTCCGTTTTCACAGTTGAAGACCAATCCAAAGGAAGCAAACGTGCAACGTACAAGTCAAAAGAGAGAAAAGACAAAATTTTGTCCTCAGTACCTCAGAAGTTCTTTCACTAAGACAGCTTCTTAATCAGGAATTCCCTTTAATTGTTAGGGATGTTCTTCTTTTTTTTAATTTTTTGAACAATGGTCTCCTGTATGGCTCCATTGGCCTAGAACCACTTTATTTGACCGGCTTCTCTCTTTTCTGCATAACTTCAGGGTTCCCCTGTCTCTGCTTCCCAAGTTGCCTGGGATTTAAGTTGTGTGGCTCCACCCACACCCGGCTTTATGCTTGTTTTTTTAATGTTTATAATGGTAAAAATTGCTTTTTTTATTTAATGTGTAATGAGTGATTGTTGCCTCCCGCAATTGAGTAAGTCAGAGACCCAATTGTATTTCAATGACCACAGAGCGCAGAGCGGGCGTAGATTCCCGCTAGTACTGTAACCTCCTGGGAACCATTTCTCAACAGGCCTAGCATAGTTTTTTATAATAATATTGTAACCACCAACTTTCTTTAAGAAAAACAAGGTGTGCACCTAACCCTCATAACAGGGTGTTCATTTTTCCAACGGTCTAATAACCCATTTCACAATGCCCTGGAAAAGAGAAGGAAAACCCAGAAAGTCCCCCCCCCCTATTTGCCTTCATGATCTGGAGAAACTCATATTTATAGAAACACCAGCCACCTGAAAGTCCACAAGAATAATCTACGAGTGGAAAGCAGCAAAAAAGCCTTAAAATGATCCGTAACCTGACCTGAACAGTTTACTAGCATCGTAGCCTTCTCTTCTTTTTTTAAAATTTTTTTTTTTTTTTTTTTTTTTTTTAAGGGAACAGGCTGCCAGTGATGACACAATCTATTGGGCTGACTAAACATACATGTAGGCAGCCAGTGTGAGACAAAGGAAATACACATCCCTCACTCCCCAAGGACCTTAGGCATGCCAAGTGTTCTTCCAAGTTGCTACCTTCCTGGCCATCTCAATTCTTTTTTTTTATAATTTTTATTATTCATTTATTTTTTTTAGTGTTGTGTGAGTGTATGATGTGTACCACTTTGCATGCAGTGCACCCTGGAGAGGGTGTCAGATTCCTCAGGAACGGAGTTAAAAGAACGGTTCTTAGCCACCATGTGGGGTGCTGGGAAAGCGAACCCGGTGGCCTCTGCAAGAGCATCGCCACTCTTAACCACTAGGCCATCTCTCTAGCACCCCATCTCAATTCTTAAAGTTACCAGGAAATTTTTTTCTGTTTAGAAAATATTCTAATTATTTTTTATTTTATGTGTAAGAGAGTCACTGCTTGCATGATGTAATTTGCAACCTGTTGTTGTGCAAAGCCCAACTTAAAGTCAAAGGAAGGTATCAGATCCCCCTGGAAGCGTGTGTAGTTTTGGACAGTTTTACCACCGATAGGGTTTGGGAACCAAACCCAGTTCCTCTGCAAGAGCAGCAGTGCGCTAAAACCACTGAGCCATTTCTCCCAGCCTTTGAAGAATTTTTCCTTAACCTCTAAATTCAGTTCATTCCTCCCACCAATAAAAGAAGGTAAGAAGACAAAATAAATAATTAATAGCATTCTCTTAGAGGATATAAATTAAGCATGCAAATGGTTCAGCATGGGTCTGAACTACTAGTAGATTACTAAATAAATTGTCTATTTGCAATTACTATCTAATACAATATGAGTATTAAGAATTTTATTTGTTTTTTCTTTTTTTGTATTTTGAGACAGGGTTTCTCGTTTAGTCCCAGCCCATGGCCTGGAGCCTCGCTTTCGTAGACCAGGCTGGCCTTGAACTCACGAGATCTGCCTGCCTCTGCCCTCCCAATGCTAGGATTTAAAGGGGGTGTGCCACCACGCCCAGCTAAGAACTTTTATTTTTAAAGATTTATTTATTTACTTTATGTGTGTGCACTTGCCTGTCTGTATGTGACCAGGTGCATGCAATGCTGACAAAGGCCAGAAGAGGTCTCTGAATCTGCTGGAGAATTAAACCCAGGTAACCCTGGAAGAGAGACAACGTCCCTTTTTCTATCTGTTTTTTTTTGTCGTTTCGAGACAGAGGTCTCCCTTGTAGCCACAGCTGTCCTGGAACTCACTCTGTAGACCAGGCCTGGCCTTGAACTCACAAAGAATCTGCCGCCTCTGCCTCCCAAAGTGCGAGGATTAAAGGCGTGCCAACCCACCACGCTTGGCTTATGTTTTTGTATGTGTATAATGTACTGTCCTGCATGTAGGTTTGTTTTGCACCTGTGTCTGTGCAATGCCAACGGAGGTCAGAAGAGGTCTTGGAGTTCCCTGGGAACTGGAGTTCCTCCTGGAATTGTGATAGTTTACAGACGGAATTCTTAGCCAACCATGGGGTGCTGGCGATCGAACCTGGCGTCCGCTGCAAGAGCAGTCTGTGCTCTTAAAAACCGCGTAGGCGATCTCTCCACCCCCCTGCTTTTTTATTAATTTTAATTTATATGTTATTTATTTTATTTATTTAATTTATTAATCATATTTTTGTTATTGTATTTTTTATTTGATGTGTATTCTTTTGTAATTTTTTTGGCCTTTTTGAGACAGGGGCTCTTATTTATTTATTTATTTATTTATTTATTTTATTTTTTATTTTTTTGGCCTTTTTGAGACAGGGTCTCCCTGGAGCCCCAGCTGTCCTGGAATTCACTCTGTAGACCAGGCTGGCCTTGAACTCACAAAGATCCGCCTGCCTCTGCCTCCCAAGTGCTAGGATTAAAGGCGTGCGCCACCACGCCCGGCCCTTTTATTTTATTTTTTATGTGTATGAATGTACTGTCTGCATGTAGGTTTATGCACCCGTGTCATGCAATGCCGCAGAGGTCAGAACAGGGCATCAGATTCCCCTGGAACTGGAGTTAAAGACGGTTCTCAGCCGCCATGTGAGTGCTGGGGATTGAACCCAGGTCCTCTGCAAAAGCAGTCAGCGCTCTCAACCGCTAGGCCATCTCTCCAGCCCCAGCAGCAACTTTTCTTAAACTTGGAGCCAGCCATCTCTCTAGTCTCTAGGATATGCAATTCCTTTTGGAAGTTCCCTAGAGAGGTGAAGACTCTCCTACAGAATGTCCTTCCATATATACCGAGACAATGGTTTCACCTCCTTTGATGTAAATCGCATACTCAATGTGACATTAGTCCTCATGTCTCTCTTCCATAAAGAGGGAGAAGCTGAGTGACACTCTCTGGGATATGATCCTGGAGGATTCCCAGGTTTTCATAAAAGAATGTTTATCTTCTAGTCTGTGTAAGAAATTCTAGAAGCTGGGTGTGGTGGTGCATACCTTTAATCCCAGTACTTGGGAGGCAGAGGTAGCTGGATCTCTGTAAGTTCAAGGCCAGCCTGGTCTACATAGTGAGTTTCAGGATAGCTGGGACTACAGAGAGACCCTGTCTCAAAAACTCCAAAAAAAAAAAAATTCTAGAGATGACCTAATTTTCACCTTGCCCAAGAGCACGGCTTTGTACCTTCTGATGATGCTGCCTTTGGGGTGCTACTTCACTGAGCAGACTAAGGTCCAGCTGTTCTCCTAGATCAGCGATTCTCAAGCTTATCTGATCACTGGGTACTTGCAACATTCCAATAACTCAACCAAACACCAAGAGCTATAATGCATGCTTGGATGAAAGAAGACAATGAAAAATGGCCTCATACACAAATTCCTTGCTGCAAGCAAGGAATGATGAAAATTTGATTTGTGATTAATGCATGATATACATTGCACAAGAGATCAGACAAGAAAAGGTGAAAAGTGTACTGCTGTCAATCATGATTAGATAAGAGGCATGCTAAAGGTGAGGTGTGAGTGCCCAGGGCAGGCGTGGGCTGCAGATGGGACAGCAGGGGTGACACCCTGCAGCCTGCGACTGCAGGTCCCACAGACACCCTCACATTCCGTTGCAGATTTAGGGCAGACTAGTATTAACTGTAGATGTGTTCAATATCTTTCTCCTTTTGCTTTTTTTTTTTTTTTTAAATGCTAGAAACTAAATATTTTTGGCATCTATTTTACTGTCATGAACCATCTATTAACATCAGTAGAGTTTGTGGAACACGGTTTGGAAAACACTGCTCCAAATAATCTGTAACTGATTTCATGGCAGATGACTAAAGAGCCATGACCCAGGGCTGCACTGTTGTTGATCCACGAGTCACTTTTCCGTGTACCGAGGGCTGCTGATCCTAAGCTGCAGCCAGGAGAAGTCTTTATGGCGTTTACTGCAGGAGGTCATGGACTGTTGCTAGAACACTCCAGTAACTTGTGGGTGAGCATGCCCAGAGAAACTTCTTGTGGGTCTCAATGTCTGAAAAGATGGGGAGTCTCCTGACCAAGTGCATTTGCCTTCTGGGCCGGGACTCCTTTCACAGTCACGTTCCTTTTTGGTTTTGCTTTAGTGTCTAGAAGCGTATGGCTTGCCGTGGCAAACATGCGGCCCATCTTTCTGCATGTTCTCTCCTTCCAGCCTCAGCAAGCTGCTCAGTTTGCCCTTCAATCTGACTTACCTTGTCAGTATGTACAGCTGCCTTTGTATTTAAATATGTGCTTATTGGCTTTGAATTCACAACCCTCCTCCCTCACTCGGCTTCCCAAGTGCTGAGATCACAGGCATGTACCACCATGCCCAGTACTTTTTTTGTTCAGGCCACACATAACCAGATAAATCTGTGGCTTTTTATTATTAAAAAAAAAAAAAACTTTATTGTAACTAATTCAGAAATAAAAACATCACATAGCGAGATTAAGGTAGTCACTCAAACAAACAGCTGTCCAGCCCCAAATTCTACATTATCTCAATGAACTTCTGTAATAGTTAGAATAGCCATTCTGTTTTTCGTTTGTTTGTTTGTTTTTTCTTCCAGACAAGGTTTCATTGTATAGCCCTGGCAGGCCTGGAACTAACTATATAGATCAGGACATAGAGAGCTGCCTGCCTCTGTCTCTCAAATGCTGGGATTAAAGGAGTGCACCACCAGACTGACTCAGAATGGCCCATCCGAAGCTATGGAGCGTCACTTACAGTTTTATACTTTCACTATCAATTACGTTTTTATGCACTTATCCAACACACACAAAAAGGAAAAAAAAAATAAATAAAAAAGAAAGAAAAATGCCATGGCAGAGTTGAAAGTAGAGAGACAATTAGTTTGCTGTCCTCTTTCACAACTCAGGTGCCCTTCTGCCTGCCTCCTCTTCTTCATCTTTCTTGGTCTCCTTTCTTTTTTTTTTTTTATTATTTAATTTTCATATGTGTATGAATGTATTGTCTGCATGCAGGTCTGTGCACCCGTGTCGTGCAATGCCGCGGAGGTCAGAAGAGGGTCTCGGACTCCCCTGGAACTGGAGTTCTCCTGGAGTTGGAGTTACAGACGGTTCTTAGCCGCCATGTAGGTGCTGGGGATTGAACCCGGATCCTCTGCAAGAGCATCGGTGCTCTTAACCGCTAGGCTATCTCTCCAGCCCCTCTTGGTCTCCTTTCTAAATGTTGCTCTAGACCCACACTTACAGCTGTTTAGATATATACATGTGTACATTATAGGCCAGGATCCAAACACGAAGGAGAGCATGTGTTTATTTTTCTTTCTGAATTTGTGTGGCCTCACCTAACATTATACTTTCTAAGTCCATCCATTTTCCTGCAAATTTTGTGATTTCATTTTCCTCTATGGCTGAACAGTGTTACATTTTATATACGGTTTCATTATCCATTCATCTGCTGATGAACATCTAGTGCATTAGTCACTTTTCTGTTGCTGTGATAAAACGCCATGACCAAGGTGGCTTCTAGAAGAACAGTTTATTTGGCTCACGGTTCCCTAATGGCGGAGGGGGAGGCAGGAGCGGAAAGCGGAGCGTTCACATCTCTAATTGCTTGCGGGAGGACGAAAGGGCAAATACAGGCAGAGTGAGGCTGTGATCTCTCAAAGCGCACCCCTCGTACCCCTCGTGACAAGCTTCCTCCAGCAATAAACATGGACATGCAAATATCTCTACAACGGGATATGGAGTCCTCTGGGTATGTGCCCAGGAGTGGGTTAGCTGGGTCATATGGTAATTCTATTTTTAATTTTAGAGGACTCTCCAACCTGCCATCCATAATGACATCAGTTTGCACCCCCACCAGCACTGGGTAATTGTCCCTCATTTCCCACTCTAACATTTGTTGTCACATTTCTGGATGATTACTATTCTGACTACGGTGAGGCAGTATCTCAAAGTAGTTTTAATTTTCATTTCTCTGATGAGTAGGGATACTGGACACTTCTGAGAATAGTTATTGAGCATTTGTGTCTCTTTACAACTGTCTGTTCATTAGACCTGTCCAGTACTTCTACATTTTTGTATTTATTTTTACTTATGTGTGCATGTGTGTGCACAGGGGTGCAGGTGCTCGGGTGCCACAGAGCACATGTGGAGGTCAGAGGACAACTCTTGGAGTCAATCCTCTCCTGGGACTGAACTCAAGGCATTGGGCCTGAGCCCCTACTTTGATTAGCCACCCTGCCAGCCTCCTAGCACCTTTTAAATATTTTAAAGTCTTATTTCAGTTTATGAGTTTTCATTAGGCATATCAAATCATTCAACAAGGTAAGGCATGGTCAGATTCCACTTTGAGAAGACATGAAGCTGTATCTTCTCAGTCTCTGACACCTTAAGCTTTCTGCTGGCCTATGAAAGCAGAGCCTTCGCTAAGGAACAGGATGTTCCTGACCTCCTTCTCTGTAGAAAGCTGCAGCCCTCTCAGTCCTCCTCCTACAGTGTGGTTTGTCGTGGGAGTGACAGAAATACCCCAGGATGATCATAGCTCAGACTTCAGGCTCTTCCACAGGGACAGCTCACTGGTCTCAGCACTGAAGTAGGCTGATGTTACCTCAGTCTGTTCTATCCTGAACACTGCTTCCTGGAAATGATTTTACATCAATCTACCTACCCAACCTTCATCTACTGGGTGGGAGCTCTCTACTCCCTGGCTGTTACCCAGCCATGAGTCCTGCCTAGGAGCTGGTGGGGTGCCATTTCATTTGGCTTCAAAAGCAGCCCAACTTCCCAATCCTGTGATATTTCTCTATCTCAAAAGCTCATGGGCTGGTGAGGTAGCTCAGTGGGTAAAGGTTCTTGCCACCAAACCTGATAACCTGAATTCAGTCTTCAAGACCCACACAGTAGAAAGAGAAAACCCTACTCTACCAAGTTTTTGACCTCCACACATATATTAAATGCCCAAAGAATTTTTAAAAAGGGTTCACCCACTTATTAAGGATGGATTGTTCCTCTGTCTGCTCTGCTCTTAAGGCTTAGGTGAACCTGTCAGAAGGGCACTCCCAGTCCCTCATCATACATATCCCAGAGGGACCCTGACCCCAGAGCACTGAAGACAAAACCAATGTCACAGAGTTTGCATGTGTGACCTCACTGGGCTCTCCCACTGCTACGGGAAACAAACACATTCAAGCTCAAAGGGCATGTATAGTGCTCCTTTGCCTGGAACTGAGTCAAGATGTGCCGATCCTTCCCTGCTGTTTGTGCCACCCTACTGTCCATGGAGGCACTTTGAACCTCGCAATGTGCCTAGCCCTATTCTAGATACAATTCTGGCTCTAAAGGTACTACCCATGTGGTGAGTTGAAGGGTGTCAGAATTCACTGTGATTGCCTGTATGACAGAAGGAAGCTAAGAAACCCAGGAAGGACACCTATTTTAATTTCAAATTTGCCTGTGCTCCAGCCTCAATGGCCAGAAGATGTCACTGCTAATCCACCTGGCAGAGCTGAGGCCCACAAAACTCCAGAATCCATTCATCAGAGGCCTGCTGGCCATGGCCTTCAGCAACAAGCCCCAAAGCTAATCAAGGTCTCCCGTGCTTCTTCTGGGATCATTACTTGCTAAACATAAGGTTGGTGGTGCCTGTGTCACTTAAACGACACATGTAGAAAATGATAACCTTAAACTGGGCATGCCTCCAATCCCATGAGAGGCTGAGATGGAGGTTGTTGAGTCTGCTGCCAGCCTGAGCTATACTTTTTGTTTTTGTTTTGGTCTTTTCGAGACAGGGTCTCCCTGTAGCCCCAGGTGTCCTGGAACTCACTCTGTAGACCAGGCTGGCCTTGAACTCACAAAGATCCGCCTGCCTGCCTCCCGAGTGCTAGGATTAAAGGCCTGCACCACCACGCCAGGCAATGAGCTGTATTTTGAGTTCTTGGTTAGTTTCTGTCAATGTGACACAAACTAAGGTCACCTGGGAAGAGGGACCTTCAAGTAAAGAATTTCCCAGATCAGACCAACCTGTGGCCATGTGTGCAAGGCACTTTCTTGATTGTTAGCTGGTGGGAAAGGGCCCAGCCCACTGTAGGCAGTGCCATCTCTAGGCACGAGGGCCTGTGCTGTATAAGAGGCAGCTGACCAGGCCACGGAAGCAAGCCAGTAAATAATGTTCCTCTACGGCTTCTGCTTTAGTTCCTGCCTCCATGCTGTTGTCTTTAGCCCTGCCCGGGGTGCCCTCAATAATGGACTGTACCCTGTAAGCCAAATAAAACCTTTCCTTCCCAAGATGCTTTTGGTTGTGTTTATCACAGCAACAGAACCCAAACTCAGACACCAGGTGAGGTTGGCTCCAATGTGAGACTGCCCTGCACCCCTCCCCCAAACCACCTCAAATCAGGCCAAACTGTAGCTGGGTGTGTCTATACTGGTTTTTTATCTCCTAAATTGTTACAATTCAAACAACACAGTACCAATTTCTATATTGTACACACATACACATACATGCTTCTTTTTTTTTTTTGTCTTTTTGAGACAGTCTCCCTTTAGTCTCAGCTGGCCTGGAGCTCCCTATGTAGACCAGGCTGGCCTTGAACTTACAGAGATCCACTTGCCTCTGCCTCCCAAGTGCTGGAATTAAAAGTGTGAACCACCACACCCAGCTTCATACATGCTTCTTATTGTCTAACATAAGCCATCATTTCAACGTTTTTCCAGACTTTGAAAGCTACATATAAAATTGAAGTAGATGTCCATCCTATAGAGACTTGCCAAATGCAAGTGCTGACAGCTCTGCTATTACTGTTAAGAGGCAAGTTATGGTTTTACTGACTTGGAAATAGAAGGAAGTGGCTCAGGCCAGTCAAAGGCAAGGGTGGCAGGCAGGGCCATTCTTGAAGCACCTCTTATGTGGCTAGGGCCTCTGAACACCCACGTTCCTGCTCCCTGTGTCTTTCCCCATACGCACAATACCACAGCACATATGGATCTTGGTGCTATCACGTTCCCATGTGTGGCTGAGCTCAACTCCCCAATTCTAAGATGGGCAAGAAACATTAGCACTAAACCAGGTAGGAGGATCTGGGGAAACATCTCTTTGCAGCAAAGCAGCGTCGGGCAGGGCACTGAGTGATGCCGGGAGCAGTCACGCAAAAGAGCTGATGCCCAACTCAGACAGTGGGCTGTCCTCTTCAAAACCCATCACAGAGTCCCACCTGGAGAGCCCCTTGAAAAGAACTTTCTAGCCAAACCTAACCAGGTCAGAGGGTCTAAAGCTCAGGATGAAAGTGCTATCTCAAAATATATTTTTATATTCTGTGGATGAAACAAGTCTTCTAAGGGGAAAGACCTGAGAGAAATAAGGAGCATGTCACCTTGCCCTGGTATGTGATTTTCACTCAGATCCCAGTACATCTGTCACCAGCAAGCAAGATGTTGACTGAGGGGGAATCTGCGGCATTGACATTTTAACAGGATGAAAGGCTCTGTGGGAAACTAGCTTTATATTAGCATCCTTCCTGAGCACCCAAGACTGCAACAGTCTTTTAGGTCAAAGAACACATAGCTCTGGACCTGAGTTCATTGTTTGTTTTTTGTCTCTTTGAGACAAGGTCTTCCTATAGCCCCAGGTAGCCTAGAAACTCACTATGTAGACCAGGCTGGCCTTGAGCTCATAGAGATCCTCCTGTCTCTGCCTCCTGAGTGCTGGGATTAGAGGCATGCTCCACCACACCTGGCAAGTTCATTGTATTTTAAGGCAAAATTTTTGGATCAATATTCATTGCATAGTCTTTATCTCAAATTGAATGAATTTCAGCCTCATTGAAGAAGTTGGCAGAATTAGATTACTGCTTTCCAATACATCAGGAAATTTTCAACATGATAACCCATCAAATCAACAACAACCTTCGCTAAACACAAGAGCTAACCCCTATGGCTGACAAAGCACAGCTATGGCTGACAAAGCACAGCTGTGGCTGCCGCTTTCTTAATTCTCAGGATATCTAATGAAGAATTATTACATTCAGAGGCTCAGGGAAGTAAGTGGCTTGCCAGGGTGAAACCTGACTGGGGAAGCAGAGTGCGGCTCTGACCGGGAGCTCACGGTTCTAGGTGTCAGTGAGTATATCCACTACTGAGTGAGACAGCAGCCCTGGAAGACCCAGGCCTGAGGCCATGCTTGCGTTTCCACTTGAAAAGATTAGCAGGCAACAGACAAAGCGTGGGAATGAAAACAGTTTTCCTAACTTCCTCCGAGTGCCACCTCAGGCATTCCATTCTCTTCTCTTGAGACTGACCAGATCAAGTGCCCCAGTCCAAGGAGATAATGTATTCATTCCTGCTCTGAGCCAAGTAACAGGAACCAGTCACCCACAGCTTAGAAAAGTCACACCCAGAGCAGAGAAAGCCAGACAAAAGCCCCCTCCAGTCCCAGGGAGGCGCCCAGAACTGCTGGGAACCTGTCGCTACCTCGGCAAGAGTGATCCATCTTGTTGAACTGAAAGTAGCCGGACTTGCACTGGCACAGTGCGACGCCGTCCAGGTCTGTGCAGATGGACGTCTCTCTGTCACACTCAGGGCTCTTCCGCTTGCACAAGCTGCCCGCTGGAAGGTTAAAAGGGGACAGTGAGGCAAAACCAAACCTCTTCATCACATCTTAAGATGCATCAACTTGCTGTTTCAAGAGGCTCTGAGAAGAGCTTTCCAGAATCCCCGTGGAGCTGCATTCCTCTGAGGTCCAAGCTGCACAGCCTTTGGACATTCCTTCCCTGTCACCCCCAGTCAACAAATGTTTATAAGCGTTCCCCACAGAGAAACCACACTGAGGAGAAGACCACTGCCCTTCCTCCAGGGCCCGGTGCAGATGTGGCCTCCCTGTGGTGCACGCTGTACCTTCATGCTAAAGGAATCAGAGTGCGGGCTGCCGGGACAGCGGCTGGAACAAACCCAGAAAATGTGAGCACATTCTTAGGGAGCTGAGAGACTGCGACCAAAATCCATCAGCACTGGTCAAATGTATCCCAAGTGGAGGCATCTGGACTCTGGACTCAAGGGACCCAGGCCCGTTCCTTGTAACAAGCAGCTTGCTAAGCTGACTGTACCAGGAAGGTGGGAACGGGAACTCGGTCGCCCAGGGCTGGCCCGCAGCTGTTTATCTATGGGTGTCTTCCCACCACAGCGATGGTTTCTGGAGGCTAAATCAGCTCTGGGTCTTCATTCAGCACCTTCACAGAGGTGCACAGTGAGCCTGTGGTGGAAGTGCTGCCACCACCACACCACCACCAGAGAAGCCGGGGCTGCTGCTGCTGCTGCTGCTGCTGCTGCTGCATGCATTCTAGGGCCAAATGCACCTGGTGGATGGTGAAGAATCATCTTACTCTGTTCAAAAAGCATTTACTGCTGGGCCAATGGCCCTCTGAGAGGCTTTATATGGTGAACACAATGATAGTTATTTTACCTTCTGGCAAAAAGGCACACGTAACTGTGCTAAACAGACAGAACAAAATCATGAAAATGACTGGTATGGACTAGTAACGTACGATGTGTAATGTTGCTGTTGGGAGTCAGAAGCAAGTTCAGCCCGGGAGGAGCTATAATGACCTGGGCAACGCGTGGACTGTACAGTGAACAGTGGGCATCGATTTTGTAGCACGATCTCTTTTCACAATACAGGTTCCAGCTGTTAACAGTATAAAATTTACCCTTGTCTGGGTAAATTCTGGAGATGGGAGCTGACCGTGTAGCTCAGCAGCCCACGTGGGATGCTCAGTATCCACTTCTTTTTTATTTTTAAAAAAAAATTTTTATTTTATTTTATTTTATTTTATTTATTTCGGTATGTATATCAATGTACTGTCTGCATGCAGGTTTGTGCACCCGTGTCGTGCAATGCCGCGGAGGTCAGAAGAGGGTCTCGGATTCCCCTGGAACTGGAGTTCTCCTGGAATTGGAGTTTCAGACGGCTCTCAGCCGCCATGTGGGTGCTGGGGATCGAACCCGGGTCCTCTGTAAGAGCGGTCGGCGCTCTTAACCGCTAGGCCATCTCTCCAGCCCTAGTATCCACTTCTTTTAAGAGTTTTGAGTGCCAGGGCTGATAGACGGCCTGGTCACAGCAAGGAAAGCTTAGGATACAACTTCGGTTCTCAAGGCTGAATTTCCTGCCTTTATCAGTGGAAGCTGATGTTCCATTTATATGTGTGATAGAATTTCCTTTGTTTATTGTAAAAAGTTGTTTTTTTTTTTTTTACAATATTTAAGGGGAAACTTTTAAATGGAAAATCTCACCAGGCAAACCCGACAAAGCTGGCACCAGGGGCGCACTCGGCCTCTACAATCTCTCACCAGAATTCTTGGAGGGCTTTGCCAGGCAGCTAGCCTTACTAGAAAGACCTCCACAATGAAAAGGCCAGGCCAGGCCACAGCAGGCTCGGTCAGGACTCAAGCTGAATTGCCTGGCCTGATTAGATACCTTCTGGAAGCCAATGTTATGTTTTCCTTCCATCCCGCCCATTGATCCAGGCTGCTAGTAAAATATTCATCACCATGCCAAGAGAGTTTCCTGCCCAAGAGCAGATTCATGTGAACAGGGAGAGGAGGTCCTGCCTGCCCCTATGATGAGAAGTTGCTTTCTTCAAAGTTCTCAAAGAACACGCTTCCTAAATCCATCCAACAGAACCATGCAGAATCTCTTTTATTTTAAGTCTGGTAGTGTGAGTTTTCTACATTCACAATTCCCATGGTTGTTCCAAAGAGACAATGAACACTTACATGAACCTAAGTGTGAGGCATTCCACGGGGGATTTCCAAAGTCTCTAAAACCTCAGGAGACCATGAGAACTACAGTTCTTTGAAAGCTAGGGAAGTGGACATTCTGTGAACCAAAGGGAAAACGCTTCTTGCCAGTGGTACTATCCAGAGCAGCCCAGTGCTGCCTCTATGTGGAAACACTGTGATGAAGTCCGTGCTTGTGAAGCCGGCTCCGTAGCACCAGAAAAATTACTAAGGGACTGAGCTGCATTTATGGGCAAAATGTGGAGAAAAGTGGGGATGGGAGCCCAATCCCAGCCGCTATGAATGGCTTGCTCCATTCTCAAGAACTTGGAAAGGAATAGTAAAAAAAGGCCTCAGGGTGACAGGAGCCTTCCCATAAACCATATCCAAACAGTCTGAACGATGCATCACAGAGAGCACACAAGGCTGCTGGGATCATTACCCTTGGTTGTCACCTTGACACACCTGAGAAGGGGGGACCACACTTGAGGAATTTCCTCAATCAGATTAGCCTGTGGGCCTGTCTGTGGGGGCGTTTTCTTAATTGCTCATTGATACAGGAGGGCCCAGCCCACTCTGGGTGGTGCCATCCCCGGGCAGGTAGGCCTGGGATGTAGAAGAAAGGTAGCTGAATGGGAGCCTGAGAGCAATGCAGTAAAAGCAGAATTACCCTGTGGTCCCTGCTTCAGTTCCTGCCTTAAATTCTTACCCTGACAAGCCTCAGTGATGAACGGTTAACTGGAAGTGTAAGATGAAATAAGCCCTCTCCTCCACATGTTGGTTTTCGTCACAGTGTTTATCACGGCCAAAGCAAGATAAAACAGCTGCAATGAACAGGCTCTTGCAAGTCCACATAATTTGGCCCCTTAATGTGCAAGGCACAGATACATTTACTACAGAGAAGAAACATGGTTCAGCGATGACCACACAAAGTGCAGTCCATAAATAGTCCACTACGTCTTACACTAGTAAATTGAAGGGTACCTGCTTCAACTGGGAGGAAAAAATGGTACCCTTGAGTCCTTGGCAAGAGAAACAAAACCATAAAACCACAGACTCAAGATTTCCAGCACAGTACACTGGGGCCTGAACTTTTTTTTTTTTTTAACTCCAGAAAGTTGAGTCTATTTTTCCTTCCTCTCAAATTAGCAACTAGCCAACTTCCAGTGGTTATCCCAGGAGAGGTTAAGTACCCAGCTCCCAAGCTTTGCAATGCACTGCCCATGAAGGAGAGCACGCTCTCGGGACTATTATAAAATCCTGACCCACTGAGAACGCCCCAAACCAACCAGCAGATATGGAGCTAAAACCCGATAGCTTCAATTTATATCCAACATCTGGATCCCAGATGGGGAGGTTTAGACTAGGTTCTACATCCTCTGCCAGCCCTAATCGAGTGGTAAACTGAACTAACCAGTGTCCACTTTGATCTCTTACAATGCACCATGAGGGACCAGGCCTCTTTGCCAAGAAAGACTTCTGATTCCAGAAGTTTCCTTCCAGATGTGAAACTAATCCCAAAAGATTCAAGTCTGTCTTCTAAACTTGTCTAATCTCTTGCTGCATTTGGCCTTCCCTAAACGGACTGTGGACGCTTCTGACGAAACAGAAAACAAAGCAGGAACCAGGAAAAGCAGAGCTTCGACCTCACCAGACACTGGGAGCATTCTGCTCCCCATTCCTTAATCTTACACGTGTGTGTTTATGATGTGTAAAGAAACAGAAGACAGGTAATGATGCACGTTCTTTTTGTACTTAGAAATAACCATGATGAAGGTTCTGAAACACCGACAAATACGTCCACTCCCCGTGAGAGTTTCTGTCCTTATAGACACAGGAGCAGTTTCTCTGTTACATTTGCTCATCCAGTCTCTTCCTCCTGTCCTAGTATTGCTTAGAAGAAACAGAAGGAGCTGGGTGTCAAGGTCTAGGTGCTGCCCTAATGGCCATGTGAATACAGGACCGTGTGTACCTGTGTGTCACCAAGGTGCTTTATATTCATTCCAAAGACAGGATCCATGAGGAGCTCTCCTGGGCCTCGGCCCTGAATGCCTCCCATGTCTCTCTAGATCTATGCCTACCTACATGGGCAAGGCTTCTCCCAGAAGATTCCAGCCTCTCTTACCTCTAAAGATCCGCCTCTGAGATCCCAAGAGCTGGCAGACTTCAGCAGAAGACTTGCAGGAGTTGACATATTTCTGGATCCCATCAGCCAGGTCAAACAGTGTCACATTGGAGGCCAGGGCAAAGGTGGTTTGCAATGAGATCACTACCGCACTGGGCTCCCTGGGGGCAGAGTCAGTGACATGTGGGTCCCAGGCAGTTTCTAACATAAGAATCACTGCCATTCTCCAGTGAAGGAAGAGGACATCATGGAAAGTCCAGCGACCTCAGCCCGAGTTACCCAGCAACTTGGCCAACAGACAGCCCAGCTTTACTGTGATCGCCCAAGTAGGAACAGCCTCCCCGGTCCACCAACTGGTTCAAAAACCAAAAAAAAAAAATCTGTTTCTTACCTAGATGCATGAACTATGGATCGGATATAACCAGATAATGTTGAAAAACACACATTTAGCTGCAATGAAGAACAAGGTTGTCAGACAAAAGCCTTGGACCAAGAACCAGTTTCCAATTTTCAACAGAAAACAGACATTTGCCAGCCACAGGCTACCAGCAGGGAGCTTTACACAGAAGTCTTTCTCTTTTGTTCCCTTCCTAAATGGCTTTCTGTTGTTCCCAGAGTACAAAGAGAATGAGCGAGGCAGATAGTAAATCAGTGGGGAAATCTCCGAGGGAAATGATGTTCAGAACAGCACCCTTGGATGCAAAACATCTTCAAAGGAGCAGGTCCCTTCTAAGACCCAGGGTTTCAAAAATGTCAGGCAACTGTTTATTTGGACTCTGCATAGCAAACACACTTACTGAAAAGGCCCCGCTCTGATGGGCCCTACACAGATCCTCATCGTCTACGGCCAGTTGACCTAACTCAAAGATAGGCCTTTTTCGAAGACTCTCCATGGGAAGTCACATTGCACGGGTCAAGAGCTCTTTTGTTGATAACAAATTAAGAGCTACATCCCTGTGTTAGTCCTGTGCTCTCAGAGACAGCAGAAAATCCCTCTGCAGCATAAAGCACAGTATCTGCTTCCTCAACACCCCTCCACAGCAGGACCTGGAGACTCCTTTTACGGAGCAATATCTTGTCCCATGAAGACCCATCTGTCCTCAAAGCCTTGGTTTCAGAGCCCTCTGACTCTTTAGAAGATGAAGTCAAGCATGGACTATTACCAAGTGCTTTTGGGTTTTGTTGACACTGCTTTATATTCTAACAGCAATGGTTTATTTATTTCAGGGATGAGGAGGAGAGCATCTTGGGAAAGACCATGTGAGTGGCTTCCCAGCTGCTGTTTAATTCTGGACTAGTTCCTGGGGACAGGTATGTCATGTTTCAGTAAATTATATGGTGAGGCCAGTCAGCTGGGCTCAGAAACATGAAAGTCTGCACCCTGTGCAGACACGGGGTTCTGAACCCTTGAACTATGTTACAAGAGATATCTACCTACAGAATACCAGGACGCAGCAGTGATACAGTGACAAGACTAAGTAGAGGGTTAGTACACAGAAAACCCTGCTGTGCAGTAAGGAATTTAAGTCTTGACTAGAGACAGGTTATGCCTTTGCCTTAGCAAAATAGTTTCTAAGCCCTTGGAATGTGTTGCCCAATAACAATGACTTTGTTTACCTGGGAGTCCTGGGCCATGCCAGAGCATAGCAATGTGACTAAGGTGGAGGGAACTCTGGGTAACAAACATAGTATCAGCTTAGCCTATGTAGGATCTAGAGCCTGAGGGCAGACAGATGGAGAGTCAGTCTTGTCTACATGACAATCTCCAAATAAACGCTTCCAACACCAAGGCTTAAGTAAGCATTAAGGATGACATGCTCTGTCATACACTGTAAGCATTAAGGGTGACATGTCTGTCATACACTGTAAGCATTAAGGGTGACATGCTCTGTCATACGCTGTAAGCATTAAAGGTGACATGCTCTGTCATACGCTGTAAGCATTAAGGGTGACATGCTCTGTCATACACTGTAAGCATTAGGGGTGACATGCTGTGTCATACACTGTAAGCATTAAGAGTGACATGCTCTGTCATACACTGTAAGCATTAAGGGTGACATGCTGTGTCATACACTGTAAGCATTAAGGGTGACATGCTGTGTCATACACTGTAAGCATTAAGGGTGACATGCTGTGTCATACACTGTAAGCATTAAGGGTGACATGCTGTGTCATACACTGTAAGCATTAAGGGTGACATGCTCTATCATACGCTGTAAGCATTAAGGGTGACATGCTCTGTCATACACTGTAAGCATTAGGGGTGACATGCTGTGTCATACACTGTAAGCATTAAGGGTGACATGCTCTGTCATACGCTGTAAGCATTAGGGGTGACATGCTCTGTCATACACTGTAAGCATTAGGGGTGACATGCTGTGTCCCGCAGGGACAGGGCAGCTGGAGGATCTGTATCTGGAACCTTAGAGACTCTTCCCTTAGCAAATTTTACCCTACAAACCTTTCATTGCGATGAACCATATCTGTGAAGACAACAGCTCCAGCGAGCCCTGCGTCCTTCTACTGCAATGTGGACATTCAGAGTGCACTGCATGTCCTTCTACTGGGGTGTGGACATTCAGTGTGCTGCATGTCCTTCTACTGGGGTGTGGACATTCAGTACGCTGCATGTCCTTCTAGTGGGGGTATGGACATTCAGAGTGTGCTGCATGTCCTTCTACTGGGGTATGGACATTCAGTGCGCTGCATGTCCTTCTACTGGGGTATGGACATTCAGAGTGTGCTGCATGTCCTTCTACTAGGGTATGGACATTCAGAGTGCGCTCAGAAATCATCGCACTTGCATTGCATGTCAGCAGCAAAGGTAAGCTAACAGACTGTTCTCTAGTTTTGCTTTTGCTTTGTGTTAACCCAGACAATGTTATTAACTCCCAGAACCTCCCAGTTTTCCATCTACAAAGGTGTGTCACCAATATTCAGCAGATGTAGAAAATCCATAATCATGTAAGAACATTTTTCTTTCTTTCTTTCTTTCTTTCTTTCTTTCTTTCTTTCTTTCTTTCTTTCTTCTTTCTTTTTCTTCTCTTTCCTTTCTTTTCTCTCCTCTCTTTCTCTCGCTTTCTTTCCTTTTCTTTCCTCTTCTCTTCTCTTCTCTCTCCTCTTTTCTCTTTTCTTTTCGAGACAGGGTCTCCCTGTAGTCCCAGCTGTTCTGGAACTCGCAATGTAGACTAGGCTAGCCTTGAACTCACAAGAGATCCACCTGCCTCTGTCTCCTGAGTGCTAGGATTAAAGGTGTGCACCATCATGCCAGGCTAAGAACAATTCTCGACTAATACATGAACTTTTACCCACAAAGAATTTTTCATCTTTAGATTATTGGCAAATTTCCATTTCTGAACAGCAAATCTTTGACTTGCTCTGACTTGCAAACAAAACGTGTGGTCTGAGTTTCATTTTCATTTTTTCTTCACTTTTCTGATAAAAACAAAGAGGAAAAGCAGCTGAATCAAAGGACTCTAATTTATCCAGTGAGCTCTCAAGCCCTAGATAAGCAGGATTAATACTGGGCTTCTGCCATCCCCCCGAGGAGAAAGACTATCAGTCTTTGATCCAGGCGTTGAAGACATAGGAAGAAAGTCCTATTATGTGTCACCAGCAGATGGGATGCTAGGATTTTTCTGGGTATTTCCTCTTTTGGAACATGGCATCTCTGTGTCTGTGAGTTTGCACAAGGAAAAGTACCATAGGCAAACACTGCACATGATGATGCTCTAAAGCANGGACATTCAGAGTGTGCTGCATGTCCTTCTACTGGGGTATGGACATTCAGAGTGTGCTGCATGTCCTTCTACTGGGGTATGGACATTCAGAGTGTGCTGCATGTCCTTCTACTGGGGTATGGACATTCAGAGTGCGCTCAGAAATCATCGCACTTGCATTGCATGTCAGCAGCAAAGGTAAGCTAACAGACTGTTCTCTAGTTTTGCTTGTGCTTTTGCTTAACCCAGATCACGGTTATAACTACCAGAACCTCCCAGGGTTCCCACTAAAAAGGTGTGTAACCAATATTCAGCAGAGTAGAAATCCATAATCATGTAAGACATTCTTTCATCCATTTCTGCTCGGATGTAGTGCTTTCTTTATTGCTGCTTTCTTTCTTTATTTTCTTTATCTCCTATCTCCTCTCTCTCTCTCTCTTTCTTTGGCTTCACTCTCTTCTTTTCTTTTTCTCTTTTCTTTTCTTCTTTCTCTTCCGTATTTTCTCTCCTTCTTTCTCTCGATCTTTGCTTCCTTTTCTTTCCTGCTCTCTTCGCTCTCTCCTACTTCTCTCTTTCTTTTCTTTTTCTTTTTCGGACGAGTGTCTCCCTTAAGTACCCAGCTAGTTACTGGAACTCGCTTAGTCTAGCTGCTTTAAACTACAAACAAAAAAAAACAGAGATCCACCTGCCTTGTCTCCTGAGTGCTAGGATTAAAGTGTCACCATCATGCCAGGGCGAAGAACAATTCTCGACTATACATGAACTTGTTACCCACAAAGAATTTTTCATCTTTAGATTATTGGCAAATTTCCATTTCTGAACAGCAAATCTTTGACTTGCTCTGACTTGCAAACAAAACGTGTGGTCTGAGTTTGCATTTTCATTTCTTTCTTCAACTTTTCTGATAAAAACAAAGCGGAAAAGCAGCTGAATCAAAGGACTCTAATTTATCCAGTGAGCTCTCAAGCCCTAGATAAGCAGGATTAATACTGGGCTTCTGCCATCCCCCCGAGGAGAAAGACTATCAGTCTTTGATCCAGGCGTTGAAGACATAGGAAGAAAGTCCTATTATGTGTCACCAGCAGATGGGATGCTAGGATTTTTCTGGGTATTTCCTCTTTTGGAACATGGCATCTCTGTGTCTGTGAGTTTGCACAAGGAAAAGTACCATAGGCAAACACTGCACATGATGATGCTCTAAAGCATGCTCTTCCAGGGCTGCACATGATGATGCTCTAAAGCACGCTCTTCCAGGGCTGCACATGATGATGCTCTAAAGCATGCTCTTCCAGGGTTGCACATGATGATGCTCTAAAGCATGCTCTTCCAGGGCTGCACATGATGATGCTCTAAAGCACGCTCTTCCAGGGTTGCACATGATGATGGCTCTAAAGCATGCTCTTCCAGGGTTGCACATGATGATGCTCTAAAGCATGCTCTTCCAGGCTGCACATGATGATGCTCTAAAGCATGCTCTTCCAGGGTTGCACATGATGATGCTCTAAAGCACGCTCTTCCAGGGCTGCACATGATGATGCTCTAAAGCATGCTCTTCCAGGGTTGCACATGATGATGCTCTAAAGCATGCTCTTCCAGGGTTGCACATGATGATGCTCTAAAGCATGCTCTTCCAGGGCTGCACATGATGTATGCTCTAAAGCATGCTCTTCCAGGGTTGCACATGATGATGCTCTAAAGCATGCTCTTCCAGGGTTGCACATGATGTATGCTCTAAAGCATGCTCTTCCAGGGGCCTATGCGGCGAACCTCCCAGGCTGCATGTATGGCTCTAAAGCATGCTCTTCCAGGGTTGCACATGATGATGCTCTAAAGCATGCTCTTCCAGGGTTGCACATGATGTTACGCTCTAAAGCAACGCTCTTCCAGGGTTGCACATGATGTTGCTCTAAAGCATGCTCTTCCAGGGTTGCACATGATGTGCTCTAAAGCATGCTCTTCCAGGGTTGCACATGATGCGTTGCTCTAAAGCATGCTCTAGGTGCCAGGTGCCTAGCAGCCTCCACGCATGTATGCTCTAAAGCACGCTCTTCCAGGGTTGCACATGATATGGCTCTAAAGCACGCTCTTCCAGGGTTGCACATGATGACGGCTCTAAAGAACGCTCTTCCAGGGCTGCACATGATGATGCTCTAAAGCATGCTCTTCCAGGGTTGCACATGATGATGGCTCTAAAGCACGCTCTTCCAGGGCTGCACATGATGATGGCTCTAAAGCAGCTCTTCCAGGGCTGCACATGATGATTGCTCTAAAGCATGCTCTTCCAGGGCTTGCACATGATGATGCTCTAAAGCATGTCTTCCAGGTTCACAGATGGTCTAGCATCTCTCAGTGCAATGATGTTGCTCTAAAGCATGCTCTTCCAGGGCTGCACATGATGATGCTCTAAAGCATGCTCTTCCAGGGCTGCACATGATGATGCTCTAAAGCATGCTCTTCCAGGGTTGCACATGATGATGCTCTAAAGCACGCTCTTCCAGGGCTGCACATGATTATGGCTCTAAAGCATGCTCTTCCAGGGATGCACATGATGATGCTCTAAAGCATGCTCTTCCAGGGTTGCACATGATGATGCTCTAAAGCACGCTCTTCCAGGGCTGCACATGATTATGGCTCTAAAGCATGCTCTTCCAGGGTTGCACATGATGATGCTCTAAAGCATGCTCTTCCAGGGCTGCACATGATTATGGCTCTAAAGCATGCTCTTCCAGGGTTGCACATGATGATGCTCTAAAGCACACTCTTCCAGGGCTGCACATGATTATGGCTCTAAAGCATGCTCTTCCAGGGCTGCACATGATGATGCTCTAAAGCATGCTCTTCCAGGGCACCAGTAAATCTCAACACCTTTCTTCTATTTCCAAGATGCTTTCCAATTTACCATGGAGTTTCCTTTCCAAATACAAAAGAAATGAAGAGGCCAGGAGATAGCAGGAGACCCTGGGCTGTGCCCAAGCCTAATGAATTCTGTTCTAGAAAACCAATGCTTAGCATGAAGAGGCCTCTCAGGAAACTTACTGTTTGGGTGATTTCAGTTTCAACTTCATGAAGGTCTGAATGATTTTCCACAGTAATGTTGAGAAAAGTTTTCTTTAACTTAAACTCTGTCACAAAAGTTCTAACTGAAAAGGAAAACGTTGCCTGTTAGAACACACAACAGGAAGACCAGGCCAGCCCGCTTCCCTCCCGCACAGGCATTTTTCTGTTTTGAGGGTGGAGACCATTCCTGCCTCTTTTAGGATGTGGCTACAGAGCAAGAAGAGACACATTTGTAGTGGGTTTAGACTCTAAGAGGCTGCAGACTCCGTGATTATAAGGCATGTAGTGAAAACGACCCATATTAAAATCACCGCTGGGTTCAGAAATGGAAAAAAAAGAAAAAGCTTCCCATTTTCAAGGCCCATTTACACTCATAAAAGAAATTTCTAGTTAACACAAATTTGTGCTGATTGGGCCTGAGGGGAATGGGTCTTAAAAATGGGCAGACACCAGGGAACAAACTGCGGAAGAGGAGGCGCGGTAGACTGTAAGGGCTGCGGAGAGAGAGGGGTGAAGCATGAGACTACAGGAATATAGTCTGGATACCAACATGCCTGTGCATACAAGCTTCTCCAACTGGACTATGGGAATCTTGGGTTGTTCAAAATTTGGACATAGATACTTGCAAAATGCACCAATTACTTAATTGTATGACATACTGAGTAACATCAATGTTATCTGCAAACAACTGTGTCATTGTATTGTAGAATCCCTTAAAAATAAATNCTCTCCTATCTCCTCTCTCTCTCTCTCTTCTCGCTCTCCTTCTTCTGCTTCTTTCTCTTTCTACTCTTTTTCTTTTCTTTCCTTCTTTTTCTCTCCTTCTTTCTCTCGTTCTTTGTTCCTTTTCTTTCCCTTTTTCCTTCTCTATTCTCTCTTTCTTTTCTTTTCTTTTCGGACGAGGTCTCCCTTATAGCCCAGCTGTTGGAACCTGCAATGATACTCAGG
Source organism: Rhizomys pruinosus (assembly GCA_009823505.1). Taxonomy (NCBI): domain Eukaryota; kingdom Metazoa; phylum Chordata; class Mammalia; order Rodentia; family Spalacidae; genus Rhizomys; species Rhizomys pruinosus. Next base: position 1,423,804 of record VZQC01010896.1, read on the forward strand.
CTCTTGTAAACTAAACACAAAAAACGAGATCCACCTGCCTTGTCTCCTGAGTGCTAGGGATAAAGGTAGTACACCATCATGCCAGGGCTGAAGAACAATTCTCGACTATACATGAACTGTTACCCACAAAGAATTTTTCATCTTTAGATTATTGGCAAATTTCCATTTCTGAACAGCAAATCTTTGACTTGCTCTGACTTGCAAACAAAACGTGTGGTCTGAGTTTGCATTTTCATTTTTTCTTTCTTAACTTTTCTGATAAAAACAAAGAGGAAAAGCAGCTGAATCAAAGGACTCTAATTTATCCAGTGAGCTCTCAAGCCCTAGATAAGCAGGATTAATACTGGGCTTCTGCCATCCCCCCGAGGAGAAAGACTATCAGTCTTTGATCCAGGCGTTGAAGACATAGGAAGAAAGTCCTATTATGTGTCACCAGCAGATGGGATGCTAGGATTTTTCTGGGTATTTCCTCTTTTGGAACATGTGGATCTCTGTGTCTGTGAGTTTGCACAAGGAAAAAGTACCATAGGCAAACACTGCACATGATGATGCTCTAAAGCACTCTTCCAGGGCTGCACATCGATGATGCTCTAAAGCACGCTCTTCCAGGGCTGCACATGATTATGCTCTAAAGCATGCTCTTCCAGGGTTGCACATGATGATTGCTCTAAAGCATGCTCTTCCAGGGACTGCACATGATGATGCTCTAAAGCACGCTCTTCCAGGGTTGCACATGATGACGGCTCTAAAGCATGCTCTTCCAGGGTTGCACATGATGTGTGCTCTAAAGCATGCTCTTCCAGGCTGCACATGATGATGCTCTAAAGCATGCTCTTCCAGGGATGCACATGATGATGCTCTAAAGCACGCTCTTCCAGGGCTGCACATGATGATGCTCTAAAGCATGCTCTTCCAGGGTTGCACATGATGATGGCTCTAAAGCATGCTCTTCCAGGTGCACATGATGTTGCTCTAAAGCATGCTCTTCCAGGACTGTATGTGCCTAAGCATGCTCCCACTGTTGAGGCTTTAAAGCATGCTCTTCCAGGGTTGCACATGATGTTGCTCTAAAGCATGCTCTTCCAGGGTTGCACATGATGTACGGCTCTAAAGAAGCTCTTCCAGGGTTGCACATGATGTTGCTCTAAAGCATGCTCTTCCAGGGCTGCACATGATGATGCTCTAAAGCATGCTCTTCCAGGGTTGCACATGATGTACGCTCTAAAGCAAGCTCTTCCAGGGTGCACATGATGTTGCTCTAAAGCATGCTCTTCCAGGGTTGCACATGATGTGCTCTAAAGCATGCTCTTCCAGGGTTGCACATGATGCGTGCTCTAAAGCATGCTCTTCCAGGGCTGCACACGATGATGCTCTAAAGCACGCTCTTCCAGGGCTTGCACATGATGATGGCTCTAAAGCACGCTCTTCCAGGGTTGCACATGATTGACGGCTCTAAAGCAACGCTCTTCCAGGGTTGCACATGATGACGCTCTAAAGAACAGCTCTTCCAGGGCTGCACATGATTATGGCTCTAAAGCATGCTCTTCCAGGGTGCACATGATGTGTGCTTCTAAAGCACTGCTCTTCCAGGGTGCACATGATGTGTGCTCTAAAGCACTGCTCTTCCAGGGTTGCACATGATGATTGCTCTAAAGCATGCTCTTCCAGGGCTGCACATGATGATGGCTCTAAAGCACGCTCTTCCAGGGCTGCACATGATGATGCTCTAAAGCATGCTCTTCCAGGGCTGCACATGATGATGCTCTAAAGCATGCTCTTCCAGGGCTGCACACGATGATGCTCTAAAGCATGCTCTTCCAGGGCTGCACATGATGATGCTCTAAAGCACGCTCTTCCAGGGCTGCACATGATTATGGCTCTAAAGCATGCTCTTCCAGGGATGCACATGATGATGCTCTAAAGCATGCTCTTCCAGGGTTGCACATGATGATGCTCTAAAGCACGCTCTTCCAGGGCTGCACATGATTATGGCTCTAAAGCACGCTCTTCCAGGGTTGCACATGATGATGCTCTAAAGCACGCTCTTCCAGGGTTGCACATGATTATGGCTCTAAAGCATGCTCTTCCAGGGTTGCACATGATGATGCTCTAAAGCACCTCTTCCAGGGCTGCACATGATTATGGCTCTAAAGCATGCTCTTCCAGGCGTGCACATGATGATGCTCTAAAGCATGCTCTTCCAGGGCACCAGTAAATCTCAACACCTTTCTTCTATTTCCAAGATGCTTTCCAATTTACCATGGAGTTTCCTTTCCAAATACAAAAGAAATGAAGAGGCCAGGAGATAGCAGGAGACCCTGGGCTGTGCCCAAGCCTAATGAATTCTGTTCTAGAAAACCAATGCTTAGCATGAAGAGGCCTCTCAGGAAACTTACTGTTTGGGTGATTTCAGTTTCAACTTCATGAAGGTCTGAATGATTTTCCACAGTAATGTTGAGAACAGTTTTCTTACTTAAACTCTGTCACACAAAGCTTCTAACTGAAAAGGAAAACGTTGCTGTTAGACACACAACAGGAAACCAGGCCAGCCCGCTTCCCTCCCGCCACAGGGCATTTTTCTGTTTTGATGGGTGGAGACCAGTTCCTGCCCTCTTTTAGGATGTGGCTACAGAGCAGAAGAGACACATTGTATGTGGGTTTAGACTAAGAGGCTGCAGACTCCGTGATTATAAGGCATGTAGTGAAAACGACCCATATTAAAATCACCGCTGGGTTCAGAAATGGAAAAAAAGAAAAAGCTCCAAGTTCAAGGCCCATTTACAACTCTTAAAATGAAATTTCTAGTTAACACAAATTTGTGCTGATTGGGCCTGAGGGGAATGGGTCTTAAAAATGGGCAGACACCAGGGAACAAACTGCGGAAGAGGAGGCGCGGGAGATTAAGGGCTCCGGAGAGAAGGGTGAAGCATTGCTAGTAGACTTACAGGAATATAGTCTGAACTCTATACTGATCAACATGCCCTGCCTGTGCATACAAGCTTCTCCAACTGGCACTATGGGACTTGGGTTGTTCAAAATTTGGACATGATACTGCAAAATGCACCAATACGTTAATTGTATGACATACACTGAGTAACATCAATGTTAATCTGCAAACAACGTGTCATTGATATGGCTAGAAGCCCATAACAAATAAATATAAAAATAAAAAAAAAAAATGGCAACCAACCAAAAATTAGTACAGCTTGTTTTTATATCTGGCTCTTATATTCATTATATTAAATTCATATCCTTCCCCACGGACAGAAGAAAAATAACCCCAAACACAGAGGCCTAAGAACCCATTCTTTCATGGAAAGTTCGCAGGCTGAATTAAGAAGGCGGCACACAAATGAGCCAGGGAAAGCATTTAACATCTTATACCTAACTGTCGGAAGCCCTCAATCCTCATTTAACATCTTTTGCTTGTTCTACAGTTCAGTGCAGCCAGCTGCTTAGGACTCGTTCTGAACAGCAGGGAGCTCTTTGAAAACATTTTTGGCCAAATGAAAGCATTTCAGCATGCTCTAATTTGCATGTTCCTCTGATGTGTATGAACAATGACGCTAAATGACTTGAAAAGGGAAAGATGGTAGTTAAGCACAATAGCTGCTTTCCTCCCCATCTGTGCTACCTGTGGGACACTGCACGGAAACTTCCAGAACAGTCACCTCACCAGCTCATCTTATGTCTCATATGTTCAGGCCCAGACTCTCCATATAGAAATGGGCACACTATAAACATTAAGCCTACAGTTTTCTGAAAGTGGCTTCTGCTTTTTTAGTGTGAATAAGATCACCAGTCTCCTGCAAAGGCACTGTCCTTCGTTCCTGGGAAGGCGATTTCTCCCTTGTGAAGGTCAGGCGGGCTTGGGTCCAGGGTGATCCAGTTTAGTAAGAACATTTGACTACTGGTGGGTGTGTTTTGTTTTTTGTTTTCTTGTTGTCGTTTTTGAGCCGGGTCTCCCTGTAGCTGTGGCGGTCCTGGAACTCACTCTGTAGACCAGGCTGGCCTCGACCACAGACATCGCCTGCCTCCTCAAAATGCTAGAGTTAAAGGGTGTGTGCACCAGTACCCGGCTTGGACTACTTCTTATTGTGCCACAGATACTGACACCGGCCACACCACGATGGGGCACAGACTGAGACAATTGCTTCCTAATAGTAAGACAGTACCATTCTACAAACTTATCAAGTTAGAGTTGGGATAGATAATAATCATATATAATATTATATAGATATATATAGTATATATTCCTTTTTTTTTTTTTTTAAGTCCTAGATGTCCTAGACCAGACTGGCCTTGAACTCACAGAGATCCACCTGCCTCTGCCTCCCAAGTGCTGAGATTAAAGGTGTGTGCTACCATGCTCGGCCTAAGACAGTTCTTAGCTGCCATGTGGGTGCTGGGATTTGAACCTGGGTCCTCTGCAAGAGCAGTCAGTGCTCTTAACCACTGAGCCATCTCTCCAGCCCCTGGGACTAACTGATATTAACATAGGCTTATTAAAACAATTATTAGAAACCCAAGGCCGAGAACTTATCCAGCACACCTGGGACCACATCTTCCTGTAGACCCCAGAAAGAGGACACCTGACACTCTTATGGCAATGCCTGCCCCAACCCGGCATCTGATCCCACCCAGTAAATATAGTGACTTCCTAACTGTTCCCAGGGCTTGAGCTCAGCTTAGTCTCCTTTCCTGGCACAGCCTACTCTATTGTCTCGCCCTCTGGACCCAGACCTGCAGCTCCCCCTAAGGCCCCGTGCTGAGCCTCCACAGCCCTGCTCGTGTGCAGCTCGGCCCTTCAACCTTCCATCAGACCTGCAGCTCCCCCCCAAGGCTTCCGTGGCCCCGTGCTGAGCCTCCACAGCCCTGCTCGCATGCAGCTCGGCCTTTCAACCTTCCATCAGCTCACCCTGCTGCCCAGCAGCATAACTCGCTTCCCCAATATCTCATCTAACTGCTAAAGTGGCTATGCATGTTTCAGCTCTCTGCCTCTGCCTTCAGTAAGACCTCTTCAAACTTCTTAAATTTTGCTGTGACCTCTTTAACCATTTTGTAGCCATTCTGTAACACACACATACACATAATTATATATAAATATAATTGTTGTGATGCATAATGTGTGATCTCAAGAGTTAATACTGGTAATTAAATCTGGAATAAAATAACCTGTGTTTCACCAGGCATGATGGAACACACCTTTAATCCCAGCACTCTGGAGACAGAGGCAAGCAGATCTCTGAGTTAGAGGCCAGCCTGGTCTACATAGCAAGTTCCAGGCCAGTTGGGGTTACAGGTAGCCCCTGTCTCAAATAAAAAGAACCTGCATTTCCCAATGGCCAATTTTCAAGAAAAACTGAAATAATTTGGCAAATTGTAGCAAATGAAACAGAAGTAGCTTGTGAATGTACTGTTATTCAATAAACTGTTTCTTTGTTGTTTATTTGAGACAGGGTCTCTCCATAGCCTTAACTGTTTGGAACTTGCTTTGTAGACCACCAGGCTGGCCTTGATCTCACAGAGACCCACCTGCTTTTTCCTCCCGAGTGCTGGGATTAATGGCCCAGCAATTCAATAAATTCTGATATTATAGAAAGACAAATGTGTCTATTTTTCTGATATAGTTAATGCATTCAAGACAAGTTTCATTCCTGAAATTACATCATCTAGCTTTTTTTGTTCAAACCCAATTTTTTTTTTTTTTTTGGTCTTTTCGAGACAGGGTCTCCCTGTAGCCCCAGCTGTCCTGGAACTCACTCTGTAGACCAGGCTGGCCTTGAACTCACAAAGATCCGCTTGCCTCTGCCTCCCGAGTGCTAGGATTAAAGGCGTGCGTCACCACACCCAGCCTCAAAGCCAATTTTTTATTGAAGTTTTGTGCATTTACATCATCTAGCTTTAAGATAGGTTTAAAACTTTCTTTGGCAGGTGTGGTGGTGTATGCCTTTAAGCCCAGCACTTGGGAGGCAAAGGCAGGGGCATCTCTGTGAGTTAGAGGCCAGCTTGGTCTACATAGCAAGTTCCAGGTCAGCTGGGGCTACAGGGAGACCCTGTCTCAAAAAGACAAAATTTTTTTTTATTACATATACTTGTTTTCTTTAATGTGTATGTGTGTGCGTGCACGCATGTGTACACACACACATTTATGTGCTATGGCATGCAAGTGGACATCAGAGAACTTATGGGAGTTGGTTCTCTCCTTCCACCATATGGGTCCTGAACTCAGGTCATCAGGCTTGGTAGCAAGCACCTTTACCTGCTGAGCCATCTTGTCAGCTCAAGACACAGGTTTTTATTTGAAACTGAACTGCAGATTTCACTAGGTTATCTGTATCATCTTTGGAAAGACCTGCAATGACGACTTTGTGTTCAGAGTAATTTGCTTTTATAGCTTTCAGTCTGGCAAAAATGCTATTTCCCATCTGGACAGCTCTTTACCATATTCACAGCTTGCTCAAACAGATTATTTCATTTGACATTCATAATAACCTTGAGGGAGAAGTAGAGCGGACTGTAATCTGATTTTACAGATGAGGAAATTAAAGTCTGATCAGATGGTGTCTGGAGAGTTAGAAGCCAGGTGTTTGAGATCTGGTAAGTGTATTATCTATAGTCCTATAGTGCTGTCAAACAAACAACAAAAACATTTCTATCTTTTTTTTTTGGGGGGGGGTCTTTTTTGAGACAGGGTCTCCCTGTAGCCCCCAGCTGTATGTAGATCAGGCTGGCCTCAATCTCTAATTGGCCTGCCTCAGCCTCCCAAGTGCCAGGATTAAAGATGTGAAAATTTTCATTTTAGTAGGCTGCCAATCTTCTTAAAAAGTCCCTTCCACCCATAGTTAAACAGGTGTTCATATAGATAAGCCTCCCAAAAGACACAGACATGTGTTCTCTCTAACAGCATTTGCTGAATACTTTTGTCTTGAGGATCCACTGGGCAATTTAAGATAATTCAAAGATGAGAAATTTTCCCTGCCAATTTCTTTCTACAGCTTGGAAACTTTGTATTTCTTATCCTAATTTCTTCAGCAAGTAAGGTTTTAAACCTAGCATGCTAACAAGGGACATGTCCCATAAGTAAGCACTAACAGTTAACATGTTGTATAAAAGAAAGAACAGGGCTTCTTATAGGCCATTACATAAGCTTGGCCACTCAGCACCTTGTCAGGGGCTTGTTTTCACTGGGTTTGTTTGTCTGCCTTTTAACCTATAAAATGAAGAGTGAATTTTTAAAATCAACGAGCTTCATGAATCTATCAAATCAAGAATAAAATATGATAAAGAATTCGGCACAGTTTTAGCCGCACCTTTGTCAAAAGTATCTGCCTGTGACTAACTACTGGAAGACCATTTTTTTAAATGAAAAGAATGTATACATGTAGCAGGACAGTACAAATCTGATGCCTTTCTCACTCTAAAATTCTTGAAAAAAACCTATATAGTCAGAATATCTTTTTGGTACTTCTTCTGGACCGCAGGATAGAATGTTTAAGCAAATAATGTTACATACTGACGATAGTATATTATGCAGGTGGTAAAATATTTATGCATGTTAATAACAGGGGAGTGCTTATGGGTATCTTGATTTCAACTATGGCAAACCATAATATATGTCAAAAAAATTACAAAGTAACCAGTTAAATCTCAGAATGTTAGGATAATAGGCAATGTATTCCTTTTACATTCCTGAACTTTCTATCTTGGATAAATATTGACTTTGACTACAAAGGAAAACATTGAGTGTTATGGTAGGAGACACATTATGATACAGAATAAATTCTCAGACACGTTAACTTCCTTACCCAAATTACATATGCCTTTTTCCATCTGATACCCAACTGGGCATCTGCAGATGAAAGATCCCTGAGTATTGTTGCATGAGGCCAGGGGTGGACAGGGGTTCGAGAGGCATTCATTCACATCTGCAGAGTAAGAACAAGACCATAATGAGTCTATGGCAGACAAAAGGAGTCATAGTCCAGCACTAAGAATGAAATGGCACTAGCTGCTGTAGTAGACACCCTTGTCTTCAAGGGGCTGACTACATGTTCAGGGAAGAGGTAGCCATATAAAAACTAACGATAACACAAAGGCAGGATTCGGATGAACAAAGTAGTGAGTGGATTTTGAAACAGGTGAAAGTTAAAGACTATTTCAAATAACATCTAAAAGACTAATAACATCTTAAAACTAAAGGGACTTCAATAGGTAGATCTGGGTAGAGAATTCCAAGCTGAAGTGCCAGCACAGTAAATTCCCGGGGCAGAGAGTACAGGAGTCTTTAGGAGCTGTATGTGCTCCAGCATGGCATGAGTGTTGGGAGTGTAGGAACAGAGCCATATCAGAGGTCTGTCCACACCACACTATGGTTCTTCACATTACCCTGCAGATAACGTACAAGCACACTGACACTCAAGAAGGCTAGTAATTAAAAAAAAAAATCTTCCCCATGTACATTCTGGAGGAAAAAGGAGCTGACTGAATACCCCAATGTAACAATGCATTAGATGTCACCTTCTCTCTTACCTACACTGCAGCTGTCCCCTTCCCAGGCAGGCAAGCACACACATCGATAACCATGACCGGTGAGGTCCACAACGCATCTGCCACCATGAAGACAAGGGTTCATGGCACAGCTGTTGACTAAACACATCCCGGGAAGAACACAGGCAATGTTAGGGCAGCTCTAGGTAAATATTAAATTCTCTCAGCTAATTATTTGATTCTTGCTTATTTCTGTTGACTTGCTCCAAGAAAGTACACTACTAACATAGAATAGAGTCCCAAGAGGTACAAAAGATAGGTAGTGAGACTGGGCACTGGTAGTAGTTTGTGTCTACAGTCAAGTGTTAGACACCTGGATCCCTGAATTCAAGAAGGCAAATCAAATACTTCCCGCAAGCCACTTGGTTCAAGAATGACAAACACATTGCTTTGAAAATCCTACTCAAGTCAATCAATGTCAGCTGAAAGCACATACTTAGAAAGAATCCCTGCTCAATTTATCCTATCTGATGCAAGATTTATTTTGTGTGTATAGACGGAAATGCACACGTGGATGCCTTCCTTAAAACTACAGTAGATTTTATCTGAAAATCTTGAAACATGTATTTAGGTTGTTTATGTTTTTTTTTTTTTTTAATCTTTTTGAGACAGGGTTCCCTGTAGCCTCAGCTGGCCTGGAACTTGCTCTGTAGACCAGGCTGGCCTAGATCTCACAGAGATCTAAGTGCCTCTGCCTCCTAAGTGCTGAGATGATATGCTTATACCACCATGTCCAGCTTCTGAGAAATCTTAAAATATAACTAGACTTCCACATACTGCTCATCATTTAGAAAATCATCAGTGGCGCATTACAGTGGCTGCTCCCTTTTCTTCGTTTTTATGAGACAGGGTCTTGTATAGTCCAGGCTGATCTCAAACTCTCTATGTAGCCTGGATAACAAGGAACTTCTGATTCTCCATCCTCTACCTCCCAAGTGCTGGGATTATAGGTGTGCCCCAATTGCCAGTCTTTCTCTCCATATGTAAAAACAAGCCCCACCAGAATTCACAAAATACTTTAGGATACACAGAGTTTAACATCACCTTGAAATCTTGTTCTCACTGGTAATCACAACTCTGTTTTGCTTTATCTGATTGTCAGGATCATTATCTGCTGCAAGGTTTACTCTCTGTGTGCAGCTCTGAATGCACAAGCCTTGTCTTTCCTTTACATTCCTAAGTATGAAGTACCTGCTTCTACAGGCTATGAAACACCCTTAGAAGAGCTGAAATCTGCAGAACAACTTCATCATTTCAAGGAGAAAAATCAATGGGATGATAAGGACAAAGACAGAAGTCAAGTCTTCCAAACTAGTGACCTGAGACAGATGGACTAATCTGAACACGGTAAGCTCACTCTTCATAAGGACAAAAAGACAGAAGTCGAGTCTTCCAAACTAGTGACCTGAGACAGATGGACTAATCTGAACACGGTAAGCTCACTCTTCATAAGGACAGACAGAAGTCAATTCTTCCAAACTAGTGACCTGAGACAGATGGACTAATCTGAACACGGTAAGCTCACTCTTCATAAGGACAGACAGAAGTCAATTCTTCCAAACTAGTGACCTGAGACAGATGGACTAATCTGAACACGGTAAGCTCACTCTTCATAAGGACAGACAGAAGTCAATTCTTCCAAACTAGTGACCTGAGACAGATGGACTAATCTGAACACGGTAAGCTCACTCTTCATAAGGACAAGAAGACAGAAGTCAAGCCTTGCAAACTAATAACCCTGAGACAAATGGACTAATCTGAACACTGAAAGCTCACTCTTCATAAGGACAAGAAGACAGAAGTTAAGTCTTCCAAACTAGTAACCCTGAGACAAATGGACTAATCTGAACATGGTGAGCTCACTCTTCATAAGGAAAAGAAGACAGAAGTCAAGTCTTGCAAACTAATAACCCTGAGACAAATGGAGTAATCTGAACATGGTAAGCACATTCTTCATTGCTGCCTTAAATATTACCTAGAATCACCTATACACACGTGCTTCCTAAATAATCAAACACTGCCTATGAACACTGACATAAATATTTACTAATGGGCCGGAGAGATAGCTCAGCAATTAACAGCACTGGCTACTCTTGCAGAGGACCCAGGTTCAGTTCCCACCACCCACATGGCGACTAAAAACTATCCCCAACTCCAATTCTAGGACACCTGGAACTGACACCCTCTTCTGACCTCCAGGACACGGGTAAGCTTACATCCACGCAGGCAACACATATGCACATAAAATAAAAATAGTAAGTAAAATATTTAAAAAAATTACTCACCCCCAGTGAGTAGCTCCTAACCCTCACCTACAGTAGGTAGTGAACATTGGCTTTCAGGGGTCTTCTGAATCTGGTATTGGACTATATCTGGCTTGTGAGAGTGAAGCCTTGAATCAGTCACTTTTCAGTTCTAGACATATACAGATTGCTGGCCTGAAGGAGGCACTGTGGACTAGGGTGGGTTGTAAGTCCTCACTCACCCCAGGGTCCTCCTCACTGACTAGCTGAACCTGGACTATGAGCTGAGCTCCCTGTAGTCACTCTAAAGCATTTTTCTTCCCTTTTTTCCCCTTAAAAGCCTGTCTGTCAGTCTGCCCCAGTAGCAGTTTTGCTTTACTGGAAACTAAACATTACATTCTAATACATCATCCTACCTCTCCCTGTCTTTAAGTGGCAATGACTCGTTTGGTTGGCTTTCTTTCCTTACTCCAGCACCTTCAACATGGCTGTACAGATAATCTCATGCGCAACGTGATGAAGCTCTGGCAGAACAGTCGCTATGGGAAAGTTAGTTTAACAACTTTTTGATTACATGTTTTTTTCTCTGTTTATCAACTAGCAATATAATCTTGGGGAAACAAAGACCTCTGGGCCTCCGTGGATCAAGGGAAGCCTTGATCCTGAGAAGCCCCCTGGCGGCCAGAAACTGGGTTCCTCAGAGGCTCTGGGCTCCCGTGGGAGAGGCACTCACCTGGCTTGTGGATCACCTAAAGCTTCTTTATTCTTTGTGATGCTGGAGACCTTGCACATGTTACTTGGCAAATACTCTACTACTTGTACAGTGCTGCATCCTGGCCCCCCTAAAGTTTCTGTACTTCAGTTTCTCCACTGTCCAAACCCACCTGGCTCTGACTTCAGATGAGTTAAAGGCATGCTTGAAAAGCTTATACAACTGCATGGCACGAGAGGCTACAACTATGTAAAGTAACCCTCGGCACACAGGGCCAGGGTGTCCTCTCCTCTTCCTTTAGAAAGACTCATATACGGTGGGAGACTATTAGGAGACAACTGGGCCCACCCTGCCCTTATCTCATGCTTTACATTCCAAGGGGAGGCATTTTAGGCCATCAAACAGACACTATTCCAAATTCTAGTCACGCCTACACATTCGCAGGAACCCCAAGCCTCACGTAGCTCTCGGTGCTGCACAGACAGGGCCTAGGAACCAATGTGTGTTAATAAACTACACTTTACCTGGGCTTGGAGGCGACAGTGCTGTTGGTGACTGTGTGGTACTCTCAGCAGCAAAAGTGGTAGATTTGGTAGTCAATGCTTCAGTGATAGAGACAGCTGTGGTCTGAGGTGAAGGTGTGCTGAGGGGCTGTGAGAACGGCCTGTACTCTTCTGTACTGCTGAGACTCATGGTGGATTCTTGCACCGATGGAGGTACAATGGTTGGAGGGATCAGGTGAGTGGAAGGGTCCACATGCATCTGGCTCCTTCCTGTGGCGATGGTACCAGCTGTGGAGATCTGTGGCACTAGAATGTCAGGAGGGGTTGGCAGGAGCTGTTTTCTAGTTGTAGAGGATAAAACTAGAGGGCCAGTGATCAAAGCTTCTGTGCTTGACAGGGTGCTGGCCTTGGTCACAGGGGAGTGAGTGGTGTGGGGAGTGGTGGCTGTCAATGCTGGAGACATCTGAGCTACGCTGGTGCTGGTGCTGCTGGCTGGGGGGTCTGGGTTGGTGGAGGGTTCTGTTAGGGCTGGGAACAATGGGCTCCTTGAAGGAAAGCTCCCTGCTACGGCTTCGGTGGGGTCTGTGGGCAGAGACAGCAGGCTGGGCGACTCTGCTCCTGTGGGGATAGTCTCTTGCTTTGCAGCACTCTGATTCTTGGGGTCTGCTGTTTGGTTACTGGGGAACTCTGCTACGGCTGATACCGTTGTTGACGTCTGGACTGGAGTCACACTGGTCTCCCCTGGCCTGTGCAGGACTAGGGTAGAAGATGAAGGTGGGAAGGTTGTTTGTGAGACAGAATGTGGGGCGAGGGTAGACACCATTAAAGATATTGGTAATGGTGATGCTGACAATGATAAAGGTGTGGGTGCCTCGGAGGTAGGCTTTAGCTGCTGTGTGGGAAATCTGGTTGATGGTAAGGTCAAGGAAAACAACTGTTGAGATTGTGACACTGAGGGTAGAACTAAAGGGGCCCCTGAAGATGCACCCCCAACAGACTCAGTATTGGTATCCAGAAGGACCAAGGTGTTTGGCATATTAACTGTGGATGTGTAGGATGGAAGGCTGGATGTGCGTAGAACCAGTGACTCAGTGGAAGACTGTGCATGCCCATCGACATAGGAAAGGTTACGTCGTTCAGTCTGAGTCTGAGAAGGGGGAGAATAATCTAAATATGGAACGTCTGAGACCTTAATATAAGAGGTGGAGCTCTTGCTGATGTCTGGGGATGAGCCATTATCTGTAATGGACAGCAATGTCCTTTCTCCTTTGGTGAAAGTAGATGAAACGTAGGCGTGGTCCGTGTGGTCACTGGAAGTCCCTTGTTCAGTGTCGCTGCCACGTTCTTGACCATAGCTAAGTCCAGTGACTGCAGAAGGAAAAGCCAAAGTCAGGTCAAGTAAATGAGGAAGCCTGGAGATTTGTGCTAGGGGAAAACCGCTCATGCTTTATCCACGAATGTAAGGGGAGGGTACTTTCTTCGGAGAGGCAGTTACTTGGGGCAGCATTCTGGGGGAAGACAACTCAGGAAGGTGAAAACAGTCCCTGCTCCCCGCAGAGTCACCACAGGAGGAGCCGTGGTAGTGGGGATGGAGGCAGGAATAAGAGAAGGGGGGCCGGGGCTAAAGCGGAGCAGTTCCGAATCCCTTCCACACGGCCTTTCTGATAAAAGCAGACTGCTATCTGAAAAGCTCCCACGACCCCAAATAGAGTAACTGTTATGTTTTACTGGAAAAAGGAAAACCCTCCCAACTTTCCACTCGGTAGATAACGAGGTATTTCTTTCCCAGTAGACAGCCTTAACCACAAAGTAACCAAGGCCACTCAGGCAGCCTCATCCCACACAGTGCAAGGTGATGCCTGGGAGAAGCAGAAGGTTCTTTTACAACAGAGCTGTGAGATACGTTTGGGGTCGAGCTATCCTAACCATCCCAGGGCCGTGAGGCAGTCTACAGGCAGCTGAGGGAAGAAAGCTGAGGAAGACACACCTCCGAGAGCAGCAGGCACCCCGGCCACGAGGCCTGCGTGCTCTGTCACGTTCCCTCGTGGAGTAGGGCGTGCAGGATGGGTCGAAGCTCTCGAGGGGCTAAGGGACCGCAATGTGCGCTCCCCGCTTCGGGTGAGTGATGCCAAGGTGTGTGAGGTGTGCACCCCAGAAGTGATCTCCTCCAGGTCTGAACTGTCACGCAGCACCGTGCTGTCTTCTAGGGCTGCAGGAAAGAGTGACAGATAAATGAGGGGTGTTGACACTGAACCTCATCATGTCCTGGGCTAGAGGAGCCTAGAAGCTTCCCTGCCCTTCTCAGGGTCTCCACCTGCAACTACACCCCAGGAGGAAGTGGGGTCAGCATCTCTGTTCGCATGTCCTGGATTTATGCTAAGGATTATTACTCCAGCCAAAGGATCAATCACTGGGTTTCGCTCAGTGATACATGACACTGATGAGTGAAATGGGCGGCGGCGGCAGAGGAGGTAAACCGGTGGAAACAGGCCATTCTGCTGGGGCCAGGCGCTTCAAACAGTTTTTACCAGACTGTAATCCCAGGCCTGGATGAACCATCGCTACCACGGCTAGAGGGGAGGGCTTCCCATGGTAGAGAGATCACTGTGACTGTGCAAAGGGCAAAACTGAGTGGTCTGAAACACCGTCTCCTAGGCCGTAACCAGGCTGTTCAGTTCACTCAGTTCTGCTTCCCCTGCGTTGGAGCAGGAGACCTTTAAAAAAGGCCTTCCCCGGACTGATCTTTTGTTCCTTGTTTCAGGAGTACAGAAGTGGCAGAGGCCGAGAAAGCACTGAAGAGCTAGGGTGAGGATGGTGCCAGGGCCAGACTACATCTGGACAGCCCGGGATCTTAGGGTCACCTTGAGAAGGCACTGCCCATGGCTACATCAATACACGCCCGGCCAAGGCTAAGGCTAGAGGTCCCACTGGCCTTGGAGGTGAAAACTCCAGCTTGTGCCTGATTTCAAACCCTTCGTGCTGGGCTCCTGAACAGTTCTGCTTGCGACTGGTACCCGGTTCCAAGCCCCGGGCTGTGCACGGTCACCTTCTCAGGACACAGTTTTGGCCACCCTCTACCACTGCTTCTTCAGTGCTGAAGAAGTGGAAGGCTTAGGCTCCCCAGCAGCAGTGCCCACAAAGACAGCAGTGGCCACAGCAGTGGACCACCTGCTGATCCCGCCCACCACTCAGTGGGCACAGACGCCCGTGCCTGAGTAATCCTGGCAGCACCAGGCACTTTAAGTTCCTGAACAGACCACTGGGTGCCAAGCAGTGGCACGTACCCCAGCTTGTACCTAGGTTCCCCAAATAGAGTCCAGAAAGAGGCAGGCCCCTGGATTAGGGTGGCCAGAGCAGGAAGAACAGAAGCAGATGCCACAGAGAGAATAGAAACTGGTCAAGGGTTGTAAGGAGCCAAGAAGCCCTATTGGCCTGGTTACCAGATCTCCAGAGAGCTGTCAAGTCTTCAGGAACAAGGCTCTCAGATCCCCAGCTAAGGGCAATGACACTGGCCACTACCAAGGGTCCTGACACCCAGGGGCTGCCATATTACAGGTGTCACTCATCACTGCTTCTGCCTGCCAACTGCCACCCCTACATGGTGTCGAATACCTCGGGAAAACAAAAGCTGCTGGAGACCAGATCTGAAGAGGTCTTTGCCCCCATCCCCATGCTTTCTATCCCGATTTAGCAAAAGAATCCTCAGCCAAGAATCAGCGTGCAATGAACAGGTGACCTAGAGCAGCAATAAGCCAGGAACCAGGAAAGTGACTGCGACAGGCTCAGAAGATGCCTGGGTGCTGAGTCACCCAGCAGACGCTCCAGAGTCCCAACCTCCAAGGCAGTTTAAGGCAAAGAGAAAAAGATACTGGGTAAGAAATCTTAAATACCCTGTTAAATGGAGTCAGGGAACAATCGCAGCAGGATGCAGGCTTGACAGACCGCAGGATCATGACCTGAACAGAGCTGAATCTGGATCTGGGAAAAGGGATGGACTGAGAACCCAGGAAGGCTGGCTGTCATGGTCTGTCAGCAGCGGCTGACCCCCAGACAGGAGATAAAGCCTTCCACTGTCCTGGAGTTGCTGATCATCCCAGTCTGACCACAGAGAAATCACACTGCAGGTGAAGCAGCTAAGCATGAGCTGTGCACAGAGGGACACTGAGAAGTACCAAAGAAAAGGCATGCTGCGGAGAGATTTTTTTTTTTTTGTCTTTTTGAAACAGGGTCTCCCTGCAGCCCCAGCCTTCCTGGAACTCACTCTGTAGACCAGGCTGGCCTTGAACTCAGAGATCCGCCTGCCTCTGCCTCCCAAGTGCTGGGATTAAAGGCATGTGCCATCACACCCGGAGAGAATTTCTTTCGTTTAGGAGAGAATGTATTTCTCAGGTAGAGAAATAAAAGAGTGTTCATATCTTCTCCCTGAGAGTGTTTTCTTCATTCATGATCAGGTGCTTTTCCGTGATAAGGCAGAACAATAAACTGCAACTTTCCTCATCCATTAGGATTCTTTTTCTTTTTTTGGTCTTTTCAAGACAGGGTCTCCCTGTAGTCCCAGCTGTCCTGGAACTCACTCTGTAGACCAGGTTGGCCTCGAACTCACAAAGATCTGCCTGCCTCTGCCTCCCAAGTGCTAGGATTAAAGGCGTGCGCCACCATGCCCGGCCCCATTAGGATTCTTATATGGAGGAAACAGAATGTTGCTATCAGTGGAAAGGTAAGATTTTTTTTCTTTGGTCTTTTCAAGACAGGGTCTCCCTGTAGCCCCAGCTGTCCTAGAACTCACTCTGTAGACCAGGCTGGCCTTGAACTCACAAAGATCTGCCTCCCTCTGCCTCCCGAGTGCTAGGTTTAAAGGCGTGTGCCACCACGCCTGGCTTTTGGAAAGGTAAGAATTTAAACCTATCAAAAGTTTAATGACAAACAAGCTTGCTTCAGGTAGTTCCTACTCTACACTGAAAAGGCTACTGGGAATTGTCTTCAAAAACCACTCAAAAGCATTAAAAGGGAATCAAAAAACAATTATTCTAAAATTGATACATTAGACTTTGCCAAGTTAAAAACTTTCATACAAAGGCACCATCAAAAGCTAAAAATTACACATGACAGAACTTATACATATGATAAGGGACCAGTATCCAGAATATACAAAGAACTCATATTCAGTGACAAAATGATAGCCCCATCTTAAAACTGGAGAGGGTCAGGGCTGGAGAGTTGGCTCAGCAGTTAAGAGCACTGACTGCTCTTGCAGAGGACCTGGGTTCAATTCTCAGCACCCACATGGTGACTAACAACTGTCCTAACTCCAGTTCTAACACCATCTTCTGACATCTACGGGCATTGCACAACATGGGTGTGCTTACACAATGCAGGCAATACACTCATCACATAAAATAAAATAAGAAATAATTTTTTTTTAAATGGAGAGGGTCGCCTGGCATGGTAGCACATGCCTTTAATCCCAGCACTTGGGAGGCAAAGACAGGAGGATCTCTGTGAATTAAGGGCCAACCTAGTCTACATAGCAAGTCCCAGGCCAGCTGGGGCTACAGGGAAACCCTGTCTCAAAAAGACAAAAAAAAAAAAAAAAAAAGTGGATCAAATAGACATTCACAAAGAAGATAAACACGCTGGCAATAACTACATGAACAGATACTCGATGTCATTAGTCATCTGGGAAATGCAAATTAAAAATACCCTGAGATACCACTGACATACAGTGACTTTAGAAAATAGTTTGAAGCCAGGCTTGGTATCACATGCCTGAAATCTCAGCACCTAGAGGCAGGCAGATCTCTGTGAGACTGAAGCCAGCCTGGTCTGAATGAGTTCCAGGCCAGCAGGGGCTATAGGAAGAAACTGTGGAAGGAAGGAAGGAAGGAAGGAAGGAAGGGAGGGAGGGAGGGAGGGAGGGAGGGAGGGAGGGAGGGAGGGAGGGAAGATGAGAGCAAGAGAGAGAGAGAGAGAGAGAGAGAGAGAGAGAGAGAGAGAGAGAGAGAATAGTTTGACAGTTTCTCAGAAGCTTAAAAATGGAGCTACTTGGGGTTGGAGAGACGGCTCAGCAGTTAGGGGTGCTGTTCTGACAGAGGCCTGGAGGAGTTTGGCTCCTGGCATCCACATCAGGTGGGAACACAGCTACCTATAATTCCACCTCCAAGGGATCCAATGCCCTCTCCTGGCCTTCACAGGCACTCACAAAGACACAGAGACACACAAGTAAAATAAAAATAATAAATCTTTTAAAAATGGTACTAATAATTCCAAGGCAGCTTGTGTCCACATAAAAACATGTCTCTGAACAATCACAGCAGCACTATTATTAAAAGTCCATCCTTAATGGAATATTCAGCCATAAAAAGAAGTACTGACATATGCTACAAAGGAAGAATCCTGAGACTGTATGAAATTAAAAGCATAAAAGACCATATATTATATTATTTCCTTTACAAGAAATGTCTGGCAAGGCCAATCCTCAGAAATAGAAGTTAAGTAGTTGCCAAGAGCGAGAAGGAAAGGCAGAATTGGGAGTAGGTGCTGATGAGTGTGGGGCTTTGGGCGGGGTTGAGAAATATGTCCTGAAACTACACAGCAGCAATGGCTGTGCAGTATGAAAGCCACTGGATGGTACACTTTAAAGAGTACAGTGTCTAGCATGTGAATTATATATACCAAAGCTCTTCTTAAAAAGAGAGGGGCCCACGGGGCTGGAGAGATGGCCTAGCGGTTAAGAGTGCCGACCGCTCTTACAGAGGACCCGGGTTTGAACCCCAGCACCCACATGGCGGCCGAGAACCGTCTGAAACTCCAGTTCTAGGAGAACTCCAGTTCCAGGGGAATCCGACACCCTCTTCTGACCTCCGCGGCGTTGCACGACACGGGTGCACAAACTTGCATGCAGACAGTACATTCATACACATATAGAAATAAAATAAAATAAAATTAATTTATAAAAAAAAAAAAAA